>PVKZ01000073.1:1240000-1257098 GCA_004027375.1 Macroglossus sobrinus
ATTGGTTAGACATCTATATAGTTCTCAGATGAGGTTTTCATAGGTTCTCTTCATCAGGATTTTCAACAGTGACACTATTGGCATTTGGGCTGTGCCTTGTCAGTTGTTGACAGCATCCCTGGCCTCTAATACAAGATGTCCCTCCCTCAGTTGTGATAGCAGATCTCCTTGGTGAGAACTGCTTGGGTGATAGGATCCAGGCTCCTGCAGATGTTAGTTGGGTGATGGCAGAAATCTTCAGGGTGCAGCTGAGGTGAGGTGTCATCAGTCTATTTGTGTGCACATATGCTAGCTGCAACCATAGCTGGAGCAAAAAAGTGGGCTAAAAATATGTGAGCCAGGACATAAATTGTGTGTGACACAGAGATAAATAGTATGCACTCATTTCATAGAAGGAAATACCCAGGCTCAGGTAGTTTAAATAACTTAAATTGATGCAACTAAGTTTGAAATACTGGACATAAAGGTGACTAAGACACAATACCGCCTCTCAAAGAATTCTCAATCCAGCAAACTGTGATGTGTTATATAATAAATAATTGCACATGAATATCGATGAGGTCATACAACCAGCAAGTGACAAAGCTAAAAGTGGAATGAGGTGTATTTTACTTCCGAAATATATATATATATATATATTATGAATTGTATATATATATATAATTCATTCATTCTAATATGCAGATATGCCTCAGGATTTTATGTTTGTTGTATGCTGTATTTTTTCTTAATTATTTGCATACCTGGTATCATTTAACATTCATAGAAATCTAAGTATGTAGTCTCATCCCTATTTTTAAATAACAAGGTAGCCCTTTCTTGTACACCTTCATATGACCTAGACACATTATGCTTAGAAAGACACTGCCTTGTAGAGGAGAATGACCTCAGAGTGATAAAATCAAGGTGGACAAGGTAATGCAGCATGTGGCGAGACACAGCAGAACCCAGTGTCCATTTCTGTTAGCTCCATCTTCATTCTCCAACAGTGCAACTAATTAAGATGTGGGCTGGTATAAAGTAGCTTGACTCTTTCACAGCGGCTTGTGAAACTGTAGAAACTATCTAAAAATATATAACTAATGTGAACGAAATAATGTTGTTACAAGGGAATTGATAACCCAGGATAATGGGAAGGGAAAGAAATAGCAAGTTGCAGCTAATTACCAGGGAAAGCCCCCTGACACTGAGAATGGTGAGCCAGGATAATGGTCTCCTGAGGGGAGCGGCAGAATCACCATCAGTTAGCACATTTAAAAATAGGCAACAGAACACTAGAAACAGGACTACTGGGAATAATCTTGCATTAGGCAGGAAAGAAGGTAATTGACTAAGTGACCTAATATTAAGAGCTTACTTTCTCACGAATTTCTCGAATTCTAAAGAAAAAAAAAAAACCCTTATGAGATATATTCAGAAATGTGGGTACCTAATGACTGATGATGCCTAAATATAGATCCAAATTATTCACAAGTGAAAAATGAGAGTAGTTGTGCCCCAGATGGAGCATAATACGAGGGTCAGAGGAAAGGTAGGAGGTGGGCAGGGAAAATAGAAGCACCGTCAGGAGTGGGCTTTCTCTGATGCATGCAAATGGGACTGTGCCCAAGTACACTGTGCAGGAAGAAGCTGACTTAATTAAAAACCTAGATCTCTCGCTTCCTTTTTTCTTTCAGTCCTACTTTATCACAGTGTAAGAAGAGTTTACAGAGACCACCCTTTGTGGACTCCTACGTCGTTCACATCTTCCAAGTTTGTGCTCTCCTTCTTTTAAATCTGGTGAGTGGCGTGATCTTAAAGTACTGCTTCCCATCTCAATCATCCAAAGCTGGACTCTCAGCCCCAGATTTTAGCATCCCACTGCAAACCCACGGAATCTGGATGTCTGGGCTGGAACCCATGATTCTGCATTTTTAAAAGAAGTTCTCCGGTAAGTTTTAAACACCCCATTAAGTTGGAGAAATTCTGCCTGGGGAAGGGCATGCTGGCTAAATCAAGAGAAAGCACAAGGGACGTACGGCCCAACCCTCCTCCCTTCTTTCCTCATTGCTTTCTCTGATTTTCCTTTACCTCCAACCAACAAGATCTCCTTTAAGTTTCATACCACTCTCGCGCTTACAAGCATGCATATACCCACCTATATTTATATTTTACCTACTTTTGAAAAGACTTTAATATAATTTTCTTATATGTCTAATATGCTAGTTATTATTTCTCTGCTTTGTATTTGTGATATTGTTTTAACCCTCCAGGGGACAGGAGTTAGGTCTTTTACTATGTTTTTATCCTTCACAATTTGTGATAAAGAATGGATTTTTTTAATGCAACTAAATCAGATCTGTAAAAAAATATAATAATAATAAAGTATGCAATAGAGAACTAGGGTTTGTCAGCTTTGCAGTGTGAAAAAGCGTGGTCTGGAGGCTGAACACTGAGCTTGGTGTCAAGACCTGACTTTCGTTTTCAGCTCTACCGACAATCACATATGAACATTTCAGCAAGTATTGTGGCCTCCCAGTTTATCTCCCTGTAAGCAGGGATAGCAATCACTTTCTTATTCTCTCACAAAGCAGCTGAGAGAGTAAGCATGATAATATCACTATTTAATATCACTTTTCACTTAGGAAAGCTAAAAATGACATCAACATTATCAACATCATCATTTCATAATCTATAAACTATTGAAGAGAAGTTCAGGCTGGGTTCCCTGGTGATAATTATTTTCCCTCACACCAAGACATACCAGAAAAGATAAAACGGTAACAAACAAAGATTTCATGAATCATATCTAGTTAAAATGTATATCAGTAGTCAGTCTTCCAGTTCTCCAGATGATGCTAGATCTCAGGACAAGGAAAATAATTGGCATTGTTTAATTTTTGACATGCTACCTAGTGAACAACTAAACCATTTTTATAGAAGGTAAAATTACAGGGTTGCTGCTGGTTGCGGCTACTACAGCTAAAGTTAATTGGATTTTCCATTATGATGAGGCTTGTTTTACAGAATTTAATCTCTTAGTCTCTTTCAATTGCTCTGAGTTGATGGTGAGACAGGAGATATACAGGGCATGTAGAGTGAATCACGGGTTTTAGAGGAACCTCATTAGGTCAAAGAATTCTCAGGCATACTTAGGTATTACCGTGTGCAAGCAGGAACTAGTATCTGTGTAGAAAATGTGTCTTCTCAAAATGGAGTTTTTCTGGAGGGAAAACAGACAACTTGTTTCTCTCTCTCTCTGTCTCCCTCTCTCTGTCTCTCTCTCTGTCTCTCTCTCTCTGCAACTCTTTCTCTGTTTCTCTGTCTCTCTGTCTCTCTGTCTCTCTCTCTCCTAGACAGTAATGTGTTTTAGTTCCATTAGGATGTTGAGTGTTATCTGTGCAGACTGGAACAAAACAGCTATACCAACTTTTTTTTTTTTTTTTTTTTTTAAGTCTGAAGGAGTGCTTTACAGATTACCTAATTTAGTGTCAGTTTGTTCTCTCTGGTGTTTTGAAACATGAAAAGAGCTTTCAAAGCAAGGAAACCAATTTGAAAAAAGCTTCAGAACTGCTGATGGGCCAGTAGACAATGGGGCTTTCCCATTTCTCAGAAATGGCAAATCATGCTGTCACCCTGAAAATAACAATGAACAAGGGCCTGGCAACCTCAATAGCCCAGATAGATAGTGGGTCTCTGGGGTGGCAGGCAGCCAGGGCCCATAAGGGGTCAGGACAGCCACCTGTTCCTGGCTTCCACACAGGAAGGACCTTCAGTTTAGGGTTTTGACATTCTCTTTGGAGAAAAAAAAAGACTATTTGTTAAGTGCTTTCTGGTTGTTATGACCTTATTGACTCTTATGTACAATTATTTATTATATGATATTTCACAGTTTACTGGGCTGACAATTCTTGGATGGGAGAGTATTATATCTTATTCATCTTTGTGCCCAGCGCATCAAACTTAAGTGCATCAACTTATGTTGTTAATGTATCTATTTGTGTGTATTAAGGGCACTCATTTGTTAAATGTAAACATTTTTAAAATTCCATAATTCTGTTAACCCTAATATTGTATTTTTTACTTTTTAAGTCACTAAGAGTTTAAAAATAAAGTTACCATAGGCCGATCTAGGCTACTAATACCCCTGACCACACGTAGGACCTGCTGCAGCTACTGATGTCAGTGAGGAGTGTTTCAATACAGGCTCCTTGAAGATGTGGGAGGAAGCTGAGAGAGACAAACTAGGGGGATGGCTGGTGAGAGCCATGGACATAACAAGATTCCAAAATCTTTTAAAAGCATTTTCCCAAGTATCTGACTTGTAATGTCCCCAAAACAAAAATATTGCCTCTGTCTATGTCAACTTTTATGTTAACTTTATTTGAGTATTTGTCCTAATGCTGTATTGAAGAAAGAGTACACGAAAATTGCCTGGCACTGGGATACTTAAAAATAAAATAGCAAACTGATGAAACTGTAAACCTAATTGAAAGTGGGCTCCAGAAACTGAGAATCACAATTCCTCTTTCATTGCAAAGCTTAGTTTAACCATGAAATAGCCACAACACTTATATTTAGATAGTACCTTACAGTTTATAAAGCATGCTCACATATATTATCATAAGTACCCCCAATAGAAGAATATTACATAATGCCTACAGTGACTCATTTGGGCTTTGTTTTAAGGAGTAAAATTGTCTTAGAAACACCTTTGAAAATTGATAATTTCATGCCACAAATGGAAATCTGAGGTTAGAGACCAGAACTATAAATCCTGTGGAACCTAGAAAAAATACAGACTAACTTGACAGATGTCAAGGTATACTGGTACCAGGTTTGTATGTACTTATTGAATTCCAGTGAGTTCAAACAATAATTTGCTGAGGGCTGCCTGAATTCTGTGATTATAATCTAGAAGTCAAACTCAAAGCAAGGAAGGCAGGTGAATTTCTACTCTCCCCATTCTTTCATGGGTGGGTCCTCTCCTCCCCACTTTAGGGATCACTGCACCCACACAATTGCAAAGCTCTGTTCTCAGTTTTTAAAGAAACCAAATAGTTTAAACTTCTCTGAATAGACAATACACTAATAGGAAAATATCTACTGCTTCCTTACATTCTAGTAAATTAAAGATACTCCCTGTCCCTTTACTATTGCATTTTTGATAGTTTCTCACTTCAAATTTGAAAAATGACAAGGAGACCTTAACGGTTTCTGAAGTCTCAAAAAAAAAAAAAAAAGTTCTTGTGTCATCAGTACCTCTTAAGAGCCTCCATCTTGTCATCTGTACTTTTAGAGGCACATCCACCAAAAAGGACATAATTATCGCATTATAAGACTTTAATCCTTTTGGTCACTAACAGAAAATTAAATTAAGGACATTAAGTCCCCTTCCATGTGCTCAGAATTCTGAAAAGTAAATTTAAGATGGCACCATGAAATGAGCCTCTTCTCCTTCCTTAGGTACCCAAATGTTGAACCTGGGCTGCTAACATTTCTCCTTTATACACCTGATCCTTAAGTTCTTCTCACTCCTCTCTTCACCTGTGATCCCGTTGCATCTCTCCCCCTCTCACATATCCTCTCTGGTCCTGGATTGCCTTTTTCAGCCTTCGTTCTACTTCCAGGTCATCGGGCACTCTCTCAAATCTCATTAAAATGGTACCTGATAATTAAACCACTTCCAGAAGTCCTTTCAATTAATCAGAAAAGAAGGTTATTCTATTTAAACCACACACTTAAAAATACACACCTACTACTGTTTCTATTTCCTTTTGGTGTAATGGAAATATTTGTGCATGAGCTTAATTTTTATCTTTCTCATTAATAAAACTTTCTTTCAATTACCACTGCTTTTCCTACATTCAATTGATTTGCATGAAGTAAACATCTTTTTTGCAGTTTTGCCAAGGGAATCTTAGTCTTCCTAATTAAATATTCAACTTCTTATTCAAACTTCTAGATGACCACCATATCATGTCAGGCAAGGTATGGTGACTCATTATCAATATGTATCAAATATAATTGTCAGGATGTACTTGTGTTCCCAACCTCCTACCTCATACAAGCCTCATCTAGTAGTCTTGTGCATGCCTAAATGAATCTCAGCTAAAAGCGAGAGGTGGTGACCAAAAGCAAGATTCAAAACCAGTCTTTTTGAGAGTTTCCCATTCAACATACTCCATTGGGAAAGACAAGTATAGAAGACAATATAAAAGTGATTCAATGGCAGTAACTCAAGTGAAAAGTCAGAAAATAGGTTGATGGAAGAAAATGCTTTAAAAATATTGGGGTACAACTTTAATTACTATGCCATGGATATTTTATTATATCAAGCAGCCAACATTTACTGAGTACCTAGGGATAAAATTGAAAATGGCATAATTCCTGCCCCCCAAAATATCAGATTTTAGTAGGGGGGGGACTGACATAAGAAACATATCTAGAACTTTATAAGGCATTTTGGAAAACTATCATTCTTATTTTGCATGGAAAGAAACCAACTAAATCTCAGAAAGAGTAAAGGACTATGCCAGGTTTATAAGACTAATACATGGCAGCAAATTGGCCAGATCCACACAGAAAGAAGAGGGAGAGAGGGGAAGTGGTTTTCAAAGTCCTTATTAAGGAAGAATCAGTCATAGACTTTCTCTTATCCACAGGAGCTTCTCACAAGTTTATGATAATATTTTTAATACATAAAGTTGTATTTTAGTCAGACAACTGGAAAATAATAATGTCTGTAGAGCAGGTGAATATTTTCCCTGAAAAATTTACATGAAAAAATATAACTCAGCCCCAAATTATTAAAGTGGTGAAAATAATAAATGCTAGTTTTGTTTTGATGGTGGTAGGAGTATATGTGAATGTTTGTGTAAGATAAATCAGTATTCCATTTATTCTGAACATATATCCATCTTGTTCCTATATCACATGTCATATAAACTGAGATTCTTGGTCAAAACAAGTCCTGATGAGATAGTTAAACATAAACAAAGAACCCTGTAATAAGTGCAACAAGAAACACATTTTTTTTTTTTTCTGAGCACACCCTGGGGAAATGTATAGTCCCCAGGTGAGGGTCTTTGCTTTCCTAGGAGAGGTCTCTAACTATAGTCTTGTTTTCACAAAACCACATGTTGATGTGTGCTCTAGAGTTAAGAGTTTAAGTACATTAGCATGAAAGCTTTTGTATTTAATGTACTAAAATAAATAGATTATAAACTTAGGATATTATTTCTCTACCTTTCTTTTCTAGTTCATCCCCTCGAGCACAGTTAACATTCACTTAGTATTTATGAGTGATAATCCCTAACCGTGTTGGCAAAGATTTGAATGTCGTATAACACAAACAAGAGTCATACATCATGCATCAGCACAAACACTGTTTACTCGCTGAAGTCGTGTCTTGAATGGGGTACGTATTTAGAGAAAATCACTGGTATTCATTATCCTCAGTATGCATCCCCATTCATTCATCGACTTATTCACTCATTCAAATATTTATTGAGCTCCTATGTTTCGGATACTCTTTTTGCCTACCCAACAATAATTTTTCCCTTCTTCCATGTGACACAACTCAAATTTAATTAAATTAATTATTTAATTAAATTAATTAATTTATTTAGGCAAGGCAACCCTTGATTGACCTCACAGATTGCAAGAACCTTGTCAGCTTACAATCTTTCTCTTTTTTTATCTTTTATGCCTACAGCACCTGATCTTCCTAGATGGTCTTCTATTCAAGTACTAACCAGGCCTGACCCTGCTTAGCTTCCAAGATAGATGGGATCTGGCTTGGCCATAGACTGGCACAGCTCAGATTTGGTTCTAATATCTAATTTTGCCCCATGTGCCTCAGCAAAAATCTAATTGATTTAAAGCAATCTTGGTCTTATTTCCCTAACAAAAGATTGATTTCATGAAGGGTATAAATTTCAGCACTGGCCAATGTAAGTTGAGAGGAAGTCTGCTGGAGGATTTCTGGGAAAAGTTTCTTTGCTCTAAGAAGTGCACAAGGAAGAAACTGGTAATTTTACATGTCAACTTGGATAAGCTATAGTATCCAGTTATTCAATTAAACACTAATTTAGGTGTGGTTGTGAAGGTATTTGTAGATGTGATTACCATCTACAATCAGTTGAACTTAAGTAAAGAAGGTTATGTTTGATAATCTGTGTGGGCTTCCAATTAGTTGAAAGATCTTAAGAACAAAACCCTTTCCCTGAGGAAGAAGAAATTCTATCTCAAGCCTGCAGCATGGGCTCCTGCCTGAGAGTTTCCAGGCTGCTGTCCTATCCTATGGGTTTCAAACTTTCCAGCTCTCACAATTGTGCATCAATTACTATTCCTGAAAATTCGAAAGGTAGATAGACGAATAGATAGATAGATATGTGTATGTGTGTGTGTGTGTGTGTGTGTGTGTGTATGTGTGTGTGAGAGAGAGAGAGAGAGAGAGAGAGAGAGAGAGAGAGAGAGAGAGAGAAAGAGATGAGAGAGACAGACAGACAGATATATAGGTAGATAACTATCCTTCTGGATCTGTTTCTTGGAGAATGCTGACTGATACACTGCCCTTTTGTCAGTCTGGAAATTCAGGGAAAAGAATAAAAGCAAAAAAACACAAATTATCAAAAACCTGGATCTTTTAATAATGTGATTGAACTGAGTTAATCAGTCCCAGCACTCTCCTTATTTGAGAATCTTTGTGATGAGAGAAAATAAATTCTTTTATTCTTTAAGCCATTTTAAATGGAGTCTTCTGTTACTTGAAGCTGGAAGTAACTACATTAAAACAGAAACCACCAGAAAAAAAATTAATCACAATTAGTCACAATTAGTCAATCCTAGAGAGTTGAAGATGAAGAGATATTGGCATTTAGGTCATTTTCTTTCAGATAACAAAAGAACTTGCACTGGCTAGAAGATCAGACTAAATGAGTAAATTCAAGAGCCCAGAAACTGATTATTATTTCTCTACAAGGACTTATATAAAAGTAAAAAAAAAAAAAAAAAAAAGGAGCAGTAAAGATATCTTCTGTAATGATAGGCTGTTTTATTCTATGGAAGGAAATCTTAAAACTTTACTCATATTCAGAAAATAATTAAAATGTGCTCAATGCTTTTGAAAATTATTGAATAACTACCTTGTTCTTTATTTTACACTTTTGAGGCCCTCCCAGGAAAAGATCATCTCCTTAATTCCTTATTTCAATGTCTCTGACTAGTTTAGTTGTATTTCACTCTCGGGATTATAGTTACAGTTAAATTACAAACAGCTGTGATTCCTGCCCCAAGAATATGTGTAGGTGTGCACAAAATGCTTAATATCATCTGCAGGGAACAGGTGTTTCATGGGCAGTGTATGAGTAAAAGCGTGGAAATGAAATAAATTTACTCTTAGGCTGAAGCTATGTAATCTAGTTGCTAAGATTTGGTTTTCTGAGTTACACACGTAGGAAAACAGGTATATGACAGAACACTGAAAGACTATTAAAAAGAGAAGCCTATATTTTCACTGTGGCATTATCTTCGCAGGCTAATCACTTCTAAAAAATTTCGGTGTTTTTGAATAACAGCTACACAGAAATGCAAAACAGTGGGCGGGAGGTTGAGAGCAGTGACAGGTTGCAAAGTTCTCTTTCCCAGGGACCCACTCATTATACTTGAGGAACATTGCAACTGCATACCACCTTAAAAAGTTGTTTGAACTTTTGTTGGGTTTGGTTTTAAATGGAAGTTTAAAAGAAAGTTGTTCTTTTTATTAAAAAAAAGATTTTTGCTTTTTTTGGTAACATACTAGATTTTATAACATACGTTTAAACTGCACTCATTTTCCCTTTCTGCCAGTAATAAAAAGGTGCCTATTGATGTTTCCTGAGCACTTAGCATCTATTCAGTGTGCTAGTAGTGGGGATACAAAGATGGAAAAAACACAGTGATTTCCAGTGCAACAAGATAGTGTAAAAATTCAAAAACTCTTCCCTATAGAGTGACAGTATGTATAATTTGTATAAAGAAATACATAAGAAAACCTAACATTGCAGCCAAAGTCTCTTTTCTGGGCTAATTTGGGTCCTACCAGAAGCAAAGGAAAGTCTTAGAGACCCTTTGAACTATGCCAGGCGAGTCCTAGCAAAAATGCACTCTGGTGGCTCACACACCAGTCTCCAAAATATACAAGCCACTTGGGAAGAGGATCAAATGCTTTCTTTCCTGATGGGTTAGTCTGACCTTACTTCTAAGATCTGTCGCCGGCTCCCCACTATGTTAAGGAAAAAATTTGGTTAAGCTCCTTGAAATAACTTATTAACCTATCTACAAATTAACCTGTCTACATCATTGTTCTCAAATGTAGTCCATAGACCATGTGTTAGAATCTGTGGGATGCTCAGTTGAACACTTGGGTATGCAAGCTCCCACAGGTGATTCTTATGATCACTGAATTCGATTAATAAATAACCACTGATGTTGGGCCTGATATCTTCTCTACCCAACTCACTGACCCCAGAGGTTGACCTAGCTGGACTACATCAACTAGGATCTCTCCCTCTTTGCCTTCTGGTAGACTCTGGAAAATGGACCTTGGAAGCTGATTGGAAGAAAAGAGAAGCATGATCAAGATATTTATCTTTTGGACTCCGCTTCTATGTTGCCTACAGACAGCCTCTTACAACCTAGAGGACCTTCTCTTTTCCAGTTCCTACAATGGCTCATGCCTCTTGTCCTTTTGGGCCCAGATGTGGTAACAATTTCTCTGGGGTTACTTACCCTGGAGTACTGCACTATTCCCCTGCCCCTGCCTGCACTTTGTAAACAGTTCCTTTATAAAGAAACTCTCCTCCAGTCTAATGTGAGCAGGCCATTTGCTTTCTGGAGGAATCTTGACTGACATAGATATATTTAGTAATATTTTACAATTAATAATATTTTATGTTTGGTAAATTGCTTTTATATTTTTTTAATTTTTATAAAATATGATGTAGATAAAGCAGATTTTTCAAAAATCATTTTATGAATAAGGAAACTGAAATCAAGAGAAGTTAAATACTTGTTAAAGTTCACCTCACTGGTCAGTTGGAGTACCAGGGGGCAAGTCTAGTTTAATAACTGAATTTAAAGCTCTTGGCTCTGCATCAAACTGCCAGTCACCTTCCTTCCTCACCACATGTCACATAACCTGACACAATTACCTGATACAAGTACAATCAAAATGACCTCTTTTGGGAAACATCAAACAATGGAAGAAATAATTCAGTGTAATCTATGCATTCATTTCAGTTAAGGAGCAGATGCAAACACGTGGAATGGGAGAAGAATTTTCTCAGAGGAGATGAGCTTCTCCACATTTGCACACGTGGTTATGAGCAGCTGGCTCTGACATAGCCTGGTCTCTGAGAATCTTTCCATCCAACAGTGACTTAACCACCCTTTCCTTGGACCTCCTCACCCCTCCCTGTATTCTGAGCCAGCATGTCTCATAGCATCTCTAACACTTTTTCTGCTTCTAGCGTTTCCTTTAGATTGGTAGCTCCCTTAAGACAGAAGCCTATTTTTTTAATTGGCTACCACATATTCAATTTCTTGCCTAGTTCTGGGAATACAGTAAGTGTTTAATAAGTAGTTGTTGACTGAATAAACAAGCAACTACTTATCTATTGCCTTCATATATTAGCATTATTATGAAACATTGGAGTTACTTTCTCTTCTAGTCTTTCTTATCCTCTAATTCAGCCAGTCTCCAATTCCTGTGGATTCTATTTTCGATATCTTTCTTTGATATAATTCTTCCTTCTCCTTCCCAATGTCACTATCCTAGTTCAAGTTCTCAATGTTTTTCCCTGGAATTGATTGTAATAGTTTTCTAAAATTTCTTGCTTTTTGTTTTTGCCTGTACTGATGCCAGCTTGATCTTTTAGAGTTTAGCTCTAATCACTTCATTCCTCATTAAAATGGCTTCATAACAATAGCTTAGAAACTCCAGCATATGATTCCAGTGCTGAGCATCTGGCTCCATATTTATTTTCCAAAACATCCTTTTGTATACTTGATGTTCTAGCCAGCCTGAACTTTGTCCTGTCTCTGTTACTCCTGGTTTCCTCCTTGCTCCATGATTTTGCTGGTACGATTTTTCACATTTAGAAAATATTTTCTCATCTGGTATGTCTGTCTACAAGGCTCTACCAAGCTAACTACTTCTTCCATAAAATCTTCCTGATTCTGCTCTTGTTCATCTTTTTCAATAGTAATATTTTTCTGATTCTGAACTTTCATATCACCTTATCAATATTGTTTTAGTGGCATTTAATGCTTTCTTTGTATTATAATTATTTATGTTATTCCTCTTCATTTTACCTCTATACAAGATGGTAAGGTCTTGAAGTTCAAGATGCATATCTAAATCATTTTTATATCTTTCTTGTTATATATGGTGTTTTGTACATGGGACATAACACTAAACATATATTGAATTAATGTGTATAAATGCACTAGGAAAACATAGAAAAAAATAGAGAAATTAGAATCCAATAAAGGTAGTAGATGAAGTGGTCCTGAACCATGAAAAGAAATAAAAGAGATATGTCACTGTGGCAAAGACAGAGAAGCAAAAGAATGATGTGTACTTGTACCACTGGATACCTGGAGAGGCCTTGCTTGCCTGAGTAAGAGATGAAAATAAGGGATACTGAACATCAGGGGAAAACTAACTCAGACCAGAGGGTGATGGGAAGGCAGTAAAATTATTCTTCACGACAAATGACAGAAATCTTGGAAATAGACAGAAGGACAAACAGAAATAAAAAGAACATTGAAGGTAGAGATTATAAAGTCCTATAATTACGTCCTGAATAAGACCAAAAAAGAATGTGGCAACAAAAAAAATGGACTTGGGGACTAACAGTGAGTTGACATGTGCGGATGTCGGTGGGGTATGGAAAGAGGGAAATCAGAGGCGGGTAGTTATATCAGATTTAGATCACTAGGCTGACCTTCGAGAAAAGTTTTTGACACCCAAGATACTTTTAGGTCATTAATATCAGAAATGGTTTCTTAGCAGCACTGACTTGGGGTACTGAGATTGTTTCAGAACTAGAGAAGAGTCAGAGCAGATGTTTAGCCCTGTGAAGAGACTCTGAAAGCACTCGTGGACTTCTCAGGAGCCTCTTCCTCCAGATGTGACATGTACTAAATACCCATTCCAAATGGGAAATACTGGGTTATACTTACAGTTCTTTCTGGGTCACAGCAGAATTCCCTTCGCACTGCAACGATACACTGAATATCTGATTTCAAGTCTGAGAGTAATTCAACATGAAGAATGAAGCTTTGAGAACTCCTGAATTCTTTTTCTAGGCTTTTAATTGCTTTATTGAACAAGTCTAATTGCTCAATTTCTCTGCCAGAATTTCATCACTATTTAGATGAATTCAGTAGTATTTACTTTAAAGTGAAGCTTAATTAATGAATGTCTTATTTATAAATCCTTACAAAAAATGGTTTTACTTTAAACCTTCAGAATGAAACCAAATTGAACTCTAGTCTTTTTGTACCAATGGTTTTTCAAAGAAATAGTCTCTTTTTCTCCCTGTGGAGAAATCAACATAAACACTATTGGAACTTACCTAAACAAAAGAATGGGGCATTTTCATCATTCCACAATAAAATGGATTTTTTCTTGGAAAAGAGGTGTTTTCTAGTTAGTGTTCAATTTCTTCTTGATTTTATCTCTTTCACTGCCTGTCAGTTATCTAGGGCTAGAGAAAATTTAGATTTAGGTGGTGAGCAGAGTTTATCCAGGGAGACAGAATCAGGGCAAAGTTGCATATTACATTCATTTTAGAATTTCTGTTCCCTTGGCTGTCTGTGGCCTGTAACTATAGCTACATGGTCAAATATTGTTTTTTCATATCTACCTCTCTTGGGGCTTGTGGGTAAATGCCAAAGAACAAAATAGCAGGAATAATAGTTTTGAGAAATCTCTCTATGTTTTTAAAACCCATTCATTGTATGGGAGAGATACAAATCTATGTAGAAATCTTGTTTGGTGCCCATACAAAAATAATCCCACAGTGTTCTGTGGTATTTGGCCATCTCTTATTTGTTTGTTTGTTTGTTTGTTTCAGGGTGAAACAAGGTTAGATAAATCACAAGCACTGTTCCACTGGAGTCAAGATTACAGCCAAGAAAGAAAGAGTTGGTGAAAGTCAAGATTAGTGGTTGTAAAAAACAGAAAGTGTATTGAGCTCTAAAAATGGGAGCTTGGTTTTGGAAAAATTGTGAAGCAAGTAAAGATTGCTTTCCACATTCTCCTCTTTTTCCTCTCCCCACACATCTCCACTCCCCTCCACATAAGCCCATTCTCCATGTGGCTTTCCAGACCTATGTGCACTTAGATTTCAGTAGAACCAGAAGTTCTATTGCTAAAGTATGCTGATGTTTGAGAGAGTAGTGTGGAAATAACTATGGCTTAGGATTATGCAGGGTCAATTCTGGGACTTCTTATACAGATAAAAAGAGAGGAAATAGCTTTGGTCCAGTAAGGATGGATTTGGATGGGGGCCGAGATCCTTTCCAGAAGTGGAGTGCAGAGTGAATTAAAGATTCAAATGGTAAAACTTTTAGGCACTGTACAAGCTAGTAAAAGAACTGTTTTGAATCCTTTAAATCACAGGAAGTAGAGAGTTGTCTATCCTACTTCTTCTGAAGCCACAGAACAATAGATTACTATAGTTGGGGAAAAAAATATCACTTGGTTGACACAACCAATGTCTGTTGTACCCGACCCCAAGACACTACCTTTGATTTTCAGAATTAAAACAATTTTTCCTGAGATTCGGAATCAGTTCAATGTTTTTTATATTTGGTTTCCAGCTGGAACAAGATTCTAAAGTGCCATAATTCTCATATGAAGACTACATTTCGCAGAGACCCAGTCCAATTCTGCAGATGCTAGGGGTTTGGATGGCCATTATTAATAGTTCTGACAAATTTTATAAAAGCATCCACAATTGTGGCTTTTTGCCCTGATGGCATTATCATTCGTTCTGATTTTCCATCTCTAGAACTTTTTAAAAGAATTATAGAGTAGAAAATGCTTTTAAATTATACTATTTACATTCCATGAACTTATCGTGTGTATAACTTATTGGCCTACTTTGTAAAAAAATGGTGTGTGTGTGTGTGTGTGTGTGTGTGTGTGTGTGTGTGTGTGTTTAGAGGATATAATGGCTATATCATTATCACACTGTGAAGAACTATAGATTGAAAAAAGTTGAAAAGAAAATAAAAAAATAAATTTCTTTTTTTATCTTACAGGGCAAATAAATATTGGATTTCTCACAGGAGACTTATAAAGAATTTTATAAGCAATAAATCTTTAATCTCCTGAGGAGGCAGCAAGTTATGTTGGAATAGAAATCAGAGAACAGTTCTTCCTCCAACAAACTCTGTAATATTAAGTAAGTGTGGCAAACACTCTTAGTTGTCTCTCTAAATGACATTCTTCCAGGCTAATACGGCCCCTCTTTTGTCAGCTCTCTCGTAGGATGACAAACCTCCACTTTCAGGGAGGCTAGGTTGTTCCTCAACTGCAGGGAGGAATCATGGTTTGTCTAAGCAAATCACAGAACATCCCTATCTTCTGTCAATGAGTAGAGTAGTGTTGACCATGTGATCCATTCTGACTAATAAGAGGAGAGGGGAAGTCAGCTGGAGCCTCTCTTGAAAAACTTTCTTTGCACTTCAAAAATGATTACAAGAGACACCACTGTAACTAAATGATCCAACCTAGTATTACCAAAAAAAGGGGCAAAGTAATATGAGTCTCCTGATGTGTTGCAATGTAAAGTATGTAATGGGTGGCTATAAAATAGTCTTGATAAAAATGTATAACTTGAATCTATTCATGAGGAAGCAATCAAATCCAGATTGTGGGAAATTTTGTTGGACAACTGGCCTGGACTCTCCAAGACTATCAATTTCTTAAAAAGAATTTCAAGAAAATGTAATGTAAACTATTCTATAGCATAGAAAGCAAACATGCACAATCCTTGATTGAATACTGGATCAAAGGTGGGAAAAACTGCTCTGAAGATATTTTTGAGACAAATGAGAAAATTTGAATATGGACTATATTTTAGATAGAGCTTTTCAAAATACATGAAGTTTCTGGCACATATAGTATCCTGATTATATAGAAGAATTTTTTTTTTCTTAAAAGATCTAGTGGTGAGCTATTATGCAACTTATTTTCAAATGATTTAAAATGAAGGAGAGAGACAGAAAGAGAGAGAGAAATGACAAAGGTAAATAACTGACCAGTAACAACATCACCTGGGCACTTGTTAGAAGTGCAGACTCCTAAGTCCCACCACAGAGCTACTGAATCAGAATCTGAATTTTAACATTTCCAGGTGATTCCTAAGCTTGAGAAGCACTTTTGTGGGCATGTAGTCTGGGCAAACAGTCGTATTTTTCTATATTCATGGACAAATGCTAGAGCATGGTAGAGGGATAGAAGAGAATAAAACATACGTGCAGTGAGAAACAGGAGCAAAATCACAGAGCTCTAGACAAACAGTGAGAGTATGCCCATTACTATTACTGCATAGTGGTGTAAAGCAATAACAATCAATTATTAATATCTCTCAGAGTTCTGGCATTAGCTGGGTGGTTTTTTTGGGGTCTCTCATGTGGTTGCAGTTGGACAGTATCCTTGGAATCATCTTGACAGCTTCTATTCTCACATATCTGGTTCCTGGGCTGGGAAGACTCAAACAGCTGGGGTAAGAACACATGGGGTTCCTTGAACATCTCTTTGTCTCCATGTGGCCTTTCCAAGTGAACTCTTCCATATGGCAGCTTCAGGACAGCTGGACTTCATACATCGAGGCTCAAGGTTATAGGGACAAATTCTGAGAGAGAACCAGGTGGAAGCCATTTCACCTTTTATGACACAGCTTTGCTTCTAGGACTCTTGCATCATGGTCTTCTATTAGCTAAGGCAATGCCAAAGGCCCACACAGTTTCAGGAGAAGGGGTCATAGACTCCAATTCTTTGTATAGGAGTGGCAAATTTCAGGAAGAACATGTGAGATGTGAAATATTGTGGCCATTC
>PVKZ01000075.1:5851-552661 GCA_004027375.1 Macroglossus sobrinus
ATATATATATATATATATATATATATATATATATATATATATATATATATATTGCATTGTGTGTTCCCCTCCCATAGTTCAGAGTTCAGATTTCTTTTTGTCACCACATATTTGACCACTTTTACCCCATCTACTTAAAAGCAGAGCTTCCTTATGAGTGAGGAACTTCCTTAAGAGGAAGTTAGAGATATTCAAAGCATGGAAAGGACTTTGTTGGTTTGAAAATGGAGTGGACCATATGAAAAACATGAGAATGAACTGAATTCTCCCAACATCCTGAATGTACTTGGAAGCAAATTCTTTCAGAGAGTCTACAAGCTATGCAGTCCCTGACAGCTAGATTTCAGACTTGTGAGACCCTAAAAAGAGAAATCAATTGAGAGTCTCTGTGTCTGCAATTCTTACCTATTAAAACTATGAGATAATAAACAGGTATTGTCTAAAGCCACTTAACTGATGAGAATTTGCTATAGCAACAACAGAAAACCAACATACCAGATTTCTGCTCAACAGAAATAAAAACATCTTCACACAAAAACTTGTACACAAATTTTACTCCGGCTTAACTTTTAACTACTAAAAACTGAAAACAATTTAAATGTCCTTCAACTAATAAATGGATAAACAAGTAGTGTTTCTCTTATGTACCAATAACACTTAAAATTTGATATCTATCTTCAACATTAGAAATCTCAATCTAAAATGATTTAGTTCTGGCTTATAGATGGCAATGACATGAGCTTTAATCAAAAAAGATATTAAATGGTAAGATTATTTAATATTATTTCATCTTATTCTCTCTTTCTGTATAGTCATCACTCACCCTCTCATGGAAAAAAAAATTTGTTGAGGTTTTATTTCCACTTCCTAAATTCATATAAATTGCTATCTAGTATCTCAAATTCTGCTAGATGTCTATAAATTATTAGATGATTTATTTCAGTATCTTTTCAGGGCTTGAGTTAATTGGTTTATGATTACTAATGTTATTCCTTTTTTTAAAAGTTACATGAACTATATTATCTGTACCATTTGCAGCTAACATGATTCTATGTATATAAAATTACAAAGAATGCACACACACACATACTGGAGCTAATAAAAAAATCAGAAAAAGTGCTGGTTATAAGAGCAACATTCAAACATCGTTTGTGTTTATATATACCCGTACTGAGTAATCTGGAAGAAAAATTAAGAAACAGTTCCATTTATAATAGCATCCAAAAAATAAAATGTTTAGGAATAAATTTAATCGCAGAGGTGAAGGAGCTGTACGCTGACATTTATAAACCACTGGCAAAAGGCCTAAATAAATAAAAAGATATCCTGAGTTCATAAATCATAAGACAATACTAAGATGTCAATGTTACTCAGAGTGATGAACAGATTAAATGTAATCCTTATCATGATTATAATGCCCTTTTTGCAGAAATGAAAATTTAATGCTCAAATTTATATGCAATTGCACAAAACTAAAATAATCAAAGGAGTGTGGTTCTGGCATAAAGACAGACATACAGAACAAAAGAATACAGTTAAGAGTCCAGAAATAAACTCATACCTCTACAGTCAATTAATTTTCAATAAGAATGCCAAAATTTAGTTGAGAAAAAATATCTTTCAGAAAATATTACCTGAAAAATGAATTTCCACAGGCAAAAGAAAAAAGTTGGACTCCTATCTCACACCAGATACAAAAAACAACAACAACAAAAAATGGATCAATAACATATATGAGCTAAAATCATAGGGCTTTTAGGAGAAAGCATAGGATAAGTCTTCATGACTTTAGATTTGCAATGGATTCTTAGATATGACACCAAAAGCACAAACAACAAAAGAAAAAAATGAATTATATGTCATTAAAATTAAAATCTTTTTTGCACCAAAAGAAATTATCAAAAAAGTAGAATGACTACATATAGAGTAGAAAAAAATATTCACAAAACACATATTTAATGAGTCTAGGATCAAGGATACACAAGAAACTGTAACAAGTCAATAACAAAAAGACAAACCACCCAATTAAAAAAGTACAAAGGGCTTAAATAGACATTTTTATAAAGAAACTATACAAATGGACATCAAACACTTGAAAAGTTGTTTAACATCATTAGTCATTAGAGAAATACAAATCAAAATCACAATGAGATACCACTTAACATCAACTAAGATGGTTATAATTAAAATATAAGCACACACACACACACACACACACACACACACACACACACACACACACGAAATGTTGGCAAATATGTGAAGAAACTGGAACCCGTGTACATTGCTGATGGGAATGTAAAGTGTTTCAACGGCTATGGAAAAAGAGTGTGGTGATTCTTCAGAAAGTTAAACATAGAAATTCCATGTGGTCCTGCAATTCCACTCCTAACTTTATATCTCAAAGAATCAAAAACAGGTATCTACATAAGTACATGTCACAGAGTTCATAGCAGCATTATTCACAATAGCCAAATGGTGAAAACAACCCAAATGTCTACCAGCAGATGAATGGGTAACCAAACTGTATCATATACATACAATGGGTTGTTATTCAACTATAAAAAGAAATAAAGTACTGATATATGAAACAATATGGATGAACCTCCAAAACGCTATGGCAAGTGAAAGAAGCCAAATGCTAAAGGTCTCATATGATATAATTCCATTTATGCAAAATATACAAAATTGATAAATCCATGGAGACATAATGCAGATTGGTGATTTCAAGGGCCTAGAAGAGGGAGAACAGAGAGAAGCGGCTTAATAGGTAAGTGGCTTATTTGGGAGTGATCAAAATATTTCGGAATTAGAAGTATTGGCTGCACAATATCATGAACATATTCAATGTTTGAAATTGTTTACTTTAAAATGGTTTGTGTCATGTGAATTTTACCTTAATAAATTATTAAAAAATAACTGCTAACTGCAGATGCTTATCTTCCCAAGATGCTTATCATTGGGCAAAACTAAGTTGCATACATGGAGATTTTAAAATTATGCAGTATTCATGCAGGTTAAGAAGCTGAAGGGAGCAGCTGAGGCTTGCCTGCTCATGTTACCCTGTGGACACAAGATCAGTTTCTTTTTTGGGTTTGGGGGTGATGAAAGCAGTAGAAAACAGTTAACATGCTGAAGCAAAGTCTGGCTAAGGAAGAAAAATCATTTCTGAGGTCTCGGCTCTGGTTGCTGCAAAATGGATAATCATATAATCAATAGAGTTCATTATAATTTCAAAATGTTTTCCTCTTATACAGTTCTTTAAATTGTTTGATGTTTCCCTTGAATAACAAATCATATTTCTTTGACTTTTTTAGTGGCTGAGCCTGATACTTCTTTTCCTAATATTTGCTTCTTTGTAGTATTTGATACTTAATCAACTTTCCTCATTGGTAAGATTATAGTAAGGAAAATTACCATTCCTAGTTTATTTATTTATTTAAACATTATAAATGTTAGATCATATTGAGTGGACCTTAAATATCATGCCATGCAAATGACTGGCTTTCTCTTCAACAAGTATCTGAGTTACTCAAATATCTAATCAACATCTGTTTTGGACACAAAGCCGCTCTGATAAACTGACAACATTAAAACAAAACAAAACAAAACAAAACCATTATCTACTTTTCCACCAAGTTTAGAAATGTCAATTACAATTACTACTATACTACCATTTACTGATTCTTCCTTATTAACTTTAATATTCTCTATTAAACTACATTTGATTGCTCATCTTAAATGTCTCTGTATTTTCACAACATACAATGGGGTAACAGTATGTCTTTTTTCTATGATTATCTCTTTTAAATAATCTATACTAGTTTAAGCCTTATTTTCTCATGATTGGGTTATTCCATTAGGCTCCGGTTATGATTTAGTCATAATTGAAATTGTAGCCAAAGGTCAAAGGTTTCCTTTGACATACATATTTAAAATCAATTATAAATTCTTCTGCATGGAGACATGAATAGAAAAGGCATTTATGCCAAGAAAGAGAAATTAAGTTTTGAGAATTTTTCCTGTTTTTGAATTTCTAGGGAAATTTTCCTGTTTCACATCCTTAATTTCAAATGTTTATGAGCAGCTTGTGGATTTTAAACGTACTTTGTCAGAGACTTACTAACACCCATAATGCCCTTCCCCCACCTCACTCCTAGCCTGCTTCTCTCCTGACCTATGGCTTTAGGCATTTAATTTTCTTTTGGAAATTGTTACATGTGATCTTATTGCCACTTCTTGTTGAGTGTACTCACAGAGGTGGTAAGATTTCTTTGACTCTGTGGTTATGTACATGTTTAACCTATATGTACTCACCAAACAGTTATTCTACTGAATGTGTATTGTTTGATATACTAAAAAAATGCTTGTTTGCAAAGGTTGTAGGTTCCCTTTGCATTCATTCACTATATTAAATCATTATTGACATTTTAAAATGTCAGGTTATTTTCTTTTCCTCTTAATGTAATTCCATAGGATACTGTAATCAAGAAAATTAGTTCTGTTAATATCATAAGCGTTCTGAATCTCCTATGTAATATTATTTGTGCTGAACAGTTTTGCCTTACCAAATGCAGTAACAATCATCGTCCAGCACATTGCCTATTGGCATTTATTCTACTTTGATCAAAACATTAATGATTATTTTTAAAATTTTTAAATATTTTTACAAAATATTGACACCATTTCCTTTATTTTGATAAAACACTAGGTGATGAAGAAGAAAATTTTAAACTAAATTTTAACTTATGGAATATGCAGAACTTAACACTATTATAAAACCATATATATGTTATATTCATATGTTATACATGTGTATATATGTATATATATATACATTTACATATATCTTAAATAGAATACAATCTCTTAAACATATAATATAATGAGTATAATGTATATATAATGTGCTAAATATGGACTTATAGAATGAATAAGACTACTTAAAATAATCCAAATAAACTACTGATAATGAGGAATTTCATTATTTCAAAAGGTATTTGAATGAATAAGGTATCCAATACTTCAGTACTTCCTTATTTTCTATTATTAAAGTTTTCATTTAGTTATCACTTTTCACTCAGATTTCTGCAAGTATTTGATGATTTGCTAAATTTTTCTAATAAGGTACACTTAATCATGTCTATTTTAAAGAGAAATTAAAGAATTCTAGCACAGTCTCATGCCAAATATTGGAGAGGACATTTTTGACAGAGTTTTGTAGAGGATCTTGGGTCTTACCCAAGGGTAATAAGGGTTTTAAAATTGGTGAAAAACCAATTAGAGTCTCCAACTACAAAAACAACAACATAAGAAATTGGAACTTTAGGTTTGCCTCTCAAGTCCAACATATTTTTAGTTGTTTGTTTTTTACTGGTTGCTTTACTTCTTTAAATGGACTAGTCAGTAAGAAAGTGAGAAGTACAAGAGATAAGTAAAAGTCAGTTTCAAAAAGAATTTAAAAGAAGACTGCTTTCTTGGGTAAGAAGAAAATTTACCATGTTGTCTGTCCTTTAATTTCACAGATGGGTGATTAGTGAGTTAGTATAGTGTGTCCAGAGTCAGAAAGATCTGGGTTGTATTCTTGTTCTTAGCTTAATTATTACCTGTGTAAATTTTCCTTAGATACTTAGCTTTTAAAAGACTTAAGATTTTTAGTGAGAACTAAAAACAGGATACTGTTTATAAAGTGTTTCATGACTCAGCATAAAGTGTTTCATGACTCAATAAATACTGTTGTTATTATTATGCAGTGGTATAACGTGTTAATGTCTAGACTAGAAAGAGAAGTAACAAGCTTAATTGTTGATTAATTAAATGGAATTTGGAACTTCATAATTTTTTTCCAAATTTTTTATTGTGGTTAAAATACATATAACATAACATTTGCTATCTTAACTATTTGTAAGCGCACAGTTCAGTGGTATTAAGGAAATTCATACTGTTGTGCAACCATCACCACCATCTAGTTGCAGAATTCTTTTCATCTTCAAAACTAAATCTCTGTACCCATTAAAGAGTAATGCCCCATGACATCCTCTCATCAACCCTAGCCAGAACCATTCTTCCATTTTTCTTTTTAAAAATAAATCTCTCCCCCTGCCCTACCCCAGCTGCTGGTAACTACCATTTTACTTTCTGTTACTATGAGTTTAGATTTTTTTTTTAATTCCACATTTAAGTGAGATCATGCAATATTTGTCTCTTTCTGTCTGGCTCATTTCATTCAACATAATGTCTTCCAAGTCCATCCATGTTTTCACCAATGACTAGATTTATGAATTTGTAAAGGCAGGGTAATATCCCATTGTGTACATATATCACATTTCCTTTTTCCATTTATCTATTGATGAATGGGCACCTAGAATTCTGTGCACCATGAATTCTGTGGTGAACATGGGGGTGCAGATAACTCTTAGACATAATAATTTTATTTCCTTTTGAGATATACTTAGTGGGGAATCGCTGAATCATATGATAGTTCCAGTTTTAATTTTTGGAAGAGCTCTCATACTGACTCCTATAATGGCTATTCCAGTTTACGTTTCCATCATCAATGTACAAGTAGTCCCTGTTCTCAGTAACCTCTGCAATATTTGTTATCTTCTGACTTTTTGAATATAGTTATCCTGATATATGTGAGGTGATATCTCACTATAATTTTAATTTGCATTTCCATCACAATTAGTGATGCTGGACATTTGTATGTCTTCTTTGGAAAGTATCTGTTAAGGTCTTTGTACATTTTTAGCCAGGTATTATTTTTAGCTAGGTTATTATTTTTTCCACTGTTGAATTATATGTTTTTTTAAATATATTTTGGATATTAATCCTTTATTAAATATATCATTTGTGAATATTTTCTTCTGTTCCATAGGTTTCTTTTCATTTGGTGATTGTTTTCTTCATCGTGCAGAAACCTATTTGGGTTAATGTAGTTTTGCCTGGATTTTTCCTATTGCTTGAGCTTTTGGTGTCATATCCAAAGCATCATTGCTAACATCAGTTCTGGCTGATATATATCTACATTTGATCAGCTGAAATAAGTATAAAATCAATTCAGTTGAACATAATAATTATCTGCTTTGTACCATGATTTATGCTAGCATCTGAGGAGATATATAGAGATATAGATATAGATCTTTATCTATGTATCAGGTTTTATATATATGTGACTATAATATCAGGTTCTCTATTATCAAGGAGTTTAAAAATCTAGCAGAAAAGAGAGATATATAATTGAAATAAACTGAAAATAAGAATTTTGAGTGAGTTTGTTTTCAAATAATAGGGAAATTAATTGAATCAGATCTAGAGTCTCCTAAAGTAGACACTCCTCTTTTGTTTTCAGAAACAAAGATGATTGAAAAACAATATCACCTGATGAAAGTTATATAATATGGTGAGTTAATGTTTCGGCCTTCATCTGTATAATGATCAGTCTCTTTTGCAAAATGTCCGTAACAGCATTCTATTTTTCACTGGATAGGTATGTGAGTAGTGCGGGAGAGGAGAGTGTCTCACTCAGCATCCAAGATACAAATCATTTTGTAAGAGACTGGTTCCCTTTTAATGGACAATGAAATAAATGTGTAAAAACTATCTTAAAGCCCTTCTGATAATATAATCTCATTATAGCCAATATCTCTTAAAATTCAGTGTCATGGGAACAAAGTTAGGAAGACAACATTATGCAAAAAATTTATTCAGAATCTTGGACTTTAAGAAACATAAATAAGCTTCCTTGATTTTCTCCTGGATTCAAGCCATCATAAAAAAAGTCTAAGTAATTCATAGTACACACACAAAAAAACAAAAGGCCACATTTTCTAAGAACTCTCCTTTTAATTTTCTCCAATATATGTGATTAATTTAAAGCATTATCAAATCAACTTAACTTTCAGAACTGTAAAACAGTTTTCATATGATTATAATCACCAATATAATATGGTTATTAGAATCTGATTTGGGATCAGAAAAAAATAAGTTTATTTCATAATGAACTATCTTCATAATTAATTGATAATAAAATTACATAAATACAATAAAAGAAATATTATTTTTTTAAAAAAAGAAACATTAAAATGAAGTAAGAAAAGAGTTCTTCTGGAGGTATGTATTTCTAGCATCTGTCAGGCATAGGCATAACTAATTCAAACAACCTTTCTTATGTTAGATCAGTGGAATATATTCACACATTTTGAGTCTAGTGCGTATAGCCTAAGATAGCTTCTCCATTCTGCTGCCTTGTTCAAGTTACTAAGACCCACCAGGAGTAACTTCTTGAAGGCCTGTATCAACCAAGTGTTAAACTCTTGTATAGTTTGGGCTCATTCTCAAGGAAGGATAGTGAATTTTTTTGCTTGGATAGCAAGGCTACATATGGTATATATCCATGTAGTAAGCAGTGTCACCATCACAACTTTTTTCCCCTTAATTTTAAATGTCTAAATGTTCTTTTTCTTATGATATGAGTTGCTCTTTCATCTGAAGAAGGATCAGAGACACTCTCATTTAAAGAAATGTAATAAATATATGAGGTCCACAGTAGCTTAGGTTCTTCTATATCCCTTTTTGCAACATGTTACAATTTCCTCTTTTATAATTTGAGTGTTTCCAAACATGAAGTATTTTGAGATTATATAGCAAGAATTTGGACTGATAATTTTTCTTTAACACCTGATTATTTTAGATCGAAATAGACACTGACCACAGGGAGATTAACTTAAATCTGTCCATGTCATTTGTGGGGCAAGAAAGTTGAAACTAATCTGGAGTTCCTTATAAAAGTTATTTCCCTTAAAGAAATCATATATTGAAAATACAAAGAGAAATATGCTTAGAATAATAAGAACCATATTCTTTTATTAAACGTAAGACAAATTTTTCATGACTGAAATGTTGAAAATATGTGAGAGCCAAAAACTTTCCTCTACTCTTTTAGGTTTTTCTGGATGGTCTAATAATTAAATTGGCATGGACAGATTAACAAGAGACAATAACCAAATTTAATTACATACATACATATGAGAACCCTACATATGTGACAGACTCAGAGATCTTACATACTTGACAGGTTGAGATATAGAAAATTAAAATGAGGTATATATGGCATCCTGAGATAAGGATGAGGTAAGATGCCTACCCTGGTGCTTCACAGGGGAGGAAGGTCATCTGTAGGATGATAAGAAGAGCAGAAGTTCAATAATTGCCACAAAGGTAGGTCATAAAAATTTATTTCTGGTAATAATAATTATTATGGGTAAGACTCTAAATTTAAACTCTTTAAGAGAGAGATAAAAGTTTGTCATGAGCCCATGGAGTCTTGATTGCCTTCAGCTAAAAATAATTCACATGCAAAAGTGATATATCTTGGGGAGACCAGTTCTGAATCCCCTCGAAAAGCAATACTTTTATTCCTCCCAAACAGCTGTTCACAATAGTTATGCAAGTAAATACTGCTCCTTAAAAAACTGTGTTGAAGCAGGTAAAGTTTAAAATGAATAAATATATATTTATCTGTACTATGACAAAGAGCCTTTCTGTTTTTCAGGGACTCTGAATCTTCATACAAAATGAATTTCTTGCACATTATATTTATGTAGATTTATGTATTTATTATTTCATAATAATAAATAAAAAGTTTCTTTTGTGATTGGCTCATTAAATATTTATTGAAAAAAGTTGAGTATATGCACCCATAAATTTAAAATGTGAATAAAAAAGCTGTGAACTTCAAATGAAAGTAATATTTTTGCCTTATGTCAGAAATTTTCAACTTCCCAGTTAGAAGACACTAAAACATAATAAATGATTTGTATTGTTCACATACTGCTATTTGTTATTGGCTAGACATCTTAGTAGCTGGTTTAAGCTATGAAGATGAAAACCTTTAGGAGTTAATTATAATTATTGGGATATTTGGGGGCTGCCAATTACATGATGTAATAGTAAACAAACAAACAAAACAAAACAAAATACCAAGTTCTAGACTTAGCTCTATAGCTCATTGTTATCATGATCTAGCATGAATCATTTAATAATTTATCATATGGAATAGCACATCAGGGAGCACAGAAACTTTGGGATCACACAGATATGTATTCAGATATGGCCCTGATACATAATACCTGGTAAACTTTATAATTAACTTCTTAGCTTCATATTTCTTTTCTGTAATTGAAATTAATATTACTTTAGAGGGTCATTGAATACAATTCTGGTTATCGTATCTAGCCCATAAAATAAACGTAATAAAAATGTCTTTTTTTCAGACCTCAACACAAGTTACTAGTAAAATTACTAATTTGTGATGATCATTAAGTCTCTTCTAGTTCCCAGTTTTGTAATTTTACCACTTAGTAGTCAATAATTATCTGGCAAATGACTACTAATATTCCTAGGTGAGAGAGTATGTCTGACTCAGTGCCAAACACTTATAAAATGAAAATCTAAATCAATTAAATTCATTGTGTCTGCTCTTCTGGTGTTTTCAGCAGTATATCAATTTTTCCATATGCACACACATAGACAGATAGATAGATACATAGATAGATGATATATAGAAAGAAAGCTAATAGAGATACATATATTTATATCTATTTAAACATATTTATCTGAAGTATGAGATATAATTTTAATTTCATAGGTCATAATCTTATATATCAATCATGTATATATAAACTAAATACTCTATTCTTGATTTTGTGAAATATATGAACTTTTCTGCCAAATATATAAAACCAAGGTTGTGAAATGAATGTTCTCTGAGGACCTCATACAGCCGAGAATGTGGAGAAGGATGCAGGCTGTGCTTTCTAAACCTCCAGGGAGCCTTAAAAAAAAAAGCAGAGAAGTGGCAGCTCTCCAGCTGGCTGTGTTTACATTGTATTAATTCACCAGTGTTTTGTTATTAATCATGGTAAAAGTATGTTTACATCCTCTATTTTTTAGCTTATTATTTAATTCTAACTACAGTCTTGGAGAAGAATCAATGTCATTGTTACTTCCAATTAACAAATGAAGAAACTCAGTTCAAGGATATTTTGTAACATGTTTAAGATCATTACAAATTAGGAGCAGAGTCCTGTCTGGAGTTTTGTACCAAATATACAAATTTAAATATCATTCATTTATTTAGGGATCCTAATCATATATTTATGTTAAATAGCTTTGTGATGACTGACAGTACGTCAGCATGATTTTAGTGACAAAACAGAAATATGAATGAATGGTCAAGGTGAATCAAAGATAGGTAACACTGCTTTATCCCTCAAAAGTTCTATGAAAACACTCTTTCTGGAATCCTTGGAAACCTTGATTGTCCTCATTTAGGTTTGCATTTTATTTTGCTCTTGATTATTGTTCATGGGATGGAGAGTTTTTATTTTTTCTTATCAAAATGTCAAATTTGAACATAATTTCCAATCAATAAATTAATGCTGTTAGAAATTATTTTGAACTTGGAAACTTTAAAGATTGCTTATTTAACAATGGTTATTCACTCTTCTAAAATATTAATATTATATGTTTTTGTTTCTTCAAGGTTTAACAAAACTCTTTAGGATCTGAGTTTCACATTAATTGTGAAAAATCTTGTTTGAGACTGATCTATAGCCAGTGACAAGATTAGGACCTTATTTATTACATAAACAAGAACAATGGAAAAAGTGTTCCTAGGATAAAGTCCAAATTTCAGACATATCAACATAAATATGTCAACCTTAACATTTATCAAAAAACATAAGCATATATTAAATGTTAAAAAAACAAATGGAACTACTCAGTGTTCCTGTCATTTAATAAAAATCTTTTACTACAATTATTTTTCTTTTGTTAGTGAGGAATGCTTTCAAGTTCAGTTAGTAAACAAAACCATAATTTTCCACAATATATATTTAGAATATTTAAAAAGTATCCTGTAAACTAATTCTCCAAATAATTACATTTGTAAGCTTTAAATAAGTATTGCTTTTACAAAAATATTTTATTATCAACTTTACATTTATATTTTTCTTCAAAGACATACAGTAGGTGTACAATAGTGTTCTATCTTCTTAAATATATGACACACAAGCAGAAAAAAATGAATCTATGTTTTTAATTTAATATTTCCTTGGCCATAAAGGTAAGGGAATATTAAAGATTTTAGAAATAAGAGAGACAGATGTGCTATGATGCAAAAATTTTAGAGATATTCTTAATATGACTTATAAGAACATATTTTTTTACAGTAAGTAACACTCCAGGTTAATAGTAAAACTGAAAATTCCTGTGACTGATTAAATTTAGTTTTAAATCCTAGCTCTAGAAATCATATCTTTATATATATTCCTCAGAGACCTAGCCTTTCTCCTGGATAATCAGTGACCCCCGAGGCAGCCAGAGATAGTAACAGGGTTCTGCCTAATGGTCACAAGGTCTGGACTTCTGGCAGGCTAAAAACATCTTGATCTAAGTTATATTTCAGCTTCTGAATCCTAAGGTAGAACAATTCCCTGGCTACTTTCCCATGAGACCAGACAGAGGGACTCTGGAGTAGACCTTAGAACTATCCTTAAGACATGAAATGATTTATTACCTTTACCTCACCTCTGACCAAACAGCTCCTAGCACTACCCAGGACCCATGGTGTCTTGAAATTTTACCCTATATAATCTGTAGCTTATACATTATCAGGGACTTAAGCATTAGTTGCCCACATCTAGATTGTCCAATTTAATATTTAACTTTTTTTTTCTATACTGCAAACTCCTGCTTGTGCATTTCTTTGGGTCAGTGCGTGCAGGCAGACGCATGACACTGGTAACAACAGCATGCTAAATGATAGTTTGTAAAAATCTGCATGCAAATAAAATTAGCAACACATACAATGTTGTTAATATACTCCAAGGTACACTACTTAAAATAAATTGCAAGAAACCTTTTCATATGTAAATAGTCTTTTTCTGGGTTCAGTTTGAGTAATGTGAGGGGAAGGGAAAATTTCCCCTCTTTTTCCTCATAGTTCTGGCTGGTCTAATAATCAAATTGACATGAGACAGATAACGAGAAAATAAGCAAATTTAATTACATATATCCACGTGGGGGTTCCCTAAGAATATGAGACCTGAGTACAAATGGGGCAGATGAGGCTTATATGCTATCTTGAGCTAAGGAGAAGGGGTAGTGGTTTGTATTTCAAAGGTAATGTAGGCAATTCAAGGATAGATGAAAAAGAAAAAAACATTTGCCAAATTCTTGCTGGGCCATCCAGAAACAGTGGTGCACAGAGGGCAGTCTAACAAGTGGACTTTGTTAAGGCTCCTTCCTGTTTACCACAACTAATTATGCTAAAGCTATCTCCCCTCCTGAAGCAGATTTTTCTATCTGAATTCCTTTAGGCAGGTAAGGAGGAGGGAAAGGCTCTTCCTGAGTTTTTTATTTCTTTAAACAAACAAATGAACAAACAAACAGCTTATAATAATCAATGTCCCCAAAAGGCATATTTTGGTATGGCAAAACTCTGCTCCCCTTCAGTAATATCTTAATCTAGTCTAAAATTTTGAATTTATGTACTATCAAATTTATTTAAAATAAAATTTTTACAATGTGGAGAACTACTCTATTCCTATTTTACTTGCATTGATTCATACCTAATTGTAACCCATTTCTAGTCTCAATATCTTCTTAATTTGCTCTATCTCATTTATATTGTTTTATTATAGTATATATGTTTATGTGCAAATGTATATGTTTATATATCTCTTTATAGCTATCAAAATTTTTTGATGAAAATAATAGAAACCATTTACTGTGATCTTAATATGGGCATATTTAATGCCAGTACAATTTATGAGATAGATATTATTTACCCCATTTTGTGATGGAAACAGAAATCTAGGGAAATAAAGCACTTTGCCCATTGTCACATATACTATAAAATGTAAGCTCACTCTGAATCAGAGATTTTCTTCTTAATTTCAGCAGTACAATGTTTTGTGTTGGTCTCAGCCTATCAATATCACTGTTGTGTCTGGACAAGCTGGTGCTGTTATTACTGTGAACAGAGATTACTAAAGTGGAGACATTTATCTGGGTAATTAAAATGAAGCCAGAAGACCAGGAAGAAATTTGTCTTACACATGTTCTAGACATCATGTTTCTCAATGATGTCTAAGCCTAGCCTGTATCTTATCTCTTCCTCATCATAACAACCAAATCATCTACATTCTTTACTTTGAAAGGAGCTAACCTATTTTGTCAACAAGCATCCTTCTTTTGAATGTTAAACTCAACCAATCCCAATTAACCTAGTCAGAATCCTTCATTTACACAAAGAGGGCCAGATTGAGAATAACATATGTAACCCCAGCTTTTATACACTCTGCCTTCCTTTGTCCTCTTGGGAGCACAATTTAGACTGCTACTTGAATTTGTGTTTTCTAGTTGCAACCTCTGATACTCAGATAAATTATTTTTGTTTCTATTTTAGCTCAACCTTCTTTCTCAGGTTACATTCAAATTATGAAACACCCTCAGCAAATAATGATCTGGAACATGGTATACTTGGAGCCACACAGTAAAGAGGCAGGCAGAGGGAGAACATGCCTATACCTGGGCCTAGGGTTCTGCTTTTATTGGGGTTGAGAGTAGGGGTCTACGGTTTCATGGGACAATTCTGTATTGGTAAATTTAAGAGTGAGAGTTTAAAGTGCAGGAATCAAGCAGCCGAAATGGTCAATTATCAAAATCAATCAAGATCTCTAAAAACACAAAAGCCTGAGGAAGGACTGGTAGAGGCGGCTGGTCCTTTATATAGTCCCCTGGCTAGCAATACATTTATTTCAGATAGCCATCTTTAAAGTGGATGCCTTTTTGAAGTGGATGCCACAGGAATTAAAGCTGAAGTCAGGTATTTGTATTATAATAAAGAAAAACAAACTGTCAGGGTTTATACCACAATTCATAGTATCCTTAAGTATTTTTGGATAGACTTCATTTTTAAAATTTTTAAATTTATAAAAAAGTGAAAAATAGCATAAAGAGTTCTAATATACCATATTTCCAGTTTCCCATATTAACATCTTATATTAGTATGGTACAATTGTCATGCTTAATGAAATAACACATTATTTTAACTGAAGTCCATACTTTATTCAAAATTTCCTGGTTTTTTTTTCATTCTATGCCACATTATATTTAGTTATAACATTTTTATGGTCATATTATAACTTTTAGGGTCATCTTGACTCTAATTGTTTTATAAACCTCCCTTTTTTAGATGACCATTTGATGAGCATTTTGTAGGATGCTCTCCCATTAAAATCTGTTTGATGTTTTTCTCATGATTAAAATGGGGGGTGGTCTTTTTGAAAGGAAATCCACAGAGGCAAAGTATCATTTTCATTACAACATATCAAGGTTACATAATATTAATATGATTTATCACTGATATTAACCTTGAGCATCCAGCTGAGATAGTGTCTGCCAGGTCTCTTACCTGGAAGATTAGTCTTGCCTCCACATTCCCCTTCCATACTAGATTCTTTGAGAGGAAGTCACTAGGAGCAGATCGCACTTAAGGGGTAGTGAGTTAATCTTCCTCTCTTTGAGGGCAGACTATCTACATAAATTATTTGGGATTCTTCTGCAGGGGAGATTTGTCTCTTCTCCCCATGGATTTATTAATTCAGCCATTTATATCACTATGATGAACTCAAGAAATTTATTTTATACTTTGGGTTATAATTTTTATATTTTATTATTATGTATTTTACATATAATTTATGTGTTTTATTGCTCAAAATGTTGCTGTATTGGCCACCAAGAGCTATTTAGTTGGCTCCTGAGTCTCTCTGACTTAACTCCATCAATGCAGATTTTTATTTTTTAAGCATTTCCATACTTTGTTACTATAAGAAGCTCTGGTCGCATCTTATATATTTCCTGTCCCTGTCCTAGAATCTGCCATTTCTCTAAGAATTTATGGCTCCTTTTATTGAAGAATGGCATTAGATCTGAATGCAAGGTGTACTCTTTGTCTTAGAGAATCCTACTTATAGTCCTATTCAGCTCATAGAACAAAGAAATATATTCACATATACTAACTAATGTATATACACATATCTATAAATCTTATAGATAACCACCAGTATTTATAAGCTAAACAAGAGTTCATACTGATGTCTTCAAGTCTAATTCATTACCACATAGATTATTCAGCTTCTCCCCCTTGACTGTCTATAACCTCCATACCAACGGTGAGAAATTTATTTCCCATTATCCATCATCCATCCATTTAATTGTTCAGTCCCAGTGTACATGTATAATAGTTTTAGAATTGTTAACCGACACCCCTTCTTCCCCCCATGAAGAACTTTATTAACTAGACTGCAGTACTTATGCAGAGTTTCTTTTAACTTTTACCTTGCAGAAGCTGCACCTACTCATTTCCAAAGTTTTCCCTTTCCCCATCAATGAGATTATTTTATACATTGATAGTACGATCAGGTTGTTTTGTCACACTCTGCATCATTATGGAATACACTACCTCATCAGATTTTTTTTTTTAATTTGCATAGAGTAAGGTTTGCTCTCTCTGCTATCAAAGTTCTATGCATTTTGACTAATGCATAATGTTACATATTCTACATTCAGCATCATACAGAATAAATTCATTGTCTTTAAAAAATCCCCGTGCTTTACTTTATCCTCCTTTCCTTTAAAATTTTAGAAAACACTGATCTGTCTATCATTTCTATATTTTGGTTATTTCATTATGTATATTAATGAAATCATACAGTCTGTACTATTTTCAGACTTTTTTTTTCACTTGTCAAAACGTACTTATTATTTGTTCATGTCTTATCTGACTTGGTAGTTCATTCCTTTTTATTGCTGAACAGTATTCCACTATGTGCTTGTACCACTGCTTATCCATTTACCTATTAAAACCTATTTTGATTACTTTCAATTTTTTTCTTATTATAAATAAATCTGCTGTGAACATTTGCTTGCTGTTTTTTTGTATGGACATAAGTTTTCAAATCATTTGGGTAAAAACCTCAGAGAATGATTGCTAAATTTTATGTTAAGACTCTATTTAACTTTGCCGGAAACTGTTACTGTCTTCCAAAATGGTTGTACCATTTTGCATTCTCACCACAATAAATGAAGTGTTCATGGGGTTTTGCAACTTCACTAACAGTTGTTATTGTTTGGTTTTTGAAGTTAGCTTTATATATATATTTTTAATCTAATCTTAAAATATATATTTCCTAATGGAGGATGTAGTCATTTACATATTTGCAATTACTGTTTTGCTTTTCTTTCTGACCTCTTTTTGTGTGCTTTTTACTTATGTAGATTTTTTGTTTCTTTTTCTCTCATTTTGAAATGTTTTGTAGTTATTGAAGTCTTTCTTCTCTTAGCTCTACTATATAATTTTAGTTGTTATCCTTGAAATTTTACTATGTATACCTAATAAAGTCTAATACTAATACATGCATCTTTATCTACCTCACTCTATTTTCTGCTTTTTTTCTCCCGATTTTGTTTCATTTTTAAATTATACATATAGAAATTACTTTTGTTATTTCTTACAGTTTTTTTTCGTCTTTAGATATATGTTACCATTTTCTTTACTCTGTTGCTTTTTCCATTTCATGCTTTCCTTCTATGATCACGTTTCTTCATGTCAGGAACTATGGAAATTCCTTTGGTTAGGTTTGTTGATTTTAAATTTCTTAGATTTTGGTATATATTAAAGAATTTTTATTTCAGCTTTATTCTTGAAATAAACTTTGCTGGCTGTACAATTCCTTTTTTGGAGCTATTTTCTCACAGCATATTGAAGATATTCTAATCCATTCTGGCTGCTTTTAATTTCAATGCATTTTTGTTTTTGGAAAGTCACAGTCTAAATGTATAAGTAGATAATCTTTCTTTCTTATGACTGCATTTAAGTTCTATGTATCTTTGATTTCCTGCAGTTAGCCCATAATGTGTCTATATATAGGCAATTTTTAATTTTTTTGTTTGTGAATCATTAGCCTTCTTGAATCTAAAGATTTAATTTTCTAAAAAATTCTCAATTGTTTTTTAATATGACACACTTCTTTTTTATCTCTTTTTAAAAATTCATTTATCATATGCTCGATCTTATCAATTTATTTTATACTTTTTCTAAGCTTTGTTTCATACATTCTTTCTCATTGTTTTTGTTATAATTTTTAAAAAAATATTGTTTTACTTTCTAATGATAATTTCTCTCTTTACCTATGTCTATTCTGCTCTATAAATGCTCTTTAAAACTTTTACTGTTATTTCTAAGAACTAATTATATTTTTTAATTATGGTGCTTGAGTCTTTTCCAAACAACATTTGGCATTTTCATAGTCTGTTATTTTATTCATTTTTGTCCCTCTTTAAAAATATTTTTAAACATTTGGGAGAATATATGGATATACAATTTTGTTTTCCTACTAAATATCCCCACCATTATTATTTAATATTTTTGATATATCTGAATAATTTTAAATCTTCTAACTTACTACTTTCTATACTCACTGATTCATCTGGCTACAAGTGATAAAACATTAAATCAGACTAGTTTAAGCAAACAAGTTTAAAAATATAAAAACTAATTTAAAACAAACACAGTAGATGCAGAATAGAACTAAGTCCCAGGGATGAATAGATTCTGAGACATTTATTCATACAGTAGTCACTAAAGCCAAAGGATTAATATTCTATGATCAGCTAATTTTGGATCACATGCTCTTGTCCTTTAAGTGGAACATATTATCACAAAAAGAAAGCTAGGATGGCACAGACTCAGCTACTGAATGTCAACAGTCCAGTCCTATCTGTGTTTAATTCATTATCCCTTAGCTCCCTATCTCTGTTATTTTTGAACTCTTACTTTCTGAAATAATTGTTCCAAAAATCTAGAGGCATACTTACACCATATTTATTCTCTGTGTTCTATTTCTAATCACTCACAAAATCCTATAAATTTTACCTACAGAAACTCTTTTGGTATATTATCTCTAGCCATATTTGCTTCCAATATATCTTGTTTTATTTAAAAAGTTCTCTAACAAGTTTTGCTGCCTTCGATCTACTCTTCATAGTGCAAAATAGAATGAACTTTCTAAGTCATAAATCTGATTGTTCTTAGATAGAACACTGGTATTGGCTTTCCAAACTAATCTCTGCCCTGGATTAATGGTCCCTAATAATTTGGTGCCCAATTTCTCAAATCTCATCTCAAATTATCTTCCCCCATCACCATCATCACATAATCTCTATTATGTAACTTTATTGCAATTTTATTTTTTTGTATATGCTATGTTATATTTAATATTTTAGTATTCCCTTAGTTTTTAACCCTTTGCCTTCTTCCTTCTTCCATCACTTTCTCAACTCATCACCAACATTACTGAATTATTATTATTATTTTTTTGCCTGAGTTAATGTTCTAGTTTTGGTGGGTGAAGAAATATGTTGTCTTAAAATCTAGTTTAAAATATGTATCTCTGGACAGAAGGATACATTTATATTTTTGGGATTACTGCTTTTATTTTCTGCTTTTTTTGTGTGTATTTTTAGTTGTCTAATTTTGCCCCATCCTCATATTTACTTCTGTTCTGACTTTATCCATATTATGCACATGCATGCTGATCCAAACTTGATTCTTTATATTTTTATGACACATCTGATACGGAAATTTCAAAAAACTTTCAATCTCTCAAATTGAGAGTCAGAGGTATGAAATCTTGAACAATTGTATTTCAGAAGAAATTGTCATTGTATAAACTTATGAGAATTGATGTAAATGTTAGATATATGGCTTATAACCAGTTATATTAAATCTTGCCAGTACTACAAATGCATACCTGTTTTTTCTGCTGCTTCAATGCAGGGACCTTAAGATATCTCCTTGGCATTTGGAAGAGAGAAAGTAATTTTCTATTGAGAATCATCTAAGTTTTCTTTAATTATTTTGAATCATTCATTTCTCATGTTATCAAAATTTCTTCGGAAGCGACTATGCTTTAGAAACTGTATCTTGCTGAATTACTGTGATTTTATTGTTTAATTATTCCCCTTAAATGTGAATTATAAAGTAAGAATTTCACATCTCGGTCTTCCTGCATATGCTTCTATTACAACATACATTTATAATACCATGGAAACTGCAATTAGTTAAATTTATAAGATGTCCAACTTCTCTATTAGATTTTAAGTTTCATAAGAACTAAGGGTTGTGGTTATTATTATCATTCCTTCATTTCCAGAAACTAGAAAAATGTTTGGCACATCATCCATGCTTTCTTTATCTATTTTGTGAACAAACAAATTGATAAATGAAAAGGTGAGGCACGAAAATGAAAAAAAAAAGGGCCAATATAAGAGGAAAATATAAAAGTATAATAGTATTTTTTTCATTCCAAAGAGCCAATACAAACCTAACATTAATCAGACTTTGACAAATAGCTAAATACAATAAATATACAAGCATTAACAGCATTTTACACATCAGTGATGACTAACTTGAAGAGATACTGATTTATGACAAAAGAAAAATTTTATATCTGTTTCAAGTGATCTCTGGAGTCTTTATATATGAAAAAGTTTAAAACACATTTGTGATTTAATATAATAGTATCTCTGTATCTTTCATAGGCAATTCATCACTATTCTGGATTACTTAAATTTTTACTCCAGGTTAAAATGCTAAAATTTAACAAAATATAAAAACTTTACACTTAAAAATAAAAAATACCTTCTTGTCACTATAAAGAATGCAATTTTGTTTGAAAAAAATACTTGCTTTTTAGGAAGAGAAATACTCTGTCAAATGATAGAAGAAAAAATCTATTTACTGTTAAACATAAATATTTCCAATAAGAAACTATGTCAAGATAATGATATGCAACACTTATATGAGGTGTATCTCTCAATTCATTTTTAGAATCAAATTATCCTTCATGAATAATTTAAACCTATATTCCTGGAATAGTGATTCAAAAAAATCATTATACTGTTAATATATTAAATAGTAAGGTTAAAATTAAACCATTACTTAGCTTTCAATAAATTTTCTATTAGGTAGTTTGAAATTGCTTTGAAAATATCAAATAAACAAGCTTTTTTTCTATCAGTCTATTTTTATTTCAAAGTGTTTCTTAATCATATAGAGTAGAAACAACTAATATTGTGAGTTTAATTGATGGAATATTATTATCAAAATATAAAATTCAAGGTACTATGATTTTTAAACTTAAAAGGTAAAACAGAACAAAATAATTTCTTCAAAAGATGTTACATTGAAAATGAAGGTAGTTCAGAGTTGCTTTACCATATTTACCTTGAATAAATAAAAAAATTCACATTTAAAACATTTTAATTTTGAAATAACTCTTCAAATGACTGATATATAAAATAGTCTATATATTCTTCATAAATTATTGCTTCTCTGTAAATATGTTCTAATGAATATATAAAACAGTAAATCAGTATTTACTTCAACTTTTGGGATGATGTATATAAGGAGAAAATACAAAGAAAACACTTGGTGACCTACTCTTGAAATATTTCTCATTGAATTAAGAAGAAATTTATTTAATGGTAGCCTCTAAATGTAGATTTTTTGTGTGTAAATTCCATTACAATAGTAACAAATAAGGGTGTGTTTTCTTTGTGACCAGGATTAATAGACATATACAAGAGAATTACTGTTCCTACACTTTTGTGCAGATTTTCCATATTCTATTTTTCTAATGGATGATAAATTTCAAGATAATAACTTTAGTATTAAAACTAACAAAACATTGAGTGAAACTTTAGAATTATAAATTCTTTAGTTTGATTTCTGCACTGGCAAAATTATTGTAAAATATTTGTATATAATTTAATATCAGTAGTATAATGGTGTCACATCACTGTCTCAAGCAATATACAGGATATATTAACCTTATCAATAAAAAACAAAAGCAAGCTAAGATGAAGCTCTGGGTCAGAAAACAAGAAATATTTACTATGATGTGGAATCAGGTGTTTGCATCAAGTTGCTCAGTTTAAAAATATATTCTATAAAGGAGGAAGTTAACAGTAGTTTCTGATCAAAGAATCTTTAGATTAGATTGTAAAATCAACAGGAGATAATAAAAGAGTGGGTCAAACACTAAGTGTCTCTATGAGAGTACAATCTGTAAAGCATCAATCTTCCCTTATCCATCAACCATGACAACACCATAATCCTTGAATAAATTCTTGGAGATTTCTTATTTAATTCAGTTCTTGCACACACACACACATGCACAGACACACACAAAGTAAATTTCTTATAACTAATTCCATGGTTTGATGTGAAGTTTCATTCATTCATTCATTTTTCTATTCAACAGGCTCCAAGCTAGGTCTGGAGCTCATCAAGTTCAGTCAAATGCCAAGGATATCTATAGTAACTTAGCCGGTATCAAACTTATAGTTTCACAAGAAATTCAAATATTAAACACATAGTTACCTAAACAATGAATTAATTATGTTAGTCTTTGGAGGAAGTAAAAGTTTTATTTCTAGTAATTACATAAATTATTTAGTTATGTAACAATTGTGGCAGATGTTATGAGGGAGAGGATAGTGACCTAAGAAAATAAAAACTGAATGGACAAATTCTTTTTAAATCATTAAAAAACCTGGTTTTTAACATGTAATATTAGAGATAGAATCTAGTAATTTTTTAAATGATTTCTCATTGGTATTATGAATTTTCACACCCTTCAGAAGAGATGCATAGTTAACAGAATAAAAAATAAATATAACAATAATCTAAGCAGTGTATTTTAAAGAAATGATATTGGGCATACCTTAAGTTTAAGGATAATTAGAGGTGTGCATGCTATGTTATACTTTGCATGAAAAAAAATGCTTAAGAAATATAGTATAGAGATCTTTAGATAATACCTTCCAAAAGAACGAATAAAAACTCTTGATAAGGGTTGGAAAAAATAAGGTATGGTTCTACATTTAATTTAATTGTAAAACTTAGACAACATTTGGTGAGATCAAGTTTTGACTATTTTGTCACATTCATCATGCAATCAGGGCTATTGGATTCTGGAATTTCTATAATCAATCACTGAATGACTCTAATTTTTGTTTTGTAGACCAAAATAAAACTCTTGTCTCCCCAGATAGTAAATAAATTGAGAATGGAGCTTTCAAAATGAACCTTTGCAGTTTGTTTCTGATTCAAACTTCGGTTTCCATTAAGAACAATCTGATCTCCTATACCTTTAATAAACTGAGGACTGGTACAAACACTGACCTGCTCAGGCAGAAGGAAATGAATCTGATTCCCAGGTCCATTAAGCAGTCAAGGTTCAAAAGCAGAAGAATAATGGGTTTGGAAATATCAAGAAGTTAGTGAGAAAATGTATTTGCATTGTTCTTAAGCAGAAGTACATCAAGTGGAAATCTAACTAAGGAGGTCATGAGTTTTGCAACTTTTCATATCTTCTTGAGACTTAAATGTGCAAGAAATACATGGAGACTTCACAAACTCAATCAAAGAATTACTGGAAAATCAGCCCTTAATTTTTTTTTTTTCATGTACTAAAGGTAAATGAGTCTTAAGATAGTCACGCGTTTTTGATGCATGTATGTGTCTAAATAATATAGCGCAATGTTAGATCCTATGCTGGTTATTTTTGGAATCTGAGGCATCAGATTTATTAATTTAAAATAATAATAATAATATATAACTGTGCTTACTATTCATATACTTTAATAACATATTGGATAGTGAGGTAGATGCTTTTATATATGCTAGTATTAGCTGTATACAAGAGCAAATAAATACATAAAGTAATAAACAAATACTGGGAAATTGAAGGATAAATAATTATTTCTTCACATAAAAAAAATACATAAATACGTCTGGCAGCGTAGCTCTGCAAAATTATCAGGACCAAATTTTCTTTTCTCTTTGTGTATTGACTGAAGTGTGTGGCTTTCATCCTGCTGTTATCTCATTGTCACATGATTGTTAAGCTCCCTGCTGACAGATACTCACCTACTTTCTCCGCAGAAGGAAGAAAAGGGGAGGGGCAGAATCTCAGCCTCTAAATTGAGTCTTATGCCTGAAGAATAGTACCCAGGAGTTGCACACAATAATTTCTCTTATAAATTTTTTAGCAGAAATGCTAAGCAGAAATTGGCCACACAGCCTCAAATAGCCGCAAAGCATGCTGGGAAATGAAATATAGTTTTATTCAGTAGGTCGCATTATCTATTATACTCTTATGAAAGAAGAAAGGTTTTAAATTTGTATATGCATGGCTAAATTTGGGTAAAAATTTAGCCGTCTTTGTCATAGTATTGTAATTTATAACCTCTTCTTTCCCTTCCTTCCATCCTTTTTCCCATCATTTCTTTCTCAACAAATGAGAAAACAGAGGTGGAAAATTCCAAGTGACTAGTTTAAGATTATATAACTATTCTCATTCCAAGTTCTGTATCTTTAACTATGCAATTTCATTTTAAATAAAAAGTTATTTAAAGTTAAAAGCTGCATTTTTAAATCCATTTGAGTTGATTTTTGTGTGTGATGTAAGATGTGTCCAATTTCATTTTTTTTGTATGTAGATTTCCAGTTTTTTCAACACTATTTATTGAATAAACTATTCTTTCCCCAATTGGTATATTGACATATTTTTGAAGACTATTTCACTGTATATGCATGGCTTTATTTCTTTGCTCTGTTCCATTGGTCTGTGTCTGTTTTCATGCTAAAACTACTTTGTTTTGATTACTGTAGCTTTGTAATATAATTTGAAATCAGGGAGAATGATTCCTCCAGTTTTGTTCTTAAGATTATTTTAGCTATTATTGGTCTTTTGGTTTCCATATAAATTTTATTTTATTTTTTCTATTTCTGAGAAAAATACCATTGGAATTTTGATGGAGATTGCAATGAGTCTGTAGGTAAATTTGAGTAGTATAGACATTAATTTTACCATTACATGAATAGATTTCAATTTGTTTGTGTCTTCTACAATTGCTTTCATCAATCTTACACTTCTCACCTCCCTGGCTAAATTTGTTTCTAATTATGTTATTCTTTTTGATGTTATTGTAAAATAATTGTTTTCTGGAGAGGTATAGAAACATAACTGATTTTTGTATGTTGATTTTGTATCCTGCAATATTACTGAATATTTTTTTAAGTTTTTTTTTTCCCCTTGATGAAGCCTTTAGGGTTTTTTATATACAAAATCATGTAATCCACAAACAGAAAATTTAACTTCTTCCTTTCTGATTTAGATGTCTTTTATTTCTTTTTCTTGCCTGGTTTCTCTAGTTAGAATTTCCAGTACTATGTTGAATAGAAGTGGTGAGAGTGGGCACCCTTGTTTTGTTCCTGATCTTAAAGAAAAAGCTTTCAGCTTTCCACCCCTGAATATGATGTTAACAATGGGCTTGTAACATATGATCTTTATCGTGGTGTGGTACATTCCTTCTATATACATTGTTGAAAATTTTTGTCATAAAAGGATATGGAAATTTTGTCAAATACTTTTTCTGAAACTATTGAGATGATCATATGATTTTTATCTTTCATTTTGTTAATGTGGTATTTCACATTATGATTTGCATATGTTGAACCAGCATTGCATCCTACAAATAAATTCTGCTTGATCATGGCATATGATCCTTTTAATATGCTGTTGAATTCAACTTTCTAGTATTTGTGTTGAGGATTTTTACATGTATGCTCATCAGGGGTATTGGCCTGTAATTTTCTTTTCTTGTTGCCCCAGTCTGGTTTTAGTATCAGGGTAATGGTAGCCTCATAAAACAAGTTTGAAAGTGTTTCTTCTTCTGTTCTTTTGAAAGAATTTTAGAAAGATTGATATTAATTCTTTTTTGAATGTTTTAATAGAACTCACCAGTAACGTCATCTAGTCCTGTACTTTTGTTTGTTGGGAGGTTTTTCATTACTGACTCAAACTTTTTACTAGTAATCAGTGTGTTAAATTTTCAATTTCTTCCTGATTCGGTCATGGTAGTTCATATATTTCTAAGAATTTATCATTTCCTGTAGGTCATCCAATTTATTGGTGTTGTAATTGTTCCTAGTAGTCTCTTCTGATCCTTTATATCTTTACATTTGTGTGGTATCCGTCTAAATGTCTTTTCTTTCATTTCTGATTTTATTTATTTAAATTTATTTTTTCCTTTAATCTAGGTCAAAGTTTGTCTATTTTGTCTTTTTTTTTAAATCAGCTTAGTTTAGTTTATGTTTTCTAATGTTTTTCTAGTCTCTAGTTCTATCATTTCTTCTCTGATTTTGTTTTTTCCTTCCTCTGTTAACTTTAGATTTCATTCTTATTTTTGAAGTTCCTTGAAACGTTGTTAGGCTATTTGAGATCATTCTTTTTTTTTTTTTCTTAATGTAGCCATTTATTGCTATAATCTTGGAACTGCTTGTGCTGCAAACCATAAGTTTTAGTATGTTGTGTTTCCATTTTTGTTTGTCTCAGGGTATTTTTTACTTCACTTTTGATTTCTTCTTTGACCTATTGGTTGTTCAGAGTGTGTTCATTGCCACATATTTGTGAATATTCCAGTTTTTCTCCTGTTATTGATTTCTAGTTTCAAATCACTATGGTCAGAAAAAAATACCTAATAAAATTTCAGTCTTCTTAATTTTAAAACTTGTTTTTTTTTTGTTCTAACATATAATCTATCCTGAAGAATGTTCCCAGTGACCTTGATAAAAATGGGTATTAATTATCCACATATCCATTTTGTGTAAGTATTCTGAAACATTATCTCTAAACAATTAGCTAATATTCATTCCTCAGTGTAAGTAATATTGGAAATAACCTACCATATCATATAATTTTATCAATTATATAAATTTTGGGGGCAAAAACCCTGCAGAATAAAAGTTTCAGAATTGATAAACTACATTTTGTGTGAGTTAAAAAATACACAATTACTTCATTAGGCAATAGGGACACACCCGTAATCTTATCAGACTAAAGACAGAAAGATGGTCCACAGGACCATCTTCACTTCTGACAACACATAGTACAGGGGTCCTCAAGACCACTCCTACTTCTGATACCAAGTGACAGTTTGAGGGTTTCAAAACCATCTTCAGTTATGATAATCACTATAAGGACTCACAGAACTTACTGAAAGCTATTATATGTATGGTCAGTTTATTGTAATGAAAGAATACAGGTTAAAATCAGCAAAGACAGTCAGGAGTAGAGTCCATGAAAGTTCTACTTTCCAATATCCTCTTCCACTGGAGTCATAAACAGTGTTAACTTTCCTCACAATGAAATGTTCATGGCGTATTTGCTACAAGAGAAGCTTACTCAATCCTTGGTGTTCAAAGTTTTATTGGGGCTCAATAATATAGATATGGAGTGTCTGTGTGACTACTAGGCTCTAGCCCTTCTAAAGATGGAATGAATACCACACAACCCAAGCTACACCATGAGCCATAGTTTTAGACTATCCATTGTGGCTCAGGCTTCCCAAGAAAAGGAAGATATTCTTATCATGTAGGACATATAGATTGGTTCTAAAGCTAAGGGCAAAGCCAAATCTCTCTTTGGGAAAGGTTAAATTCTTTAACGTGTGCGCGCACGCGTGCGTGCACACACACACACTCACACACACACATTTATTTGGAAAAATAAATAAAAATAAGTTAAGATGTAAATAGATGCAAATGCTTATTTTTGAGACATAAAACAGCTTCATATTCTACTGATGTTTTATTTTGGGGAAAAAAAACAAGACATGGGATGGAGAATTATTATCTACTTTTTCTTTTTGTGTAGAAAAAGAAAAAAATGGGAATTATACTAATGTCAATCTTGTACTTAGAAAGAAAATTAGATATTTTTTTAAATGTCCTAAAATAAAACTTAGGGTGATGCACAGTTCAACTTCTGAGATTGGAATTTCAGCTTTAAATTTATAGTGTGTAAAATGAAACAGACTGTAAAAAACATGTACCATATATAGCAAATAAGAAAAATGTTATGAAGTTCAGACTCATAGTGAGTAACTATAGTTATGGGTTACAAATGTGACAGAAAAGAGAATATACTGCCAGCCAGATTTCAGTTTTTCAACTCCACAGTTCTCCATCTTGCAAACTGAAAAATATATTTCACCATTTTTGATTTAACCATAGTTGATGGAACTAAGGAATAGTTCCTCTCTCCCACAGTGAAAGTAATGATTTGTTTAATGTATTTTTCCTCTGGTTGACCTAGGGGATTTGAGGAATGAATGGTAATTTGTATAATGCATTCTTTAAAAAATATAGCTCCTGACACAAATAGGAACAGAAGAAATAATATTTGCAAGTGTTTCAGAAATGCATAAAACAACCCAACAATGATTTGCAATATTTTCTTCTTGATTAATAAATGTCATATATATTTCTTAAAATATGAACTCAGCTGCAATTTTTCATCAGCAGAAATTACATAGAAACTGTTAATTTGTTGAGAAATTACTGTTTAAAAGTAGAATAAAAGGGTCTATCAATTATAAGAGAGTATACAAAAACTTCACAGTCTTTACAAATGAAAATGGCCAACTGAGAAAAAAGTATCTACCAAATGATTGCTTGCTACATAACACCAAAGATGAGGTGTGCAGATATTCTCTATTAAATGTCTCTTCATGACACATAAAATTCAGGATAAAGGCTTGATATAATATTTAAAATGTTTGCTTTTATAAAGGCTAGGTAGCTATACTGACACTTTTAATTTGTTTTTAGGCAAGTATAAGGTTATTCAGAGATAACCTGTTTCACCAATTTAGTCTTTTATACATTTATATTTCAATGTGTGTGTGTATGTGCACAATGCAATATAATTTTTTTGTTGTTTGGAAAAACACTTGCCACTATTATGTAATATGGCAATTTTCTACAGTATTAGAACTTCTGTATGAAATTTTAATGTCCACATATTAACACCACTTATTTAATCAATCTCCTGTTAGTTGCTTCATGAAGAATCCTTCAACAGTTATATTTATACATTATATTTGTTTACTTGCTTTTGAGAGTAAATTGTCCATGTACTATTCCTATAGTTTATTAGTATTTCTATATGTATTTTTAAATTTGTTTCAACTCTTTATATAATAAAGATTTTGATATTATTTCATGTTGATTATGAGTTTTTTCCTCAATTTTTCTTTATAAACTTGTTTATGATAGTTTTTACTATATTAAAAATTTGTATTTTTATTTAAATTTACTAATATCTTGTTTATTGTGCTGTCTTTGTTATTATTGTTAGGAAAAAAACTCAATTTCATGTGTCCATTTAAAAATTTTCATTTATCTAATTATTTTGAGTAGAAGAACACTTTGTTAAAGAGATTAATTTTGAAACATTTTTTTTCTTTTAATATAAGAGATTTAGAAGGGACAGAAATTAGAGTACTACCTACTTCGATCTTTATTCTTACAGTGAGGGGAATTTCAAGAGTTACATCTTCACTGGGAAAGATTGCCTATGGACACTTTTCCACTCTTGATAATAGCTTTTCTATTCCCAAGTTATTTTCTTATATACCCTGCCTTACGCCTCATTTACCTTCCTGTCCTTTTTCCTTCTCAGAAATAATCCTTTTTATCAAGTCTCTTATTCTAAAAATTTCAAATTCATTTTGGATAACCATAATATATAATATTTCTCTCAGAAGAAATGTCACCTCTTTATTTTAACCTTTAGTATACCTCCAACTTCCCTGGAATGGGTGTTGACACTAAATTTGTTCAATTGCAGTTTATACAAGTGGAACTAATAGATATACTCTGCTTCTAAATGAGCCTTCCACACATTACCAGCGAGAATTGTTAGTTTTTCTGAGATAATCTCTTCAGAAAGCTTATCTTTCAAAAAAAATTAATAAAAATAATTCCATTATTAGGTATGGCCACATCCTAAAAAAGAATGTGAATAAGGAGCATTTGTCTCCTCTTTGCTTATTTTGGGGCCATTTCACAAAAATGAAGTGCTAATTAGGTATTATTTCTTATAAAGGTATTATAAAAATTTATATCCAAATGTATATATATTAATATAGTGTAAAGGATTCTAATAAAAGGCTAACCTCCCTACACAGCTTTGCAATCAGTAGCATCCATATTACATCCTTTAGTGTATTAAGTCTCTGTTCCTCACATTCCTAGTATTAAATAAAAAAAGGCATCAATTCTTCTATTCTTCTGCTTTACACATGCCTTTGTAAGTCTCCACTTGTCAGTTTGAGATGTCAGGTTACATTCACCTTTCTCCACCATATCCCCTCACAAATACCTTGTGATATTTCTAAACTGTAGTGTTATTATTTTATGTTCTGTTATTAAATACCTTTGTAATCTTAAACTTTTGTTATTTGTGGGCACAAATAAAAACAAATAAAATTTGACGGTAAGTCACTATTTCCTCACTATGTAAATTGAAGATATTACCATTCCTTTACCTCTCTTTTCCTTCCACTTCTCTAAATAATGCATTGTCTTTTATAGTTTTAAAATAGATACAGTTTATATTTTGTAGTTTGTCTATAGGATGACTCTAATTTAAAAAAATATCTTATTAATATATAAAATGTGATAGTAGTGCACTGATGTTTCATTTTTTTCTTCACTATCAGGCCATTACACAAAATTTAACAAGCATTTGTTAAGAATAAAAGTTAGACAGTTTCCTTGAACTGGATCTATTGTTCAAAATCATGTCATATTTTAGTGTGCATCTTTATCTATCTGCATCTTTATCATTATAAATATTACATTATTTCATCTAATATTTTTCTTAGATATGCTAAATTCCATTATTTATATGAATAGGATGTATCTTTAAAATTAATTTGTCTCCCAGACAACTACAGATCTGCCTTCTGTCTATACAGTTCTGCCTAGTCAATAAATTTTATATACAATCACGCAATTTAATCTTTTAGGTTTGGCTTCTTTCACTTAGCATGATGTTTTTGAGATTCATCCATGTAACTGCATTTAATAATGCTTGCAGAGATTGACTCCAGTAAGGTAGCATGAGGAGCTCTGCTGTCTCCTCAGTGAACTGGTGAAATTTTAAATAATTCAATAAAGCTACATACATACATATATACATATACAGAGAGAGACAGAGAGTTGAGTATTTACTGGGTGATGGTTACATATATCTGTAAATATATTAAAAGCTAATTTTTAAATAGTATAATATGTGAATTATATCTCAATGAAGCTGTTTGAAAAAAAAAAGTTACACTTTTTCTTTTTATTAAAGACATATGTTATATTGTACACATATCTCAGATTTAGTTTATCCACTCACCAAGTTGACAGATATCTGCCTGATTCCACTTCTAGACAATTATGAATACCGTTTTTATGACCATTAGCTCAAGTCTTTGAGTAGATATAAATTTTTATTTTTCTTGCGTAAATACCTAAAGGTTAAATTTTTAGGACACATAATAGATGTATGTTTACCATTTTAAGAGACTGTTAAACTCTTTATAAAGTACCTTTATTCACCAACAATATATGAGGCTTCCATATCCTCACCAAAACTTGGTATAATGTCTTATTTTAGTTGTAGCCATTACAGTGATGTATAGTAGTATATCATTGTTGTTTTAATTGTATTTCCTTTACATTAATGACATTGAGCAAATTTTCATATGAATATTAGGTATTTGTATATCATCTTTGTTTATTTAAAAATTTTTTTTCCATTTCAAAAATTAGGTTAATTCTTTTCCTTATTGTTGAGTTTTACAGAATTTTTTTTTATATTTTGGATACAAGATTTTTATCACATATATGTTTGGCATCTTTAGGTCAATCCATGGCTTACCTTCGTTTTTTTAATGGCATCATTATAGAGCAAAAGCTTTTAATTGTGGTAATTCACAGGAACTTTGGAGGTGTGAAGGTAAATATATGGCCTCAAAATTGATATTAAAATCAAAATCTTTAATTTTATAATTAATTTAAATATATTAAGCAAGCCATTATTTTGATATAGTATATTTATAATGGTAAGAGACAGGGGCAAAAAAAATCCCTGAATCTGCTAATAGTATTTATGAGAGCACAGCCATTAAAATTTCTTTCCCTTGATAAATGCTTAACAATTATTCAACTGCTAAAAGGATGTACAAAGCACAGAGAGAATTTGAAAAGTTCTGAAAATTGAAAATACTTCAGAAATTTTGAGTCTCTAAAGACATCTCTATCATGTTGGATGACTGAAACGGAAAGAATATCAGAAAATATCTGTCTTAAAATATTGAAATGTCAGCCCCCTAGTTATTAAACATCAGTTTTAATCCATCATCTTCCTTAAATGAATATTCAAAATTTTAAAAGATATGTATGTAGATGAATGGATGGCGATCATTTAAAGAATGGACAATATCTGAAGTACTAACATGTCAATTAAATCACTTGAATAAGATAGGTATGAAATTAAAATCAGGGATATAATTGAGTTTTATTTTCCATTTTCTAAAACTATCATTCAGTGAAGTTTCCTCTTTAAATGCAACTCTATTCATGGTTTTGTATATGATTAGTTCTGGTGTTACTCTGCTGCAGCTGCTTTTCAAGAGTTACAAAGACCTATCAGAGGACTGCAAAAGCAAATGAAGCAATGGACATTCAAGATGGATGTAAAGGGGACTAATTGATGCATGAATCCTTAGCAAGTAAAATTTCATCTGCAAAATAACATTATAGAGGTCTTATTATATTCTCTTAAGTGGGCAAAGAGCCATGACTTTGAAGTCATATACATAAAACTCATAATATCGGTTTTCCATAAATCAATGGAAAGGTCATTAGTAATATGTTTAGTTATTTAAATAAGAATATACTGATAATTTGTATAGTTACATTACTATTGATACTTTAAATGTGATTTCTTACAAAATTAGGTGACCAAGTAAAGTTAAAAGCTATCATACATTCATAATGGTAACAATATAAATTGTTATATATTGAACTGTACTTACTGATTTATTCTCCAAAAAGCAAAGCCCCTCTATGACAATGGGAAAGTAGCTTCTGACCACATTCACTCTTCTGTATAATAAAGCTGGTACACTAGGTCGTCTTTCTTTTCTCATGAGAAGTCTATAGTGAAATTCATTTAAAAATTTTAATATTATTCTCCAAATAAAAAATAGTCTATTGTGCTTATGTTGTGTGATACTCATTATATCTACTGCAGCAACTAAACTATTATGAAATGTTCATCTCTGTAATTTAGAACTGTTTATCTAGGTATTGAGACTTTTATATTTGAAAGATCTATAAATTAACAGCCTTTGTCAACTTATTCCATCAGTAAATGACTTTTTGAATTCTAAATTTTAAAATTATTAATTTAAAAATTAATTACATAACTTTGTTATTTTATCTAGAGGTTGTTGTTTGAAAAGTCAAACAATATAGACTAAATATATTTTATTTTTTACTCAAGCCTTTGTAGAAATGTTGAAAACCACTACCATTCAGCACCTTTCGTAGAGCAATTGCTCTTTGATTGTTGGTAGTTATCTCCTGAAATAACTTTTCAAATGAAAAGTTTAAATACAAACTAGAAAGAAAGTAAATAGACTGTAGACAAAACAGATTTGATCTTTAATAAGACTAGCAGAAATAGAATATGTCATGTTTTTGTTTCTTACTAAACTCCACTTCAGTGATATCACCAACTATAATCCTGTTAAGTCCCCTTATAATTTCTTCAAATAAAAAATAATCCCTGAAAAATGATGAATTGATAGTCTTTTGTACTCTTTACTACTTAATACATTCTGGAAGATTATTTTTGATTCAACCAGGGTCACTGGTATCATTTAAGTATATCTTCATCATAGACAAATAAAAACTAATCTTTCTTATCTGGGCTGATTTCAGAGCAATATTAAACCTCTAGGCTTTAATTGTTTTAAGATATTAAATGCTGACTGTACCCTTGTTTTAAAAAAAACATTTCTTACTACTTCCTTTGTTCATGTTTCAAACACTAAATTTCAATTTCCAGAAATGAAATATGCATATAAAAAAATGTTTCATTCTTTGCCTTGTCCTTGTGAAATATTACAAGGCTATGCTTTTGATTTTTCCTCTAGAGCAAAGTATGGCACTAATTAAATAGAATGCCTGTCATCTGTTTTCTTCCCTGAATATAAAATCAGAAGTGGAGTCTTGGCAAATAGTCCAAATAGCCAAATTAACCTTTAAAATATAGGTGATTTCTTCAGTGTGTTCTATGAATATTGTACGTAAAATATAATGAAGTACTATAATGTAATCATCTCTTGATCACATCTAGTTATGAAATATACATTGGACAGTCATTTTAAGACTTTAAAAAAATTTAATTCATTCTGGTGTTGGGAACTTTCCTAATTTAGTTTACACTTAATTTAGATTATTTACATTTAAATTTCTTAAATTTCTTGACTATACTCAGATTTAATGTACCACATTACTACGTATTCTTTTGGGAGTGAGAGAGGGATTAAAGGTGATATTGGCAAGGAAGAAACATGAGCAATCACTTCCCTTGGCTACAGAGCATTATTCTATAGGATGCTGATCTTTTTAACTCCAACATTACTATAAATAATAGTACCAGTGAATGCCGGCATAAGTTTACGAAAATGATGGTCTGTCATAAAGCTTTTTTGAGAAATTAAAAAAAATAGGGCACTGAGCTTTAATATGTTAATATTGTAAATCTAAAGAAGAAGATTTTCTTTGAACAAGTTTTGAAGAGATTGCTAAAGACAAAAAAAAAATCTTCTTTTGAGACCAATATTCCATTGAAATCAAGTGGAAAATCCAGTTTTATAGAATTGCTGTACATGAAGCTATCTTAAAATGTACCAACAAGAGTTGAAGTAGTAAAAGAGACATAAAAGCAACCAAGAGTTGCAGTTTCAAGTTTCCATCTTTTAATAAAAGTAACATACTTTTTGTGTCCATAAAGAAAGTCTTGAGATTTTTTTTAAAGCATCTGGAGTTGTAAACTACTGAGATTAATTATTACTATTTTATTATTTTTAGATAGTATGTCAACACAATGTTGGCAATTTAACAGTAACAGCTGCTTAATTGTGGAAGTTTTCAATGACCTACTTTTTTGAAAAAAAACAATCTAGGGGTCAGGGTATTAGATAATAAGAAATCTATTTGTACTTGCTCTGATCTTGCTATCCTCACACTCTTTAATGACTATGCCTCTTAAGGATTGATCACTTTCAGAAGTCTGAGCTTGTAAACTCTTTAAACCTATTTGCAATAGATGGCAATAAAAGACTGCCATTTCAAGTGGACAGAGACTCTTCATTCCATTCCAACTGACCTTCTCCTCTGTCACTTTACTGTTGTAAAATTTTTATGAGCTATATTGCTGACAGTTTTTAAGCCACTTAAAACGTGTCTTCAAGAAGAGCAGGGTTAAAGTATATCTGCAAATTTAGTCAAGTACTCTATCCTTTTAGGCATCTAATTATGCTGAATTGATGTATGAACTACAAATAATATCAATCAATCCTCCAATTTGTATATGTTACATTCTTAACCTCTTAGTTGCTTATATCACTGATGGCTTTCCAGTGGTAGTATATCAGTACAGTCCTGACATATAGTGGGCAAATGTTTTGAAATTAACTCTAGAAAAAGCTTATTTTAATAAACTAATTGATGAAAAATAGAAGGTGAATTTAAACCTTAGAGCTATATTTCAAAGTATTATTTTCAAAAAATGGTGAAAGTCTATATTCACACATCCCACTCAACAAATAAAACTATCAATTATACATTTTTTTGGAGTTGTGAGGTCTGGAATTTATGATGGACTTATTAAATTTCACAAATATTTGTCAATGATATGAGGAGTCTAAAGCCCAGTTTTCAAATTTTTCATGTAAATGGACTGAAAAAAAAAAAAGAAAAAAAAAACAGATTTTCTAACTATGCCCAGAAAACCTGCTGGTAGAACAAAAACCTAATTGCTTTAATAAGCACACAGATATAAGAGGACTTTCATAATCTAAAAATAAAATATACTTTAGACTAGAAATTGTTCCGAGTTATGAAAATGATTTCTTCAACTTTAAGGCCTATAATCTACACATTAATTTTAAAAGAACTTTTTCTCTTCAAAATTTAACATCTATTATAATCCATACTATTGGACTTAACTAAACATCTTCTTTGTCTAGGAAAATGTTCCTTTCTATGTATAGTAGTAACCACAGAAGGAACCCAGCCAATCTCTCAGAGTACCTTAAATCCTTGTGATTCCTTAGTAGCACAGCACAGTGCTAGCCTTCCTCTAGTTATACACTGAATAATAGCAGAAATGATGTTGGAATCCAGGTTGTCTGATTCCATTTACAATTACACAATGTACATTTCTAAATAACATAGTAGGAACTTTCTGAGAAAAAAGTAAAGCTAATATGTTTGGAAAAGTGTGGTTAAGGGAAGTGGAGAAAGATGAATATTCCTGGACATCTTTCTATGCATACACCATAATATACCTAGCCTGCACCAATTCTAGCACAGTGGCAGTATATAGCAGAGAGAGGGAGACACCTCATATTGCTCATAGGTGCCATTTGCCTTCCATAAGCTACTGCCTCTTTGGTTTCTTTTGTTTCATCTATGAATTATGAGATTCAAAAGGCCCTGAAGATGAAGTCCTTCTGAAAGAAGGTAAGTTACTGAACAACAGGAAGCAAGAGTGATAGTAAACAGTACAAATTGCAAAGAATTTTAATTCTAACTTTCTCCATCATTTGGCTTCAGTTCCAGATGTTGAGTTGTGAATTTAAAGGAACATTCTGTGGCAATGTCAGGTATCTCTGGAAAAACTTATTTCTCAATGGCCTCATAATGGAATTTGCTATCTGGTGAATAGCAAATTCACCACCTCTCAGCATTAAAGGCCCTGAATTTTGGTTTCTCAATACATAGAAACCAAATCCATTTCTCTTATAAAAACTCTTATTATCTAAGTTTATGAAATTATTTTTATAAAATTAATAATTAAATACATATTTTTACAGACTTGAGAATAGTTCTATATCCATGTTAGTTCATTTTCTTTCCATGTAAAAATAAAAGGACATGAAAGAGTAACCAAATAATTTATTACCTTATAAGGAGAAATGACTATCAAGTTAACAGCCATACTCCAGTTCTACATAGCAAATAACAACTGCATTCTTTTCTGTAGAAAAGTTATGGAGAGCTATGTAATAATCAGGATATTTTGAGCATGATATCAGAAAAATTAAAGTTATAAAATCATAAGCTAAAAACTAAAAAATGCTAAATAGCCTGATTCATCCATCTTACTCTATGCATGGTCTTGCCAATGGGACTGAAAATTTTCTATGTTTACAGTCCTTTTTTATTTCTTCACAAGAAATCTGATCTTAAAAATTGAGCCAGAATATTTGAGTTCTGTTAGATGAATCTCCTCTATAGAAAGCTGAGAGAATGGGTACCGTCAAGATTGCCTTCTGTGACTAGTTTTCCATGATTCATCAAAACCTTCTTCCTAGCTAGCATATAATTAAAGCTCTTTTTGATTTCCATTTCCCTGGTGATTAGTGATGTTGAGCATCTTTTCACATACCTGTTGGTTATCTGTATGTCTTCTTTGGAAAAAAGTTTATTCAGGTCCTTCACCCATTTTTTATCATGATGATTTCTTTGCTATAGAGTTGTACATGTTCCTGATATATTTTGGATATTAACCTCTTATCAGATTATGATTTGCAAAAATTTTCTCCCATTTCATAGGTTGTCTTTTCACTTTGTTAACTGTTTCCTTTGCTCTATAGAAGCAAGTTTGATATGGTTCCTACTTGTTTATTTTTGCTACCACTTCATACCTAAGAAGGCTATTATCAAAAAGTCAGAAGATAATAGCATTGATGAGGATGTAGAGAAAAGGAAACCCTGGTATACTGTTGATAGAAATTTATATTGTTATAGTCATTATGGAAAGCAGTATAAATCTTCTTCAAAAAATGAAAAGTAGAACAACTAAATAGATCAATTAAAATTAATACAGCAAGTCTACTTCTGGGTATATATCCGAAGAAAATAATATCACCATCTTAAAAAAGTATCTGCATCCCCATTTTTACTGCAATATTACTCAGAGCACACAAGATATGGAAACAACCAAGTGGCCATCCACAGATGAATGGATAAAGAAAATGTGGTGTATATACACACAATGGAATATTATTCAGCCTCTAAAAAGAAGAAAATCCTGCCTTTTGAGACAACATGAATGAATATGGAGGACATTAGGCTAAGTGAAATAAACCAGACACAGAAAGACACATATTGTATTATCTCACTTAAGTGTGAAATCTAAAAAGATAAATGTCAAACACATAGTGAGAGTAGAATTTGGGGTAGGGGATAAAAAATATAGTGTGATATTGATAAAAAAATATATACTTTCAGCCATAAGGTGATTAAATTCTGCAGACCTACAGCATGGTGACTATAATTAAGAATGTGTTGTATATTCAAAATTTATTAACAGTAGATCTCAAGTGTTTTTACCACAAAAAAGGGATAACTATGTGAGATGCATATGTTAATAGCTTGTTTGTGATAATCATTTAAAAATATATCTGTATATCAAAATATCACATGGTACACCTTAAAATGTACAATTTTTGTCAATTATACCTCAATAAAACTAAAAAAAATTTAAAAAATCTGGTAATAGCTAACACAGGAGGCTTCCCCCAAAAGTTCTCTTTCTATAGATGTTTTCATTCATTTAGTTAGATTACAGTCAAGCTTTTTTTTAAAAAACAAGTCTGAAATTCAATCTGCCTTTTAAACATGGAATTCTTAACATATTACAAAATGACAGATCCCTTCAAGTCTAAATTTACAATTACTTAAAAATTCACACATGTACACACAACAGACATACATATGTACACATACATTTGCTTTACTTTAAAATACACTTTCAGAAGGTTTTTTGATACCCTGAAGATCAGGTATTTCTGTAGCCTTCATATCACTTGGTATAGTGTTGGACACGTAGCAGATGGTAAAAATATCTGCTTATTAACTTCACAACTACTTACTAATTACCTATTTTATTCCAAGCACTCTACTAGATGCTATGAACATAAAGGAAAAACACATATGGACTATGATCTTTCTGTCTAGTTAGAATATTAGAATTTGCTATGAATAATATCTAGAACATTTTATGTGATTTTTAAAAATTCTTTATTATAAAAATAAGTCAAATACTCTTTCCAAGTTATTAAGCAAAACAATGGAATTGTGTGTTCCAACTAAAATTATATTATACTTACTGAATTAATCTGTATGTTGTATATTTTGCTTTAAATTCACAGGTTTACATGTGGTGTTCACATTTTGTGTTCTGCTTATAAGCAGCAACTTCTAAAGTCCTTTTGGTACTTTCCGATATGAAGATTCTTTCTGGATACCCTGAAAATTTTCTTAATGTTTCACCTTCAAATATCTACTTATTTGAAGGATAGTTCAAATATGTGTGCATGCGTTTTAAACAGGATGACTGATGCAACCATATACTAAAGACTGTATCAAACTTGGGTCTCAGATATTTGAGCCTTACCACATGAAATACATTTAGCATTTATACTTCTCTTTGAGAAATCAGTTAAATTTAAATACAACCATTAGCTGAAAGATCTTAAACTATGAAGAACAAATAAAGTTAAGAATGTACTTGAAGTAGGAGTCTTTATGAGGAATCTTATTTAATAAAAATTAAAATGCTTGGATGATGATAAATTGTAGAGGGCAATCAGTTACTAAATCTGGGACATGCTAAATATATATTAAAACATGTAAGTGCTGGAATCTTCCACCAATGTTTCTGTGTGTTACTTTCTTTGGGGAAAATCATGACTTTTTCCTTGGTAAAATAATAATTCTTCAATTTGGATGTTTTATATTATTAGCATTAAATCATTGTAAAAATAAAATGTATGTGTTCATACTTGGTTTAAATTGATGAGTTCTTCAGAGAGGAGGATTATACAGTTGTCATGGTTTTTTTTATTAAAGCAAGGAAAAAAAAACAATTTCGACTTACTTTTCCTTGTAGTCCACTCATTGCCTTTTTATTTGACAACATAATTGACTGCAGTGCTCAATGATTTAACAACTTCAAAAATAAAACAAACAAAAAAATAGATTACTGATGATCTGATGGTCCTTTAAGTATCAGACATAAAATTAATTAATTTTAAACAAATTCATAGTTTTGTCTTTAAGAAAATACTGTCTTGGTTTAACTAAAAATAAGTAAATGGTGGCAGCTGGCAAAGAAGAGGAAATTAAAAATAATAAGATAGTATTTGAATAAATAGTCTAAAGTAAATGTGTTTAATTATACAATTAAAGTTATATGTAAAATATATGTGAGTATACATTATATTACATATTTTTGTTTTTAAGTCTTGTTGCTTACAGAGGGAATATTTTATTATTGCTCTTATTCTGTATTGGCATTTTTCTTTTTCAGATTTTTAAAATTCTGTATCCTAGCCAATGTGTTACACATCACTAAAGCTCTTGACTTATTAACCTGTATTCGTTGGTTATTCTATTTCAATTTTATTTACTAATTGTGATGGCATTGGCCATTAGTAAATCAAATAAACTATTCCCTTAGCAGATGATAGGCAATCTATTAGAGTAAAGATACTAAGAGCTGAAATTGACAGATGCTATTAAAATGTTGGGTAAAATATTTCCTGTTAGAATTTTGATAGCTGAAAAAAACTGGCAAAGCAATAGTAAAGGCGTTTGTGGAGTGAATTCAAACAGAGACAGGAAAATTATATATATATATATATACATATATATGTATATATATATATAATTTATATATATAATTTATATATATATACAATTTATATATATATATAATTTATATATATATATATATGATATTAAACTACCTATCTCATCTTTCAGATTGAGAAGCTGAAAAATATTAAACTATTCATTATAATATCAACTTGTGTGGTGCTCACACATTGAATACACAAAACACCAAAGCAAAATAGCATTAAATGTAAATATAATAACATAATAGATGCTTTTGAATTATTTCACTTATCCAGTTTTCTTTGTATAACTAGATATGGCCTTATGAGAAATGGCTTTTTCCATAGTCTACATCATTAGATCTTGGATGTGTATTATGCTTGTTACATGAATATCCTTAGAGAGAGCTGAGCTTGGTTAAATAAAAGGAATTTCTTAGGGTGTGTATTTGGAAACAAGAATTTCTGGAACTAAAAATATATTTTAGATTTATATCTTTAATTCTCCTTGAGAATTGAAAAGAATAATCAAAACATATAATGGAAAACAGTTTTTTCCCCTTGTGTTATTTATTAGAAAGTCTTAAATCAGTTAAGTTTTCCCATGGTTCAGCATAATTTCTTAATGTTAGCACATAATTGTACTTATTTATATTTTGCTACTTCACTACTTGATTATTGACCACTACTAACCAAATAAATTGTAAATTTTAAAAAGCTAGAAGATTTTTGCCATTAAGTATGAAACATTTTCATGATATCCCCCACCATTTTACAATTTAGTCAGTCATTGAAGATATCAGTCCATTTTTAATAACGTGGGGGATTCCTATTTTTATATTTTTGAACTTAACTTATATTTATATCCATATAAAATAATGATATTATGAACTCCCAATATGGCCACTGTACAGAGACACTTCAAAATATTCTACTTCATGAGAATATGTATGTCTAGAGAAGCCTTCAACATGGCATATCTCTTCTAGTAAGGGTCACTAGAAAATGCTTTAAATAAAGAGTGATGAATATCAGGCATCTAATTATGCAAGAAACAATGAAAATTAACGTAGTTCTACTGGTTAGGATAATTGTCTTCCTTGCCTGATTAAAATTTGACATTTTACAGACTGGTTTATTTTTTGATTATTCAATTGTTCAAGCAACTCTTCTGAGCACATTATAATTTTCTTTCTTTTTAAAGTGATGTCTATTTTGTGACAAGGAAAAAACAAAAATGCTGTTTGTTAACTTCTTCAAAACACAAATTAGCAGATAAAAAATTTACTATTTTACATTTAACATAAGAAATTACATAAATTTAGAAGCATTTTGCTTCTTGGTCAAATTGGAATTAATTGAATAAGGTTTTTCTGGCATATTTATTTTTACTTCTTTAAATCATGATAATAAGTAATTTTGTAGTGTTGTCCATGTATAAGTTCACTGTATTTTAATTAATATAAAGTTTACAGTTTTAACTGGAACTTCATTAAATAATAATACTGAAAAAACCTGGTGAACAGAAAAAAAACTAAAAAAAAATTATTTCATGATCAGGTTGTAATATTTAGTGTTAGACTGGTTCTGCCATTTCGATAGTGTGCAAATGTTTCAATAAAAATTGTTTAACCTCTTGCAAAGCCTTTAACTTTTTGTTAAAAATGAAAAACCATCCTTTTAATTAAACAAATATGTCATGCAAAAATCTTTACCTAGGAAAATATTGTCCTTGCTTATGATTAGACTTGAAGACTAATTTCTTCATTTAACAACAGTATACTTTGGTTTTTGTTTTTAGTGCTCAAAAAATATTACTTATCAGTATTAGTATCACATAATATGAAAATAGAAATTTATTTATGGTGACATTGGTTAACAAAATCTAGGTAAGTTTCAAGTGTACAATTCAACAGTAATTCATAGATATTTTGCATTGTATGTTCACTGACCATAGTTAGATTTCTTTCTGTCACCACATATTTGACCCCTTTTATTCTGATTTACTTCCCCTCATCCCTCCTTTCCTCTAGTAAACACTGGTCCACTGGTCATGTCCATGAGTCTCTGTTTATTTGTAATGTTTGTTGCTTTTAGATTTACATCCCACATATATGTGATATCATACGGTTTTCAACTTTTTCTGTCTGGCTTATTTCGCTTAGCATGATTATCTCAAGGTCCATCCATGTTGTTGCAAATGGCAGTATTTCATCTCTTCTTATAGTTGAATAATATTGTATATATGTACCACAGCTTCTTTATCCAATCATCTATCATAGGACACTTCGGTTGCTTCCATGTCCAGGCCACTGTGAATCATGCTGCTATAAACATCAGTGCAAATATCTTTTTGAATATATGTTTTTAAGTCTTTGGGGTAAATACCCAGTAGAAGGATTGTTAGATCAAATGGTAAATCAATTCTTAGTTTTTTGAGGAACCTACATACTGTTTTCCATAGTGGCTATACCAATCTGCAGTCCTACAAGCAGTGCATGAGGGTTCCTTTCTCTGGATCCTCTTCAAAACTTGTTATTACTTGTCCTGTTTATAACAGCAATTCTAAAAAGTGTGAGATGGTATTTCATTGTGGTTTTGATTTACATTTCTCGAATGGCTAGCAAAGTTGAGTATCCTTTCATATGTTTGTTGGCCATTTGTTTGTCTTCTTGGTGAAGTGTCTGTTCAGGTCCTCTGCCCATTTTTTAATTGGATTGTTTTTGTTTTTGTTGTTGTTGTTATTGAGTTGTATGGGTTTTTTGTTTATTTTGGATATTAGGTCCTAATTGAAGATGCTGCTTGCAAATATATTCTCCCATTTGGATAGTTGTATCTTTACCTTATTGATGGTTTCTTTTGTTCTGTAGAAGATTTTTAGTTTTTTTCTTTTCTTTTCTTTTTTTAACACCTACAGCACCTGTTTTTTCTAGGTGGTCTCCCATCCAAATACTAACCAGGCCCGACCCTGCTTAGCTTTCAAGATCAGACAGGATTGGGCTTGTTCAGGGTTGCATGGCCATAGACATTATCATTTCTTCTATACAATTTATTTTTTCTGGTCTTATGTTCAAGCCTTAATTCATTTTGAGTTAATTTTGGTGTGTGGTGACAGAAAACAAACAGTATAGTCTAGTTTCATTCTTTTGCAGGTGGCTTTCCAGTTTTTCCAGCACCATTTATTGAAGAGGCTTACCTTTCTCCACTGTATATTTTTGGCTCCTTTGCTGAAAATTATTTGCTCATTATTTACTTCTGGACTCCTGATTCTGTTCCACTGGTCTGATGTCTGTGTTTTTGCTGATACCATGGTGTTTTGATTATTGTAACTTTTTAATACAATGTGAAGTCAGGCCTCCAGCCTTGTTCTTTTTACTCAGGATGATTTTGGCGATTCAGGGTCTTTTGTGCTTCCATACAAATCTGATGATTTTTTTGTTCTATTACTTTTTAAAAAGCCAATGGGATTTTGATGGGGATTGCATTAAATCTGTATAATGCTTTTGGTAATAAGGTCATTTGAACAATGTTGATTCTTCCAATCCAAGAACATAGAATATTTTCCATTTCTTTGTATCTTCTTCAATAACTTTTAATAGCGTCTCATAGTTTTCATTATATACTTCCTCATGTTTTGTTAGATTTTTTTCCTAGGCATTTTATTCTTTTTGTTGAAATTGCAAAAGAAATTATTTTTCCACTTCTTTTTCTAACAATTCATTATTAGAGTATAGGGATGCTATGGATTTTTGAACATTGATTTTTGTATCCAGAAAGTTTACTGTATTTGCTTATTGTTTCTAGTAGTGTTCTTATGCAGTCTTTAGGGTTTTCTATATAAAGAATCTTGTCATCTGCAAATAGTGACAACTTGACATCTTTATTTCCTACTTGGATGCCTTTTATGTCTTTCTCTTGCCTAACTGCACTTGCTAGGACCTCCAATGTTTTATTGAATAATAGTGGTGGTAGTGGACAGACTCGTCTTGTTTCTGATCTTACAGAAAATATTTTCATCATTAAGTATAATGTTGGCTGAGGGTTTGGCATATACGGCCTTTATTATATTAAGTTACTTTCATTCTACACCAATTTTGTTAAGTGTTTTGATCATATATGGATACTGTGTGTTATCAAAGATTTTTCTATATCTATTGATATGATCATCTGATTCTTATTTTTAAATTTTTTATGTGGTGTATCACATTAATCAATTTGCTTATATTGAACCATCTTTGTGCCCTTGTGATGAAGCCCACTTGTTTGTCATGTATAATCTTTTTAGTATGTTGCTGTATTTGGTTTGCTAGTATCTTATTTAGGATTTTTGCATCTGTGTTCATGAGAGATATTGATCTGTAGTTTTCTTTTTTTGTGTTATTATCAGCTTTTGGTATCAGGGTAATATTTACCTCATAAAATGAGTTAGGAAGTATTGCCTCCTTTTTGATTTTTTGGAAGAATTTGAAAAGAACAGAGCTCAAGCCCTGTACCTAGAGAGGGGGTGGGGAGACAAGAAAGAGAGGAACAGAGAACAGAGTGAAAAGACAATGGAAGGACAGAGACAAAAACAATGAGAGGTACTGAGGAAAGACAATAAGCAGGATCTCGAGGATCGGGGATTCAGTTTATACATCCTTCTTAGTTTCTAAGAATTACAGTTTAAAGATTTTGTTTATTTTCCTTAGATGGTATGTGTATACATTGTGGAAGATAAGGGCATGTAGTGTGAAAGGCCTGCTGGCAATTACAGCCTTTGATTCATAGGTTTCCCAAGTTTTTAGACTTAGAGAATGAACAATTGTGTTTATTTTCTGTAAGGGGCCATTTAAAAACTCTTTTTTCCTGTTTTCCCTTAAAGATATGAGTAAATAATTTGTTAGCAATCTCAGAAGAAATTTTCTTTTGTTCTGTAGGTTTCCTCATGGTCTGGCTGTAAGGCTGATCAGCACATTGCAGTCTCCAAATATAGCTTGATTCAACATTTAGTTCTTTTGCCCTCTCCTTACATTAATGTCACATTCAGTATCACTTATCAAGACAATCTTTCAAAGCTTGTTTAAATATCATGACTTAGCTCATAACTTGTATAAATTTTTGTTCTAAAGAGGTTCAACTATTTCTTAGTACAAAGGATTCTTTCCACTAATAAATCATTCTTTACATGGATTATTTTATTGAAGGACACGTTGGTGGACAATTGAAATTATCATAAAAATAATTTGGGTAATAAGCACAAGTAAATATAGAAAAAGAGCTTTTTCTCATTTGACCTAATGTAGCTTTTTGCAACTGGTTTTCACATTAGAAATATCACTTGGTGATATTTAGTTTTATACAATGAGTTAAGAGTCCTTTTCATTATATTTACATTTTGTATTTTGCACATTTGTCCACTTATATAATTCCATGATACAGGGCAAACCAGAAACACAGATACACAGGCACTCATAAGTGTACACATAATGAGAAAACTAGGTAGATACTAACTTTGATTACAAACATATCCTTCTAGAAACTGCACTAGCTATTCTTCAATTTTAATGAGCTCTGCAAGGGAATAAGTAGCCAGATACGTCCATGCTATATTTTCTAGACATTTACAATTCAATAGTGCTTGATGTAATCTCCTGGCTCAGGTTCTTTCTCTCTTCCTTAGCTAGACGTTCTTCAGCAACAATCCGATAACTCAATATATGATTTGGCAATAATTAAAGTAAACCAGAATTCTCTATGATATCAACTTGTTTTACAATATTCTACTTTATTTTGTATTCAGTAATCAATTATTATAATTTCTCTTATAACTAAAATTTTCGACCAAGAAACATGTGGTGTGTGTGTGTGTGTGTGTGTGTGTGTGTGTGTGTGTATAATTTTACGATAGCTATTGCACTCATCTGTAGTGGAGAAACAAATTTAGTTTATTGATAACCATAAAATGTGTTATATCATCATGATTATTATTGGCATCATATTTTTTTTAAAAAATGGGAAATACAACTCAATGACATCTGTCAGAAAATCTTTATATCCCTTCTCTGAGCTTTACAGATTTGTTTTCTGTCATGTGTTTGATACAGTCTAGTCTGAAAATGGGGAAAAAAATAACAAAACATTTTATTCCTTAATATTAATGGCAGAAAATCAAACTTACAACAGGAACATCATTTTTCTTGGTACAAATTATAACAGTCTTACATAACTGAAAAACAGAAAAGCTATAACTGCATTGGGCTAAAATATTAATCTAGAATCAAAATTATGAAATCTTTTGTTGTGTGAAGTGTTATTAAATAAATTAAAATGCTCCTTGACCAGTGAAAATATGTTTATATGTATATCAAAACAAATTAAGTACACTAAAATTTAGAATAACTCCCTTCATTTAATAAGAGTTGAAATATCCAGTTTGTATAATGTATGAGTCTGTGGCTGTCTGACTAAATTCTAAAAGGTTGTTGCATCATTATCCTTTGCATGTTTTGTCAGTGCCATTAGATGAAACTTTTTTAGTCAATTGAGGTTGAGTGAGTGTGTGTGTGTGTGTGTGTGTGTGTGTGTGTGTGTGTATTTGAATCTGCCTTCTTTCTAAAGAGAAGTAAAAATCATCAGTAGATACCAAAACCTAAATGCTGATTAATCAATAATTTCATACTTTCTTAATTCTGCAGACGTAGTTACATTAAAAAAAAAAGATTCTGTTTGCAGCAATTTCCCTTTAGCTATATAGTTATACAAACTTTGGTTCAGTGAAGCAAAATGTAGGAACTGTGACATTTTTTTCTTGGAATTTATTTAAAAAGTCAATTTTAAAATAAATCCTTCTGTCATGAGACAATGGTATAACAATGCACTTTCTAGATAGAAAGTTGAAACATGCGTGTGTGTGTGTGTGTGTGTGTGTGTGTGTGCGCGCGCGCACATATCTGCATGTGTGTGTGTTTGATTTTAATGTCTATGTAGCATGTAAACTCCCTGATGCTTGGAGCTTTCTTTTGATCATTCTTTTATCTGTATCACTTAGAAAAATGCCTGGTATATAGATGATACTTAATATATATTTTTGAATGAATAAATTAGTTTGAATAAATTGCTCCATTGGATTTTGATCTTATGTGAAATAAAAATTATGATAACAATGTGATTGCATTTTTTGTTGTTGGCACTTCTTTTTTTTCTTTTATTATGTTGTGGAATTTCTCTTTATCTAGGAATTTGTACATTTCACCAGAATGTATGCAGAGGTATTTCATTTTTATTTTTAATTTTTTATGTCACTTAATAGACCCTCTCCAAGTTTCTTATAGACAATGAGTTTTTCAATTAATGTTAACTTTTTAAAACAACTGCTGTTTTCTATTAAACTTCTGTATTTGTCACCCCCATATTGCAACATTTTGTTTACAATATCCACTTGCATCAATTTAAAAATGTAAACAGAGAATCAGAACTTTAAGATAGGCAGAACCATTAGATTGGCATTTGAATATTTTATGTAGCCAAATAAATACAAATACTAACTGAAGCAATAAAAAAATAGCAGTTAAAATTTTAGTAAAGTTGTAGATTTCTATTAATATAGAAGTATTACTTAAGATAACACGATATTTAATACATGAGCATCGGTAACTGTCACATTTAAGTTTTAGATTTCTGGCTGAAATTACTAAAAATAGTGTTCAATGAGTTTCAGGTTAAAATCCTAAGGAGTCAATTCCATCATTACAAATTCCCAAACAGCTGAAAAAGAAACTCCCACCGTTTGCTCAGGAAGTAAGAGAAATTAATATGAGAGGATATAAAATGATTTATAACTTCTAGTTATAAAATAGATAAATTCTGAAGATGTAATAAAGAGCATGGTTGGCTGTAGTTAACAATGTACTGTACATTTGTACAGTACAAATACTGCATATTTGAAAGTTGCTAAAAATTTGTAACTGGGGTGATGGCTGTTATCAAGATTTATTGTGATGATTTCTTGATATATATGTGCATATACAAACATATATCAAACAATTATGTTGAGCACATGAAACTAAAATAATAATTGCCAATTATATCTCAATAAAAATAAATGATGAAATAAAATGATAAAATAAAAAAATAAAACAATATTGCTATTTTAGTGTTAGATTTCAAATAATTGCTTTATACTCTTCATTCTACATGCCTGCTATGTTTATGAGATTTTGTATATTAGTGTATAAAACAACTTAGAGTTGTGATTCCAATTTGAAATGCACGATATATAATTGGTTTAGATTTTAAATTAAATTTTGCTTATCTTATAGGCACATTTTTTTTACCAGCTTAAGAATCACTGTATTTGACTTGTCAGTTATAAAAAGTAGCTTTTTATAAGGTTTTGTATATTAATCACCAATTGAAGTGCCTAAAGATGAAATAAAATTTATATTTTAGATGTAGCTTAAAATTGAAATTATAAAATACTCCTTCCAATGTTAGATATTTTATATAAAATCAATGTTGTAATTTGACTATAATCAAAATTTTTGAATTGATTTTAATAATCAAAAATTATTTTTTAAACCAGAATTATTTCTTAGTATTCTTTTCTGTAGACAAAAGCTACCTTTGAGAATGTCAAAAAACACCTCATAATACTATCATTCATCTTGTCTTTTTATGCTGCATTCTGTAAGAATCACTTGTCTAAATGTTTTGGTGTTCTATTTTAGTCTTCGGTAATATCTGTTTAGATATTTAGCCCTTTAGTTGTTCTGACATTATGAATCACATTTTTCAAATTTTATGTTAAATAAGTCTATTCCTATTTTATTAAAAATGCTCTTGAATACTTCAGTTGGAATAGCTTATAACTAAATTCTTTTTCCCAGTTTCCTCATTGTTTAGTCCTTGTTAGCTAGAAACTCATCAGCTGGTTCACATCTTTATCCCTAGAGTCCAGAATGGTAAATAATGTAGTAAATAAACATTTATTAATTGAATGATATCTGTGTATTCCAAATATATTCTATATAAAATATTTTTCAAATTTTTACAAGTTAGTTATCATACATATTTATAAATTAATAACTCTGTTGATCACTTGTAACTCTGGTCTGTTTCCTCAATTCTTTTTGAAGATTTCTCATTTCCTTGGTAACCAACACAGATCCTTAAGAAAAATCCTTTTTTTCAATCAGTGAGCAGTGGAATGGGTAAAAGTGTCGTCTGTGAGTTCTGTATTCATTGTATAGAGAACTGCTCTCTAAGTCAAATGGTCCTTGTTTATTGTGTAACCAGAAGTCTTCGGGTGTCTTCAGAAGTATTTCCCTTCTCTCTCTGTGCCCCTAATTTCCACTAATATTTAGGTAAGTCCTCATGGTGTTATGTGATTTACAGATATAAGAGTAAGTAAATACCTGATATGCTGGATGACTAAACTGTATATTACAACTATTATAATGAACTGAAATCAATATGACAAATTTGAGAATAAACTCAGAAATTTCCTTTTCATGTCACAATTTAGCCTTACAAGTGGAAGATTTAACAAGCATACACAAAAAAGTTAAGTGAAAAAAACTCTGTGTTGTGCTTATATCAACATCTCTTGCCAAACTAACAAAATTATTAATATATATATATATATATATATATATATATATATATATATATATATCAGATTAAGGAATATGATAGTTTAGTTATAGTCTACACCTGAAAGGTTGTGTATATTTTGGTTTAACATATTTTCTAGGTAATTTGAATAAGTTAAATCACAGATAACCAAACTACTGAGTGCTCTGCTATATATGAGGAATGGGATAAATGGGTTTATCAAAGTTTTATTCTGGAAATTATTCATTATGAGTTAAGATGGTCATTATTAGATACTTGAATACTTGTCATGTGTTAAGAAGCAGATATTCTGTACTAGAATAGAGGACAAAAACATGATCAATAAAACAAAACAGAGGTGCCAGATTTTCACTCAATACAATGAATAATTATAACAAGAACTGATTTTCTAACAATGGATCCAGGTGTCTCTCAATAATTGTCCTCATTGGACAGCTAGTAAATTTTAAATATCTTTGTATATCTAAATTTATGTCAACATTATTATTATTATTATTATTATTATTATTATCATTTATAAGCTCAATATAAAAACATTTCCAGAAATGGAATTCTGAATTCAAATTCCTTCTGTTATAATTCTCTGCTATCTCAATAAATTCAGATTTTGACTGTCATATAGCTGATAAAAATCTCTTTTTGGTCAAAATATTTCAAGTATGCATGTACCTGAAGTGTACTTCTACTTGCATATTAGTTTAACATCTGAGATTTCTATTTCTCCATTCTGTCTCTGTATTTCGTCCCTTCTTCTCAGTACATATTTTAGTTCCCAGCTTCTTTGGTTCTTTGTTTCCTTTCACATTCATGACAAATGAGCCACTGTAAACAATTTCACCTTACTCCCATCTAATTGTTCAGCTTTTCCATTTTACCAATCCTTCATCTGTCTACATCTAAACCTTTGTATATCTATCACTCACTTTCCACTTAACATGTTATCACTCTTCTTTCTCCACATTACTCAAATAACTCAATTTGTTTACAAAACCAACCTTGTGGAAGGATACAACTGTCACATCTTGCTGAAATGAGCATGATTTATTTGTTTAGATGTTACTAAGAATCAATGCATTGCTCAATTCTCCTTAAAACATCCCATTCATGAATTTACAAGTATTTATTGAGAACACACTCATCCAGTCACAGTTCTGTATACCGAAGATATAGCAGTGTACGAGACATAGCAATTCCTTTCTAATTGTGTTAGTGGTACAGAAAATCACTCTTCTTAATTGTACTGTTTGATGAACTAAAGCTTTTTTTTTTTAAATTTGATGATGTCCCATCTTTTTTTGATTTTACTGCCTGTGCTTTGGTATCATATCCAATAAACATATTGCCAAGTCCAATGCCACAAAGCTTCTCTTTTATGTTTCCTTCCAGGAACTTTGTAGTTTGGCCCTAAGGGATATTTTTACGAGCAGAAAAAAAAGGTCTGCGTGGAACAGAATGAATGAGAACAGAGTTATGTGAGATAAAATTAGGGATCAGACAATTTCAGGCTCTGTAAGCCACTGTAAGAAGTTGTAATTTTCTCTAATTTCAATGAGATACCACTAGAGAGTTTAAAGACTGCGAATGACATTATTTAATATACATTTTTAACAGCTCACCTGTGTGCTGTGTGGGAAATTAAATTTGAGATCTCAAAACTGAATGAAGGGTAATGATTCAGGAAGCTGTTGCAGTTTTTCAGATAAAATAATTTTAGAGATGTAAATAAAAAATTTAAATTGAGTCAAGAATTATTTTGGAGGTAGTATAAACATAATTAACTGGAGGATTAGATGTGGAGACAGAGTGAAAGTGAGAATAAAGGGTGATTTCTATTGATTTGTGTGAGTTTGTGTGTGTGTGTGTGTGTGTGTGTGTGTGTGTGTGTATACATATACATATACATATATATATATATATATATATATATAATTTTTAAATTGAGAAATTGAGAGTTGGACATCAAGAATACTGATCTGGCACTAAAATGTTCATTGCAGTATTATTCCCAGTAGTTAAGATATGGAAACAACCTAAATGCCCATCAACAGTTAAATAAAGGAAATGTTATACACACACACACACAATGGATTACTATTAAGCCTTTAAAAAGAAAATCCTGCCATTTGAGACAACATGTAAGTCATCATTATATAGTTGATAGTTAAAGGAGAATGTTTATTAAATATGTTACTATACAGTTTAAATGCAATCAAAATTAAAAATTCTTTAATTTATTCTTACCATTTTTCTATACCCAAATTTGGATGTAACTTGGTGTCAATGATTCATTTTATTAGCAAAATTTATTTATTTATTTATTTATTTATTTATTTAGTCTGTCTCTCTTCAACCAATTCCTTTTATGTCTGAGTGTGATCACTGGAAAGACAACTTTGATATGACTATAAAGGAATTATAAAATATCTTAATATAGACCACCAAGAACAAGGACATTTTGTCTCAAGAGTCATGGAACACATTATTCAGAAAAGGTAACTATTATGTGGCAAAACTTATGTGGCAAAAATATAACAAATAATATTAAAGGCAAAAAAAACTAGTGAAAATATGGTGGAAATAGTTACTAACTTTTAATCTTTTAAAGTTAACATATAAGAAACAGCAAAATAAGTAACAAAATTGAGGGGGGACATAAATAAACAAGATAGAAAAGGCTTTAAACACATGAATAGGAAAGGTCAATCTCATAAAGATCAGGAAATTTAAATTAAAAAGAGCACAGATGAACAATTTAACTTTTGACTATTAGGAAATGATTTTAAAATCATAACAAATCTGGTAAACAAAGTAAAATAAACTGGCTCAGTTGTATATTGTTGGCAACACTGCAAACTGACACAAACTTTCCTAAAGACAATTCATCCAAAAATTTAAAAATGTACATTCATTTGTTCCATTGATTTTGTTTTAAGAAACTAATATGAAGATAACTTCCAAGTATATTTTATTCAGGGTAATATCTAAAAGGTTATCTAAATATTATAAAATCCTGAAATCATAAATAATGAATTTGCCATGTTCTAATAATATGTTAAAATATTCACAACATTAAGTGAAGAAACTGCAACAGTATGTGTCATCCACACAAAAGCGTTCGCAAGGCAGGAAAACCAAAATTAAATTCTCCTAGGGACTAACATTGCAAGTAGGACTTTTGGGACCTGGCTGTTAAAATTTTATTAGTAAGTCTTTCTGTTTTCCATTTAAAAAGCTATTGGAATTTATTTAACCAACCCTATGAAATATACAAAAAATTAATGCTCTAAAATATTAATAGTGGATATCCAATAGTAGATTATAAACAAAATTTTTATTTTGTTTTTTATTTTAGCATTTTCCAGATTTTTTCAATGATTATACATTTTTTAAAATTAGAAAAAATAAAGTTAATTTTTATTTTAAAATAAAAACATAAAACATTTTCCTTGTCCTATTAAATTTGTATTAAATTTATGGGAGACAAAATATTCTTTTATAAGACAGAATCTTATTCATTGCAGAACTAATCTTTGAAGACATTTGTCTGATATTAAAGTCTAAATCAATAACCAAGAACTTTTTAGAGAAACTACTGAAGGTGAAATAACAACAGATATATATTTAAGTAAAGATTATACTTCTAAGGTTTTGCTTTTCAAGTTGTCTTAAATAAAGAAAATTAAAGAGAACAAATGAAACCTAATTAAAATGACTGAAACTATGAAATGACTTCTATAAAAAGAAAAATAATGCCACTCTTTAATACAAAAATAAAAAGAAAACTTAAAAATTATAAAGACTCAGTATAGATATAACAAATTTCATAATATTAATAATATTTCATAATATTGTACATATGCCAGAAGCTTAGGAAGAAATTTTTCTTAAAAAAAATCAGTAATGTTTTAGAAAGAGTGTTCTATAATTGTTGCTCAATCCTTCTAAACTTTCATTTGCTCTTTAAATCATAATCACTGGGTTTCTGACTATCTCTCGTAAATTATCTTCAAGAAGGCCAACAATAACATCTTAATCAAATTCAGTGTTTTCACTTTACACAGTATCAGACCTAAGCATTTGAAGCATTATTTCCAAATTCAGAGAAGTCAGAGGCGAAGCTTATGAAAAATTATTTAATGTTCCCTTTCTCCCATCCTTATGTAATTATTCATATCCATATTCATGGTTACCTGCTTTCCTCCTATCTCAGTTCAATAATGCCTTTCTGTCCAAGGGCAATTTCTCTTATATCTGAATTCTCTTGTTAAATTCTGAGATTCTCTTGATCAATCACAATTCCTGATTTATCTTTATGTCCTCATAGTAGAATGCCTGGACCACAATGAATATATGTTAAACTGGCTTTATTTGATCACTTGATACAGTGATCATCAGACTAATAAAACCCATGAACTAAGACATAAGATATAAACTGAATACATAAAAATTCAAAGCTGTGTATCAAAGACCTGAGCATAGTTACTATGATGTCATCATTCATGGCATTGTTTTAAACTTTCCAAAGAATAGAGAGAAAAATAAGTATCAGGGTAAAATTATGAGTATGAAATGTAAATTTTTCTTCTATGTAAGCTTTCTATAAAGTTATACTGTTCATACATAATACTCCACAGCATTCTAATCTTTAATGTCTTCTGGCAACTGAAGACAGTTCTTCATGTATAGCATAATTTATTTCTAATCTGTAAAACATCTAGATCTTTTTGTGAAGAATGTCACTAAATCCACAAAGCAAATTGGCCAATTTTTCCCAAGACTATGCCATATGTCTAGGAGTGAGACTGGAAACCAATTACTCAGATTTCTCCACCCTAGTCTCAGATCTCTCCGTAATATTATTTTTGCTCATTAACATTCTACTTTATACTCTGGAAAATCACATTAATATCTACCTGCCACAATGCATCTAATTTTCCAAAAAGTCCTTGAGTCCACCCCAAACTTGGCACACTATACTTTGCTCACTTAACAAGGGATACTATTTTAAGATATAAGGCTGAACTTTGAGGCTGAGATTTTGGCTGGATCTACAAACCGAGCACTATGTTTTGTTGGTGATTTTTTTCAAGTTAAGGATTCTTCCATTTCATTTTAAATTAGATAGGAAAGAAATATGGCTTTTTGTTTATCTTTGTTTCTTCTAAAAAAAATAATGGGATTGAGAAACTCTAGGTCATCAAATTACTTGTATATGCTTTTAGTAATCTCTAAGATGATAAAGATACATAGTGAACACTTAGTGGAACTGTGACATTATTTGTGGCAGGTAGATAGTTTCTTAAATGACTTTACTAGAATCCAATGAAAAAGAATCACAAAGCTCCATGTAATATAGGCAAAATTTTATACTGCTTATAATTTACCTGAGTGGTACATCCAATTCTGCTTTGTCTTTGAGACACTCAAGGTCTCTATTTGCTAGAAAGATATGGCTGAAAAAAGAAAATACTATTGAAATGGTTGTTAAGATAAACTCAGAGATCTTATATTAGGGGTATCAATTCATATGTCAGTGACTGTATCAACAATTTTTTTGTTTGTTTCATTGTTCTGTTATTTAACAAAGTACCTGGTAGAAAATAAGTGTTCTAAAATGTATTAATTCCTTTAGGTTGCTTTCTCTTGATCAGGAATCCCCAGAAAATAGAACTTAGGCATGAGTTAAGTGCTGATTTGTTATTTGAAAGGTCTGATCCCAATACAATGAGAGTAAGGGAGAAAATAAAGCAAGAAAGGAGGAAAAAGAATCAAGGTGATGGGTTGCCATTTGTTCTCTTTAGTTTTAAATGTCTACAGCAATAATTTCCTCTTTATCATCACATTTTTGTTTTTAAGAAAAACAATGAAATGTTAAACCTAAAGATGTTAGAATTTTTTGTTAACCGAATGCTATTACTCTTCATTAGAGAAAGTATTCCTAAATGACCATCAAATTGTAGAAACAGAGAATAGTTGAAGGAAAGGAGCATTGGAATTGTTATCCATATATCTGAGTTCTGATAAGTTGTACCATTTGATTTGAGCCTTATAAAAAAGAAATCTCCAATTTCTGTCTCACATGATTTTATGAGGCTTGCATAAGCATTTGAAATTGCTCTGAAAATTAATATTATCCAAATATAACAATTGTGATATTTTATGAACAAGAAAAAGTAAAATATTTTCAAAGGCTTATAACTTATCATTGCTTTTATATAAATTATTTCATTTAATTTTTTCAAGCATCTTGAAAGATAATTACCACCCTAAAATAATCTCACTGAAATAAACTACACTTACACATTTCCTAGAAATTTTATCATAGAAAGTAAAATTTTCTACTAGCAACCTGGAGTTCATTTACTATAATTTCTATAACTTCAGTGGCAAATATCAGATTATGTAGTCACTATTCCTCTATTTATCATTGATATGAAGTACTTTTTGAAAAACTAAATTAAAGAACTTTCTAGTCTTCCCATAGTTTTAACCATTGTATTTAGAATTTGTTTCATTAGCTGAGACTCCTGTACATATTGTATATATACATATATATACATATATATTATATGTATATATATGTATATATGTATATATACATATATATATAATAAAGAGATATATAGTATATATAGTATATTGATAGATATGGATGTATACTGTACTCAGTATGTCAGTATTGTATTGTATATATTGTATTGAATATATATACATATAAAATCAGGTTTGAGTGACTGTACATGAGTATGTGTGTATGTGTGCATGTAATATGCTTATTGTTAGCTTTTAAGTTATAGTTAAGGAAGTGGTAAAATCCATTGTCAAATTTTTTCAAGTTGGTTTTACTTGTTTTTAATGACATAAAATACATGCTACAATTGTTATATTTGGATGATATTTTTTATGACATTCATTATCCAATGAATATAAGAAAAAATATTTTCAACTGGAGAGAGAAAAATATTTCATTTATGATTTCATTTATGCTAAGTTTAGCAACATAATCTTAGAAATAACTTCTAAAAAGTTAATTATGTGCTCTGCTCATGAGAACTTTCAAAATAGAAAATGAATCACTTTCATAGTATTAGGCAGCTAGTCAGACATGAGTGAAAAGGAGGAACAAAGGATAGGGGTCCATCCTAGAGACCGCTCAAAGAACACCCCAATCAATGGTAGTAGAAGTCTAGGTATGCATATGTGCACTCTGCAGAGTTATATAGCAGCCAGGTGTCAATCAAAATGACCTCATTTGCCAATCACCTAGGAATGTCTTTGGAACCACCCATTATAACCCAAATATAAGGCAAACATTCTCACTTCTGGGCCCTCTTGCCGTTCTGAGCTCCCCTTCTTTTTCCCTTCCAGGTTCCCCTCCTTTTAACCTTTCTGGGCTCCCTCCATTTTGCCTTTCTAGGTTCTCCTCTTTTTGCTCCCTCCTTTTGCCCTTCTGGGTTCTGTCTTTTTGGTGGCCTTTTGTGGTCTTTTTGCCCTTTTGTGGCCATTTTGGCCCCTTTGTGTTGGCTACAGTGTTGGGACCATGTGCTTCCTTGGGACATAATTTGTCTTTCTCCATGTGCCTCCTTGGAGCATTCTTTGTCTCACTAAAATATATGTTTAATAAAATTATTAAATCTTAATGATCTGTTATTCTTCACTGCATCATTTGAGGAAAAACTGAAGGAAAATGCTAACTACATGTCTGTACTGTCATTACCTCTTTCCTTCTCCGCTACCATTGGGGTGACACCAAACTCTGAATGGCCCAATGGTGACATTTGGTTGTTGTTCAGATTGAGTAATTTATACTACCTGACATATTCTTAGAAAAATCTTCAATTGAAGGATCAGAATAAATAAAAATGTAGTAAGGAAATTAGAATTTGGACTACATTTGGCTAATAAATTTGCATGTATTTTCTCTTTCTTGAGGACTGTCAATGGCAAAAATTTCATATCAAAAATAGGCCAATTTCCTTGCTTACTTAGAAAGATATACACTGACAGTTTGAAATAGAAAAAGATGAAATGATAATCAGAATACATGACTTTTCGCTATGCTGCTGGAAATAATGGGATTATCAAAGAACACTAAATCATCTTCAGAATAGCATGATAGACTTCAGTATCAAGCGTCAAGTTACCAAAGTCTCATGTAGCAGGATGTTTGAAAGATACATGCTCACATTTTTAATGAAAAATAATTTATTTATTTAAATTTAACTTCATAGAGTGCTGTTCATTAATAACATTATCTATTTCAATTGTACAATTTTATACTATTTATTTGTATATCCACTGTGTGCATCCAAAGTCTAATCTCCTTTCATCACCATATATTCGATCCCCTTTACCCACTTCTTCTACCCTTCCCCCTTTCCCTTCTGATAACTACCATATTGTCTGTATCTATGATTTTGTTTGTTTTATTCACTTGTATTTTGTTTGTATCCCATGTATAGGTGAAATCATATGGCTCTTATCCTTCTCTATCTGTCTTATTTCACTTAGCATGATACTCACAAGATCTACCCAGGCTGCACAAACGGCAATATTTCATCTTTTTATGGCTGAGTAGTATTCCACTGTATATATGTACCAAGAGCAAAAGAAACCATCAAAAAAACAAAAAGGCACCCAATCAATTAGAAGAAGATATTTGCAAACAATACTTCTGATATGGGGCTAATACTCCAAATATATAAAGAACTCATACATCTCAACAACCATTTTAAAAATCCAATTAAAAGAAAGGCAAAGGAACTGAACACTTTTCCCAAGAAGATATACAGATGGCCAACAGATATATGAAAGGATACTCACTTCTCAATTTCACTATTAGGAAAATGCAACTCAAAACCACAATGAGATACCACCTCACACCTGTTAGAATGGCTATCATCAATATGACAAGAAAACCAAAGTGTTGAGAGGATGTGGGGAAAAGAAACTAATGGTAGGAATGTAAACTGGTGCCGCTTTTATGGAAAACAGTATAGTGTTTCCTCAAAAAATTAAGACTAGAATTACCATATGACCCAGTAATCCCTCCTCTTGAGTGTCTACCTGAAATTTTTGAAAATACTTATTTGTAAGGATATATGTATCCCTATGTTCACTATAGCATTATTCCCAATAGCCAAGACATGGAAACAAAGTGTGCTTCTATTGATAATGAAAATGTGATACACCAAGTTACTTTTTAGATTAAATTTTTCAAAGTAGTAAAACAGTAAAAAATAAAGTTTCCTATTCCCACAGCCTGCCCATATCTTCTAATGTCTCTTTCTTAAAGAGAATCAGAACTAAGTTTGCTTAAATATCTTTCTGAAATTTTATATAATTATATAAGCAAATACATATTTTTTATCTAAATTGTATATTTTGGTAAAACTTGCTTTTTTCACATAATAATGTATGTCAAACATTTTCCATTTCACAATGTACACTTTTATCTACATGGTATATTGTACAAATAACTATAATTTATTTAACTAGGCCCTTACTGCATTTAGGTTGTTTTCAATCTTTTGCTGTCATAATGGAACACAGTGAAACACTCTCACGCACATATGTTTTCACATATATGTCATTTTAACATTTAGATGAATTTCCATGCATGGAATTGCTGGTTTAAAGAGTATGTGCATTTTTAATTTTGACAGAAGTTGCAAATCACCGTCCAAAGAAATAGGACCAATTTCTGAACCCATTAAGAGTGTATGAAATGACTGTTTCTCCATATGATGGCCAAATTACTTTCATCTTCGAACCATGGAGAAAGACTTGAGGTCTCACATTGAGGATTCCTCGCTGTAAGTTGGGATGGCACTAGATGGAAAAACTGTCTCATAAAAGTGACTCAGAATAAATACCAGTAGGAATGGAGCCAAACAAAGTTATAGAGTTGCAGAAAAATTTTGATAATCAAGAAATGGTAAACAGTAACTGTATAGAAACCATCGCTAAAGATTTAAGACATGCAAAATGTTACTGGTTTTATAAAAGCAATTATATAACAGCATGACAACTGTTTTATAGTTTTATTTTAGAGAATACAAATTATTTTAGTGAATTTACAAAGATACATGTGAACTTTGTTATCCAATTCTCTTTTCCTCTATAATCTTTAAATCCATTATGTGTGAACTCTTGTTTTGTTGTTGTTTGTTTGTTTTGTAACTGGGGGCAGGAAAAAAGGGCATATTTTACCAGAAAAAATGGAAAATTTCTTCAGTTAGCATCATTTGTTTTGTGTGTCTTCAATACAAATGAAGGGAGGCATATTGGCTTTAATTTTTTCTCTTGGCAACTCCTATAAAGTCCAGAGAGTTCAGTGCATGTGTGTCTGTGCATGAGAGAGAGAGACACAGATAGACAGACAGATAGAGACAGAGACAGAGAGAGACAGAAAAAGCACATGAGAGAGATTTAAGGATTCACAGAATTTATAAAATTCTGCATAAAATATTTATAAAATTCTGCACAAAATATGAATTGAAATTTCACATATTTATCCGTATAAAATATGAATGGTTGTCTTACTATACTATTAAAGATATAATGACTCAATTTTAGGTATACAAAACTGAAACTAATAGTTTGTAAAGTATATTATCATATTATAAAGTTTACCTTAATTTTTGATAAATTAACCCTATTTCTATTATTTTTTAAAGTGAAATATCTTTCTAAAATGTTACTGAATATATAACAGTTAGATTTAAATTCATATATATATTCCTAAAACTTGTAATGGTAGCTATCTTTAAAACTGTAAGTTTTATAGAATATTCTGAGGAAAAAAGATACTAAAAGGTGATTCTAAGTCATTGAAATCTAAATAACCTTATTTTTATAAATCAGTCTATAATCTTTTCTACCCTGAGAAAGGCTTGCTGCTTTATTAATGGCATAATACCTGAGAATGATGTACAAAAAAGTTTTGGAAATTTCCCTTTTCTAGCTGCCTGATGAGCTGTTAAGACCGTTTTTCTGCAATTGATGTTATATTCAGTACTTAAAGAAGTCACTGAAATGCTAGTTTCTAGTTATATATTACTCTGATGGTGCTTTCATTTTTATCTGCACTTTTATTGGATATATTAAATGTATATGGCAGTTCTAGTTCAGTTACTGAAAAATGATCAAGTTTCTTATATTTTATGGTTTTCAAAGTCCTACAAACAATAATTCTTGCTTGTCCTTTGATATAGCTGAAACAGTTAAATGGGATAACTGTAACAAGAATATTTATAATGTATTCCTTTCAAAAGCCTCATTTTTCTTTCACTGATGTCAGATAATAGAAATAAAATGTAAAATTAAAGGTTCAAAGTTTTAGATTTTAAGAACCGGTATCATCATACCGAAAAGACCATTAATAATCCCCATAATTACACAATATAAATACCCAGGAAAGATAAAGAATGTAATTTTAAAGTATGATCCCATAAAAGCTGACAACTATATGGCTAAGGTCACTACACTGAGGAAGAAAGCCATCAAAATGGGGCACATGTTCTTTTAAAAATATCAGAAATAATCGTTTGGTGAATAATCCTCAAAATGTCACTGTTTTGTCAAGTGTGTAAGTAGCTCTAATATAAATTCTGGACTGCTTATAGCTAATTAGCCTTTAGCACCAAACAAGTTTTAGAAATTCTACATGATCATTAAAATGATTTCTCATTGTCTATAAATAGATGATATTCTAATTTTCTTAAATAATTTAAATTTTTATAGCTTCACATAGGTTATTAATTTTCCTTTCATTACTGAAAAATTTTAGTTCAGTTATTTCAAAGCATATTATTATAGTAAAACCAACTTCATAATTAAACCAAAATAACCTATGATAAGCAAAATCAACAACATATTATTTGGCTGGGCCAACCAGGGCTAGATTTTCAAGTTAATGAATCCATCAGGGAGGTGGTTCAATCTCCCCCACTCCTCCCTCAAAAAAATCGTAGTATTCACATGTGCATGAATCAGGTCTTCTACAACAACATGATGGATAAAAGAATTTGTGAAATATAAATGTGATTTGCAAAGCATGGACTAAGAATCTTTGTAATGTCAACTAGGAGGGCAAGAATTTTATATTTGTTGAGTTAATTACTAATATAAAATTTACTCACATAATATTGACTGTAAAAAGAATATGATAGTTATCTTGATGTAGTGTAGCTTCCAGCTCTGACTTATGTTTTTCAATAGTTCTCAAGAATGTTATTTACAGTGAATACTGCCTGCTAACAGAACTCATTTTTGCCTTCACAGCAGTGAAATTTTATGAAATCCATTTTTCAAAGGTGACTAATCATCAGAAAGTCCTGCTAAGATCTATCAATTACTAGGCTCCATCTAGTAATCATATTCTCAAGGGGTGGGGCTAGGAATCTGTATTTAACTCATTTTCTCTTTGCCCCAAGAATACTCACATGGCTGCAGCATTTACTCCAAGGTAATTCATGGATTACAGTCCTAACTTTACCTCCAAAGTTTGCAACACAAAGTATCTTGCTTTTATTATTTTCACATTGCTCTATTATATTGATAATCTTTGGAAACAAATGACATCATTCTATTTATAGCAGTCTGTTTTTAGTAGTGGCATTTCTATTTATAAAATACATTTTCTATTTATAATACATTTAAAATATATTTATAATACATTTATAATACATTAAAATACATTTCTATTTATAAAATATTATGAAAATGTTAAATCCTAGGAAACATAGCATTCCTATGCGTGATGTTAAATTAATGGCTGGCAATGAGCTGCATTTTTGTTTTTCTCTAAAGAAGAAAAGGGAAAAAAAAACAGTAGTAGCTGATTCGATTCTGGTCAAGTTTAACAAATATTGCCTTTGAAAGATTTAATACTTCTGGTTGTTTCCCCCTAGATATGTAGAATTTAAGGTACAATTTTATTAACTTTCTGGTTTAGAATTGTTTTAATGCTGGACTTAATAAAATTATATGAGATATTAAATTTTATAAAAAATGTTAACAAGTATAAATGAAAGCAAATATATTATTCTTACATCCGTTAGGGAACTCTATTGTGCTTTGCTTCAAATTTAGCCTTTTTCCCCATTAATCTTGAAGCTATTATACTTAAGTATCATTTTAACTAAAACATATACCAATAAAATTTAATTTCAAAATTTCTCCATAGTCTTACTTGTCACTCTCTTCTGTGTGTGTGTGTGTGTGTGTGTGTGTGTGTGTGTATTCATCCCTTATTCTTTGCCTCTTCTATGAATTGCTTGTATCACTGCCAATTATTTTAATCTTCATCTCTCTCTTTCTCTTCTGGTTAACTCTTTCCAATCTTCAAGTTCCAGTATGTCTTGCATTGGTTGTATCTATCCCACATCAACATCCATTGACAATTCTTATTGCATACTTCATATGTATCAGGCATCTTTTAAGTATGGGTCAAAGGCAAGTAAGACTCCATAATTTCTGCCAACAAGGGGTTTACAGTTTACATAATCCAATGGTTTTTTCTCCCTCAGCATTTTTGTCCTTATCTGTTATAAATTGTCCAGAATAGTACTTCACAACATTTTCATTTCAAAGTACAAGGGATTAACTGGACATGGTTGCTTTGGCATTAGAAAATGGGCTCTGAGATTCTTCTACAACTTGATTCATACTCCCCAAGACCTCAAACAATCAGTAATGTCAACATTCTTGTAAAATATTTATATCACATTAGTATGCCATGGCCCACCTCATGGGTAATGTTAATGAAAAATTTATCTTGTTATATGCTGAACATTTTTTCATAGTATTTTCCATATTTGTAGAAAATTTCCAATTTCATCATCTATTTTTCTAGTTATTTTATAATTCTCCAAACATAAATATTTTCTTAGTGAATAATATTTTTTATTTTATCCTTTTGTTGTGGCTCTTTTTTGGCAGTCTGGTTTTTTTTTTCTTTTTCTGTTGTCCTCTTTTGCACCTTTCTTATTTTCTCTCTGTTTTATTATTTATTGTATCTTATTTGCTATAGGTGAATAATCCAGACAATCAAAAATATTAAGAATTATAGTTTATATAAAATTTAATAAAGTCCTGAATAAAAATATGAAGTATTTGGCTTTGATACCAAGATATTTTGTCATTTACGCTAAGACTCACAAGATATTTTTAAAGCAATTTCACTTTCAGAGCTGCACGCTGGACTGATTGGGGCTTTACCAGAAGCCTGATTTTTAAGGTATATCTCACTCATTTTCTCAGTCTTTAACAAAAATTGCTCTACAGCAAATTTATGCTATGTATTTTAACTTCAGGGCCCAAAAGAAGAAGATTTTTAGGGGATTATAATGTCTCTAGAGAAAGAAAGAGGAAAATCTAATATGCAATCATTTTATCAATAGTTCTATACCACTAAGTCACTTTCTCTGGTCTTCATGATGATAATCATTGTGAAATTCAGCAAAGGTTCTTTTTTACATGGGTCAGTCAAAAAGAGAAGCTGAACAGAATAAACAGAAGTAACCAGTGTTAAAGAAATTATCCATCAGAAACAAATAAATAAATTACCCTTGTGCCATCTGGTGAATTAGCTCTTCTCCAAGTTCAAATTCTACTCTAAAAGATGTATTTCTTTCAAACATTTTATTTCAGAGAATATTTATTCATTTTTGCAATATCAGATTAGGGACAAGGTAATATAAAATATTAAGAGTCAAGATTAGTGGGACCCAAGAGAGTCTATTTCCTTTCATTGTCTTAACTTTATCAACAATAGGGGCCTGTAGCACATACTGAAGAAATGACCACAAATCTTTGCTGCTGACTTCGTCAACAAATTGACTTTTTGTTGAGTATGACTGAATTCATTCAAGATTTTCTCTTAGAAGTTATTTATCCTCAAAAATGCATGAATTAACAGTTGTTTTCATGCTGATTTTCAAGCCAAAATGGTATAGTGAGCTCATGTTCCAATAATTCCTTTGCTTCAAAACACAAACCAATAGTAAATAAAATGTAAAACAATAAACTTTTAAAACCATAGCCAGGCTCAAGTAACAGGAAAAAAAATCTTTATAAACCATGGATAACATAAAAATCAAAAGCAGCACCTGCAAATGTAGCTGAAGCTGAAACTGCAGCTGGATCTTTTTTCTGGGAGTAGGCAGCAGTGACTGTGCATTCATCTCTTCCAAGATAAATGGCAGGGTGTGTCTGGCATAAAAAACAGTTGTTGAGTCCGGCTATTCAAGTCAAAGGGCTTGGTGCCCCCTCCCATTGAGAGAGAGAGAGTAGGAGAAAATGGCAGAGAGAAGAGAGAAAGAGAGAGAAAGGAAGAAAGGGAGAGAGGGAGGAAGGGAGGGAGGGAGGGAGAGAGAGAGAGAGAGAGAGAGAGAGAGAGAGAGAGAGAGAGAGAGAGAAACAGAGAGAGAGAAACAGAGAGAGAGAGGGAGAAAACATTGACCAAAACCCACTTCTGCCAGTCTTTGTTGAGATTATAATTTCTTCTAAAAAACTACAGATTTAGGAAAATTATAGGGTACAGACACATCTTTCTATACAGGAACTGAGTTAAACCGCCAGCAGGCTCTGCAACTGGTTCATTCATATGTTCAAAGTTGCTGCAATCATAGCATACAAACTATATTGTATAGGTGCTAAAAGATTCAAATAGATGCATGCAAAAAAAAAATACTCAATAAGGAGAGAGGACGGCAGAGGGAGAAAAAGAAAAAAAACAATAGTAAAACTATCTTCCCCAATAAAATGAGCCTGAATACCTACATTCCAAATTACATCAATAAATCTAATCCTAAGAAACATGAAAACCACAATCAATTATCAAAGCATAAGTTCATCCCAGATGACAGTAATTTTATTGAATTATCTGACAAAGATACTCAAATGATAAATGAGACATAACTTGTAACACAAAATAAACAGGATATTTTAAAATCTAACACAGAAATGTTAAATTAAAATAAGTAATCATTGATTTTAAGAGAAGAAAAAAATTAAACTTTTCTAAGACAATAAAATGAACAAAGTAACTTTTCCCTGGACGCACACAAGAATTTAGTAAATTGCGACTAAAATTGAGAAATTTATTTAAAATCTCCTGTTGAAAGACAAAATAATAAATTATATTTTACAATTAAGGGAAGATTAAGAAACACGGAGGAAAGATTAAAAAGTTCCACCATTCATCTAACAGCATTATCAGAATAAGATGAGAAAGTGGATGAGAGAAATACAATATTTCAGGAGATAATTGAAAAGAATATTCCATAATTAATGAATGTCAAGTGTCTTTAGAATGAAAGTATACTTGTAATTTGGTTCAGGATACGTTTTAAACAGAAACATTGGTATGAAACTGATGAATATCATGCAAAATAAACAGTCTAAATGGCTTTTGGAGAGAAAAAAAGTAACTGCCAATTAGAATAGTGACATTCTTGTCATCAACATAAATGGATGTTGAAGACAACTGAAAGTAACTGCTGATACAGATTTTTGTACTAGGCAACTTTTCATCCAGGGGAGGAAGAGAAATACAAATATTTTAACACATGCAAATGACAGTGAACTTACCACAAATGCACCCACCTAAATTAATACAACAACAAAACTATTATAATGTACACTTAAACAACAATAATTTTAAAAGCTATAAAATGGTACAAAACAAACATTAGGCAGAGAACTTGGTAAAATAAGTTAATAATCACCTGACAGAAAAAAAAGTACTGATGTGTTTGTTTAAGCATTTTATAAAAATGGTTAAACAAAAAAACTTTAAACGACAAAGTAACAGTGGTCAGGAAACTTCCAATATACTACAGCCCTTATAGATAGGAATATAGAAAAATTATAACATTGTAAAACAATATTTTGATACAAGCTAATAACTAATATTAAATTTAATATTAAAAATACTATAATGACCAACTTAATAGCAGATAGTTGAAATATTATGTAAAGCTCCAAACAAGCAGAGAAGTAAGGGAGAATAATATAAAGTTTAATATAATACAAGGCAGAAGAAAGAGGCAACACTAAGTAACAATACTATGATAAACATAGAAATAGAAAATATGATTAAATTACAATTCGTTAATTACCTTAAACTGGGACTCACAATTCTTTAAACAGAGTAAAGTGATGGATTTTGTATACATTTATAAAACTTTCAAGGAACAGATAATCCCTATAATTATAATCCCTATTATAATGATAAAGACTTCTTCAAAAACCAGAAAAAAATAAGAATCTATACAAATTATTTTATACAGTTTATATAATCTCAATATCTAAATAGGACAAACTATTACTTAAGTGGTGTTGGATAATTATTTCTTCATTTGGAACAAAAGAAAATTAGAGGACTACTTCAGAATATATATAATGATTAATTACAAATGGATTAATAATTGGAAACTAAATAAGAAATATATAAATTGAGAACTTTCAGAAGAAAATATATTTTATAAAGAGAATAGCAACTACTTCTTAAAACAGAAACTCTCACATACTCACACCAAAAGTAAAAGATTGTTAAATTTCACTAAATTAATATTTAAACTTTCTGCATAACAAATGACACCATACAAGGCAAAATGATAAAAAAAATATATGAGAATGTACTTGTAACATTCAAAACTAATAAAGCAGTAGGGTCCAGAATATACTGAAAAATCATATAATTAAATAGAAAAGACAACACAAGAGAATACTGAGGAAAGGGTAGAGATAAACAATTCACATAAGAGTAAACAATCTCATTAGATAGACGTCATATCATAATTGATAATATGAATAAAAATTAAAACTTTTAAATAAATGGTTTAAAAAATATGGAAAATAAGATATACCATTTAAACAAATCAGGAAATTAATTTGCTGATATTTAAGGTGCTCATAACCTAAGGATCAGAAATTCCACTTTTAGGTATGTATTTAGAAAATGCTCTTGCAGGTGAACAAAGGCAGGTATGTACAAAAATATACATAGCTGTGGGGATATTTTTATAATACGTAAATAGGTAAATAGGTAATAGGTAAAATGAATGAAATATCAACATGAATATAATTTTTAAAATGTAATAGTCTATTAAAAAATGTAGAACACTATATATGGTACGGCAGTCCAGTATGTAGCACATTATCGTTTGCAATCATTCCCTTCCCTGAAAGAGAACTTATACAGCCCTACACACTGATTTGAGTTTCCCACACGATGTGCTTTCGCCAATAAAATGTGAGTACATGTGGTTTATGCCACAAGCAGATGCTCTAATCAGTCTTTTAAGTTTTCACCAACTTTCCTGCTCTTCTCTTTCTCTCTGCCTCCAAGAATGGCATATCCCTGATTGGTACTATTAGTTCAGCTTGGGTTGTGGACTGAATAGTTCTGTGGAGCAGAACTGCAGCTATCCTGCTGTTGTCTTTATCCAATATGAGTCACAGAGAGACATGTTTTTCTTCTTTTTTTTTTTACCTTGTCTTTTCCCTCCTTTTCCTCTTCTCATTCTTTCTCATCTTTCTTCCACTCACTTCCCTTCCCCCCCCACCTCCTTCTCCTCTATATTCTCTTCCTCCTCATTCTTCTTTGTTAGTGCAACCTTATACAGCAAAATAAAGACAATTTATACAATTTAAAATATTTGGAAAATATTATATTTTAGATATACAAATACGTAATTAAAAAAAGTTAAAATGATGAATGTATGGAAATAGAGACATTGTTTCAGATGGGGAGAGGCACCCAATAGGCCACAATGTCTGTTATATCTTTAATGTTTTATTAAAATAAATAATTTAACTATAATAAAGATTTGATGAAATATTATTCTCTGTTCCTGTCTTGCATTCTTAAAATATTTACAATATATGTATTTTTAATAGAAAGTACTACATCTATCACTGAAATTTTAGAAACAGACAATAATGAAACATTTGGGGTCTACCCTCTAATACACTTGAGGCAGTCTATGCAATAAACCGAGCACTGGTTCCAGAATTAAACGAAACTAAATTCACACACAGGTGCCACCGTTTATCTGCCTGATTCCTTTGAGCCTTAGTTTCCTCATCTATTGGTCAGGGACAGAAATTTGCCTTAGAGTTCTAGTAAATACTAAAGGGGAATAATTCCTCTTTGATGCCTGAATGTACAATAACTTTATTTATTTAGCATTCATTTATATCTTATGTATTTAGTTCTACTAATTTCAGGCCTCCAATTTTATTCTTCTTCAAGATTCTTTTTCAAGATAGTTTTGGCTACTTGGCATCCCTTGAGATTCTACTTAATTTTAGAATAGGTTTTTTTTTTTTTCTTTCTGAGTATATAACAATTTTGAGCACTAAAGATATATTATTTTTCACTTCTACTATTAGGTAAGTTCTAATATTAGGTAAGTTTTACTTTGGGGGACACAAGCAGCTTAGATGATAATTCACTCTTAATATTAGGTCAAGCAACTGTGAAGAGGATTTATGAGAATTATTTCAGCTTTATAATGAAAGTCTGACTCACTACTTTAAAAAACATCTTTTTATTATAATCTATGATTTTTTCTATAGAAGTTGGTAAACTTTTTTTTTAAAGGGCCAGATAGTAAATATTTTCAAGCTTGTAGGCAATCTGACCTCTGTTCTAACAACTTAATTCTGCCCTTGTAATGCAAAGCAGCCTTAAACAAATTTAAATGAATGGGCATGGCTATGTGCCAATAAAACTAATCATTGACCCTAAATTTTGAATTTCATATAATTTTTACTTGTCATAAAATACTTTTTCTTCTTCAGTTCCTTCAACTATTTGTAGTTATAACAAACATTTTTGGCCTGCAGGACACACACACACACACAAAATGGCAAGCTGTACTTGACACACAGGTTTTAGTTGGCTGACCCAGTTATTTTCATTGACATACAATGTTAAAAGGAATAGAAGCACTGTTAATATGTATGTAAAATGTAACATAGGTGGCCTATAATCCTAATTTGGTTTTGAGAAGAGCTCTATACATACAGAGAAGATCTCATGCTGTACTCCCAGTTCTACTGTTTTAATTTACATCTACTAAAGATTTTTTGATACTACCTTGTTGTATTAGTTTGGATATTTTTTAATGAAAATTTACCTCATAAAGGTTTCTTACTTTTAAATGTCAAAGTCTATTCTAAATCTAATTGAATAATTTAATTATTTTTAGACTGTCTGGTTTTACCCTGCTGAGCTTTAATGTTTCCCTTCCTGAACCAGAGTTTTATATCCTGATAATTATCTGCTCTGTTTCATAACCCAAAATAGTTAGGGTATAGACTACTGAAGTAAAATCTTTAAACAGTTTCATAACATTCTTCCCAGTATGCAATGATATTTCTCAGCTAATGATTTCTGGATCTTTAGTCTGCTTTTTTCTCCCAAGTATTTGTTACACTTCCATTGATATATGTTAGAATTGTAGAAGAAATTATCTAGTTATATTTTTGTTAGTTACTTTATTTTTAATATGATAAAATTTTATATATAAAATATAACATTATAATAAAAAAATATATCTGAAAAAGTTTCATTAGGTATTCTGTATTGCTCTGCTTATATCTTCTATTTGTTGTTCATTATATGTGGTGGTTGTATTTTGCATAGAAATTAATGTCTTTCTAAAAACATTTTAAAATTAGCCATAATTTTCAGTCTGTAATTTTCCTTATGTAGAATTTTTGCTTTTCCATAGTCAGTGAAAGTATATTCTACCATTAATTTCATTTTGCATTTATATTGTAGATTTAACATTTACAATGGTGTGTTCAATAATTCAAAGCATGCTATAAACCTCAAAGGAAATCAAACTAAAAATTAAGAGATATATAGCAGGTACTAAGAGTTGATTAGTTTTGATTTTTTAACATTTATTTTATTAATAATATTTATATAAACAAACTATTCTATTAACTTTATGGAAGTTAAAAAAGTGAAATATAAACCACAATTATGTTGGTTTCATTTTTATATCAATCATCTCTTTCTGTCTTTGATTTTCTAAACTTTTCAATCATTTCTAAAGAGAGAAACTAAAAGAAGTTGCAATAACTCGGTGTAAGTTATACTCAGGATAATACAAATTTTCATACATTTCCAATAAAAATGGATATATCATTGGCAAAGTGTGGTCCATGAACATGTAGAAGTCCACAAGTCCATTTCAAAAGATCTGTGAGTCAAAATTATTTTCCTAGTAATACTAAGGTGTTTTCTTTTTTTCTTTTGTTGGCATTTGCATCGATACTGAGAAAGCAATGGCAGGTAAAACTACTGTCCTTTTAGCATGGATCGCTACAATGGCAGTGAACTGTACTGGTAGTCTTTGTGTTGTTCACTTTCACACACCAAAACGTAAAAATGTGCCAGTTTTATTTAAGAATGACACTGAGAAATCAATAAAAATAGTTTTATTACATCCTGAGCTTTAATCTTTTTTTTCTTTTTTTGTGTCAAAATAATAAGTACACATAAAACCATACAAAGCACTTCGGTACTTACATATGCACTTATTTGTGTTAGTTACTGCTGTGTGCTAAAACCTACACTAGGTTACAAGAGCTGACTCTAAATAACATGTGATAGGAGAATATGTACCACAGAAACTAGCAAACACTACAAAATAAAGACATTACTATAGCTTTAATTTAAAAAGACATCACCACTGTTAGTAAGGATAGAGAAACTGAAATACTTATACTTTTCTGATGGAATATAAAATAGTACAAACACTTGGAGAACAGTCTGGCAGTTTCTCATACAGGTGTTATAAAGGATCTAGCAATTCTATTTCTAGGTTTTTACCCGAGGACTGCAAACAAACTTTCCCAGAAAGACTTATTCAAGGATGTTTATACCAGCTTTGCTCATGATAGTTAAAAACTTGAAAAACTACATTTGTCCATCATTAAAATTATACTTTGGTATATTCCTGTACTCATTAATATGACTCAGCAAGAAAATAAAATCCACTATTGATAGACTCAACAAAACAGATGAATTTTTAAAATATTATGGTGAGTATATAAAGTATGACTATTTCAAAAATAGGCAACACTAATCTACAGTGATAGAAACAGAGCATTGGATGTCTCTAGGTGAGAGAACAGCTACTATCAATCAAAGTATTCTATTGCATATTTTATTTGTGAATATTTAGATGAGATTTCACTTAAAAACAGCTTTCACAACTCGTGTAATTTTAAAAACCATGATAATAATATGCAATCAAAATGTGAACAGCGATGTGATATGAATAGAGCTCAGAGTCAAGGTCAGAATAGTAAAGTTTCTGTCGTTAGAGACATAAATTACATTGTATCTCTCAATCTAAAAGAATTGCATTTCCCAAACATGCTGAATAATTGAGCTATTGTACATTAAAAATAAAATGTAACCACCCCCAAAGAAAAGAGAAGCAAAAGATAATTAATTGTATTCATTTGGCATATATAAAGGTAGAGTTAATACTGTATAAAGGCTCATAATATAAAATGGGATTTAAAAAATACATATAGTCAATTATACCTTCTTTTATTTCAGCATTCCAGTAACCATTTTACTGAACAACACACTTGATTAGAATGGTACAAGCACAACTCCAGAGTACATTGGATGGCAGCAGAATCGGTTTTATCTACGTGATATTTTTAATAGATACTCATATATCAAAAGTAGTATTAGAAAGAACACTTTGGAAATATTGTAGTCTGATTTAATGTTCTCTTTTATGTAATAATATTCAAAATATACTTTATTTTACAATTACATTGCACACCTAGGTAAACTTGACATAGATTGTTAACATTATTTATTTTTGTAAGGTTATTTTCCCCTAAATCTATATGTAAATTTTCTGCAATTCCTTTTGCTTCATACTTTAATGAAAGCTATGCATCATTGCATTAAATGAAGTAAGGCACTGGATAAAACAGAAAATTTTTATTAACCTTTAACATTAGCAAATAGGGAGGCAGAGACAAGTTTAACAAGTCAGGGGTAAAATACTCACAGTGTAATTACCTAAGCCTACATTACCCTGATACATTAACATAGGAGTTAATAACTTGAGTCTATTTCTAAAGAGGAATGAAATCATCAATAACCAATAGTATTCTTTGTATAGCTTTGAAGTGATTGTTCCTTTGAAATGGGGTCATTTGATGTTTGACTTTTGTAAAATAATGTAATATTTCATGTATTTTCTTTTGCTATATAAAGCATATTTAGATGTATGCTTAACATTGCATGAAATTTGGAATATGCAAACTTAAAGTAAGCATCTAGTTTTAAAAAAGTCTGCTTTGTATTTAAGACTATCTCATGCCAAATAAATTCTAGTTTTATTACATATTTTATACTATATTTACATGTTATGTAAAGGTCAGCAATAAAACTCTAGGTTGCATATAAAAGATTATATGCCAGAGTCTTATTTTAATTGTTCAATACATCCCTGTTTTTTATAAGCATAAAAGTTATTTTGTGACAAAATTAATTTTGCTGTTAAGATATGAGAATTTTTTTCTCCTTTGCTCAATAGTTTTAAGTGTTTCTCTGTAGAGAATTTAAAATATTTTTCAAGCACATATGACTTCAAGTAAGGTAAAATATCACCCACCACCACTAAGGATAAATTTTAATAATGTAGGTGACTATGAGTCTCTCTAGGAATATTGCAAGCCTCCAAGAAAAGTTTGAGAATTCCAAAATATATTTTTTTCTATCTATCTCAAAATGTGTTTTAAAATGATGAATATTTTCAAAAATCATTTAAGAAAGCAGAAGTTCTAAACTGAGATGAAATTAAGTAGTAGACCTAGAAAAAACACCTTATGATATAAATTTAAATTTTTGAGTAAATATTTATTGGGCTCCTCCTATAGAAGCATGTCCCTGAAACTAGAGAGCTAAAAAATATGTATTTTTGAGTCATAAGCATGAAAATGTTGCCAATTAACTATTTCTGTATTCTTCTTAAGAGTTAAAAAAAAAGCTTCATTAAGACATTCCCATTTGCATTTATAAACCAATTTGTGATTGTTTTAGGATTTTTGTTTCTCAATTAGTTACATATCCAGGGAGCCATTCCAATAGTCTTTAAGTTTCCAATAACTTATTATGTTCTGCTCATTTATAGGACCTGTCAAATGACTTTAAGGAACAATTTGACACAGGTATAAGTTGATGTATAAAAAAAATGTTTCTTGATGGAAATAATAATGGATTTTAATAAAATAATAAAATGTAGAAAACATTTTCTAGGTATTTTCTTTTTAGGAAGACAATGAGATTTAACATAAAGATAGGGAGGTTCCCCATGGCTAGAAATTAATTTGCAAGCCCATTCAAGAAATCTTATAAAGAACAAGCATGTCTGAGGCCAAAGAAACTGTAATAAAATGAAATCTATCATAGAAACAATGCTGACCTCCATGCCCATTAGTTTTGCTCACCCATGAGGGTAACCAGCTATTATAAAGGCTGTTAGATTTAAATGCAAGGTAGATTGAAAAATAAGCTTTAGCTGTTTTATATTATTATGGCCCAAAGGTAAAGGCATGTTTCAAAACTGTGCTTGTCGTTTTAAAGTATGGATGCCACAGGGAAGAGGGTATACAAAAAAAGAAAGTAAATTTCATTAGGTTAAGAATTCCACTGATAAATCAAAAAGGGGCAAAAGTCACATTGTAAAATTGTAGAAGAATCATGATAAGCAAACCCCTTCCAATTTCATGCTAGAAAAGCTAAAACGCATTTCAAGTGGAACTTGGCAGTGATATGAAAAAATTCTCAAATGGCAAAGGTGTTAGGTGATTTCAATGGTGTTATTTAAACTCTGCTTGGAAAGGCTGTCAGAGATGAGAACTAATAAGGCAAATGACCTTTTCTTGTTCCTATTTTTTAAAATATTTTTTATAATCCTGTTAAGCAGAGACCTATGTGGGTGGTCTTGCCATAAATTAGAAGATTAGATGAGATTACATGGACTAAATCTTTCTAAGTCAAATGACATCAAAATTAATTAAAAGCTTGGATATAGACTGGCCTATCAAAAACTGCAGTACATTTTAATGTGATGATGATAAAACTGTTATTGGTAGTGTTTGTTCAATTAATTCAAAGGAGAATGAAACCAAATGCAAACATTCTCAGAAGGCATTATTTATTAAATATGTAGCTTTAATAAATAGCTTTTCATAAATTTAGTTGACTTTTGAAATAAAAGAAATCATAAAGTGATCCAAACTTTGTTGTTATTTTGGGTGGTCATTAAAGTTGTTAATTTTAATGAGTGTATATTCTTGGTATTATTGTATAATCAAAGCATGCACAGATTTACTCCAAGAGATATGTACTCTCTTCTAAAAGGTATGTAGCTATTTTTTTTTTAATTGTTGTTATTTTTTCCTTCATTTTCATGGTAAGGTCTTCCCTCATTCTAGTTAAGATTTGACTGTTTATTCTGCTTTAAGAATACACTATCTCCTAAGCCATATGTAAATCTAAACAGCAACTGGATATCACTTCTTTAAGTACTTGAAATAGCAGACATCTAGAAATTTCATATATTTTTGCTTGAAATATTATATTAATCATAATAACTAAAGCTATAAGATAAGCATGTATTCCTATAAATAGATTGCATTTAATAAAGCAGTATTTTAACACTATCTCTTTGTAATTTATCATTCTAAGGTAGTTTGCTTGAAAATATCAATTTAAAAGTAATAGGTATCTTTTTAAAACATTTTATTCCATCCATATTAAGATATTATTAGTTCAATTTCTACATAGTGATAAATTTCATTGTTATGTCTGCATGTCAAAATGTTTTTGATAATTTTAAAATAAACTGTATAATGTTCACATTGCATGGTGATTAATACAGAAGTTACTTCTGCTGTATAATATTGCATAAATGATGTGTTTTCATTAGAAAATGTAATGTTCTTTTTCCTGTTATTCAGTGTAATATTAACTCAATTAAAATTTGAATTGAGCATCATTCTTGCTTCCTGAGAGTTTCAGAAAAATTAAGCTAGCACAAATATAGGTCATCTTTGAGATAACCTTTATTGATGCTATCTTTATCCCTTTCTCTGTGAAGGTTCTAGCCATGTACGCAATGGACTGGTAACTTGCCTACTCTAGTTCTGATCTCCTTGACGTATCTCCCATAAAGTATATATGACATGCAAACATGTCAAATATGATGTCTTGATTGGCACACTTCCCATGAGCTCCTTTTGCAATTCTTCTAACTGTAAAACCATTCTGTCCGTTGCCTGGGTGAAAATGTTGAGGAGATCCTAGCCACAAATACATCAGAAAATTATATTAGCTTCACCCTCGAAATATACCTAGAATTTGACTATTTTTCTTCACTCCACTTCCAACATCTTGGTTCATCTTTTCAATCCCGAGTTATAACAACAGCCTCATTACTGGTGTTTCATGATTAGGGACTCCATCCTTTGTTCTACTTCCCTAAAACAGTCATAGTCATTATCAAAACAGAAGCCACAGTGATTCTGACACAACACTCAGGCTACTTCTCTTTTAAAACTTTATAATGGTTTTCCATCTCATTCAAGGTAAAAGCCAAATATCCTACTTATCTTAGAAAAGGCAAGCCGATGTCTAATTGCCTGTCTGCATTCTTACTCTAGCTTCCTCATTCTCTCATTGGATCCCCATTAGCTTTTATTTATTGATCATGTTAGGCATACTCTTTTCCACTTGCTATTTCTTTTATTTTTTCTTTGCTTTCTTCTCCCCACCCCTCTCTTTTTTGAATACTCTTTCCTCAGGTATCTCTCACTTACTTCAGACCACATGTCTAATTTAAATCACTCTAGCTTCTGTTTCTCACTTCCCTGCTACATTTTATTTTAATTGTAAAACTTGACACTGTTTAACATATACTTAATTTATCTTGTTGATTACCTTCTCCTCTACTGTGTAAGCTTTAAGGACTCAGGGAATCTGTCTAATTTGTCACTGTTCTATCTCCTGAACATGGAACTGTGTGTGTCACAAAGCAAGTGCTCAATAAATATATCTTAGTGGATAAATGCATAAGTTACATAAAGCTTTTAAGACATATGTTGGGAATGAAGGGAGATAGAGAAACCTAATGTGGGGGTACTAATTCTCTTCCCCTTGAGGGTCCATGAAAATATCTAAGAGATCTACATTACATTTTGGGAAGTTTGTCCTGTTGCACGAAAGAGGATGGCTAGTAAATGTTACCTGGCAAACGAACTTGTAGAAGGCTCATGTGAACTGCAGAATGCAGGAATTGGCAAAGAAAGTCAAAGCTATGAACAGAAAGCTCTTAAATCAGGGGTCCCCAAACCCTGGGCTGCAGACCTGTACAGGTGTGTGGCCTGTCAGGAACCAGGCCACACATCAGGAGGTGAGTGGTGGACAAGTGAGTGAAGCATCATCTGAATTTGCAGCTGCTCTCCAGTGCTAGCATCACTGCCTCAGCTCCATCTCAGGCTTTAGATTCTCATAGGAGCACTGGTCCATGTTATCAAAAAGTTTGAGGACCACTGTCTTAAATAACTGCTATTTAGGTAACTGCTAATGTTGGCCACTTCGAAATAGACCTTGGAAAATGCTACCAATCCTCCCTCTAATTCCACAACTAATTGTTCAAGGGGGCACTCATACACACCACTAGTGCCACATGTAGTATATGAGATACTCTAGATACTCTGCTTATCCAGTGATTTAGTAAATTTCAGATGCATGCATCACAGGGTACATAGTTAATATAGAGTTTATGTGGGGAGCAAGGGAGGAGGTTGACAAGCAGACATGGAGGAAAGCATTTGCTATCCCCCAAACTTTTGTTATTCCATAACACAGGCTACATATAGATAATCTATGTGCACCATGGCCAAAGTTCCAGTAAGAAGGGCACTACCAGAGCCAGCAGGCTGGACATAATAGCCAAAGCATACTTGGGCTGAAGAAAGCCAACCTACATATCCCACATTCTCCACGCCCATCCATATTTGTCTATTGGTCCTATCTCTTTCTCTTAAGGGCTCATTAAATCTAAGCATCTCCATCAATTTGAGACTGATTCTAGATCAGGGTGGATTCCACAGTAGTGTCTGAAAATACCTAAGCTATGGAAGGAAATTTAGGGCAAATAGACAAATCCCTAATAGAAAAAGAAAATGTTTCACTTCAATTCCTTATCCATCTATTAGTGTTGGGCATGTTCACACCCAACCAAGTGAAGTTTGTTATACCCTCTTGAAGATGAGAAAGACTGTTTTGCCATTTTCCAAAATGTTAAGTTTCATAGAGACCCAGAAGTTGCCATGTTGTCATCATATGTGACCTTGAGGCAGTGGGGAGACAATGGTGGCTGGAGGACACCCTGAGGCAAATTCAGTATCTATGTTCATGTCTGCACAGATATACCTGATATGAATATCCTCTTAACTCAAAGCAGGCAATGACAAAACTATCCATTCATCTTTAAACACAGAACAGGACAGACAAGGATGAGTATACTATTATGAAAATGAGTGAACTGTTATACTTCTTATCACCTAAGGTAAACAGGTAAGTGAAAGATTAGCTTTGAAAAAATGCAATGCAGTATTCATGCAAAGATTGCTTTTATTTTTTTCTACCTCCCATTTGAGAAAACAACAATGAAGCAGTTTCTCTTCTCAAAGTAAAAAGTGGAAGACATCAAAAGAATAATTTCTTAAAAGTCTAGCAATGCCTAAATTGTATCCTTACTCTCCATTAAGTTAGAGACTGGTTATCATAGAGAGTCGAAATGTCTGTTCAGTTACCAGCTTTCATTATTTCCTCCATCTTCTTACTATCTAATGTGCTCAGGATAAGTGTATTTCCCGTTTCCCATAGAAGCACATCTAGGGAAATATTGGAGTTTGACCTGTTATTGATGCCATTTCTTATAAGTAACCAAATAAGTTGAGACAACCAGTTGCAGAGATTTTTAAGCTTTATAAAGAATAGAACATTTAGAAGCTCAAAAGCTCTAATATCCAATAGGTCTTTGTATTTACGTTATTTGGGAATGTGTCCGAATGTTACTTGGGAAAGTATCTGAATAAGATACTCAGTAGAACAAAGTCACCCAAGGTTTTATTTGATGGCTAAATAGCATTATGCTTCTATCTGCATATATATATATATATATATATATATATATATATATATATATAGAACAGCAAATCCATTAGGTTCTTACTGGCAATTCCACTGTCAATATGACTCTAATAATATTGTTTGAGCTAAAATATCTCTCTTCAGAGTTTATCAGTGAGTAATAATTTTTTGATTTGCTAATTTGTTAGAATTTCATATTCAAAAGTGCAATCCATTTCCAATAACATTTTCACTTTGAAAACAAAAGCGTAATCTTCATAAAAGTACAATAAGCAGAGTTATCACTTAAAATGTGAGCATGGATTTATAAGTGCATAGGCCAAGATCTAATTATTTGTCCAAATACAATTTGAACTGCAAAACTGATGATCACAATTGGGGGCGAAAGTCCTCTATCTTGAGTTGGTAAACTATGTGATACTTAGGAAAACTTCAAAAGTAGACCACATTTATCAGAACATGCTAATTTTGCGTTATTTATCATTATTTTTAAAATAGTTTTATTTTAACTTTCTTTAATGCTTTTATATCAGATAAGTCTTTGTAGAATAAATATTTTAAAAATCATGAAAAGAAATAGCAAAAATATTTTTATTCATAGCAAAATAGTAATAGCATGGAAATTATTTGCTCATATTGATGTAAAAAATTTGTTTTAAATTTTTAAATGTACAAAATATCTGTAATGCAGATCAATGACTATCACCAATCACTTCCTGGTTTCTGATGAGTTAACTGACTTTAAAACACTTACATATTAAATAATGTCACCCTACCATCATTTCTCTTTAGGACTTACATAGGTTCTGCTTTTTTACTATGATGTGATGATCATCCATTTACATAAATCTTTATTCATTTTCTTTTGAAGTATTTCTAAAAGTAAAATTATAAAGTCAAAATCCTTTTAATTTTTCAAGGCTTCTGATTTATAAAAGCTAATTGCCTTTCTCATAAGTTGTAATTTACACTATCACCAATAGCATCTTTCAATAGAGAATATTGAGAATTGGATAGGCATAAAATTAGATCTCACTGCTATTATAATTTTCAGCTTTTTGTTTACTGGTTAGGCTAAACTTGTATATATTTTATTCCTTTGCATTTCTTTGTGAAATTAACTCTTTATCTTTCTGTTAAAGCATTTGTATTTTTCTCATATTTAACATAGTTTCCAAATTGACCTTATCTTATTGGGTTTTTAATATACAAAATATTTTATTTTTCTTTGAGCAAATCTAGAAATTATTTTCTTTGTGGTTGATTTCACTTTTTTTGTCTGCTTATTTAAAAAATCCTTCTTTTGACTGTATCCCCCATAGAAAATTGAGAAAACCTCATTTTTACTATTTTCTAAATATTCAGAACTTGAAATTTCCTGCCTAAATGGAACCCAGATTTCGTGCAGAGTCTGCAATGCAAATCTTGAACTGTAATTCCAGTCTGAGTCTAAAGGCTTGAGAATCAAGAAAAGTGATGGTATCAGATCCAGTTAGAGGGCAGCTGCAGACTGACGTTTCAAATCAAAGTATGAGGCAGAGTGAGTAAATTTTCCTTCTTCTGCCTTTTTGCTCTATTTGAGCCTCAACAGATTAGATGATGTCAACCCACACTGGGGAGAGCGATCTCCTCTACTAATCTCATCTAGAAACACTCTTCCAGAAACAAGAATCTGGTAACTTTGTGATCCAGTCAAGTTGACACAGAAAATTAACCATCGTACAATCTGATAGTACACAAATAATTCATGAATTAAACATTTTAATTCATATAGCTTACTGGAACTATAAAAAAAGAATTATATAAAATTATAATGCCACTAACTATTATGCCATGAGGGCCATGATGGAAGGATACATGAGGTTTATCATATAGGAATTATTGTCTTCATTAACAAAACTCATGTAAAAATCAAAATGCTTGTCAATAATATCCTTTTAAAATTGTACCGTTCTTGTAAATTTCAGTATTCAAATATGTCTGTATTTCTAAGTATCTTCTTAATATGTTAATAAAATAAAGTGCCAACTTTAAGAAACCATCCAGATTACTAAAATTAAATGTTCTTTCATGTAAAGAAATAGGAACTCTGGTTTGACTTTCTCAGGTTAGCTGATTGCTAATACTTGAGTTTTTTTTTCATATAAAAGGCAAAGTATGGTATGATTAAATTTAGTCTTAGAATCTATATAGCTCTCTTCCTAATCACATTAATGTTTATAAGACTCTAAAGCTTTTTAAATCTTGAGGAATTAAAGTGTATTTACAGAAATTTTATTCTTTAAAATATATTTAGAGAAACTGAAGTATACACTGTCTCATTAAGTATATCTTCATTGAACATTAAGAGTATCTTCTTAAAGGACATTGATGCACAAACTTAACCTCCCCACATCACTTCCAATCCTTTATTTTAAAAGTAAGTTTCTAACTTTATGGTCTTACTATAATGTTTTGTATGTGTTACACTGTAGGGTATTTATTAAACCCAGAATCCTTAATACCCTTAATATTTTAGTCATTCTGGACATTTGTGTTCCCAACTAATGGTTTTCCAGTGTCAACAAAAGCTGGCTGAATGTATCAGTTATAGTATCAATACTTCAGCATTATTAAATCAAGTAAAAGAACACTTGCAGAAAAGGGCTTTTTACCTTTTGAACTAGTCATAGTTTATCAAGAATATATTGTCCTGTGTTTTTAATCATTTAAAAAATATCAAGCTAGTCTGAGAATTTTCTGTCTATAAGGACTCAAAATAATGCCTATGTGAAACTTTTAAAAAATAATTTTCTAATGCTCAATAAAAAATTCAACTATTTATAAACTTTAAAAATTTGATATTTTATAGAGAATATCTTAAGAATGAGATACAATGTTTGAAGCAGTTACTGGAAGGACAAAACTCATTAACTGTAATCATGCTGTCTGCCTGCACATCATAGCTGGTTAGTATGTAGACAGCTCCACAAATGATGAGGGGAAAGAGCCAAGCTTCTAACAGTTTTATAAGCAATTCAGAACATATTGTACAGATGTTTAATAGTGATGTCAACTTTGCATCTGAGAAAGCAAATGATGTGTAGAAAGGTTTGTTTAGAAAAATAGTTATAAGTTTTCATTATCTGCTGGGGGCGGGGAGGACATGCTGTAGTCAAATAATTATTTGATCTTATTGCAGTGGTATATACAGATTTATGTGTTGAGTTGTTTTCTATTTTATCAAGCTAATTTGGAGACTAAGACATGGAGTTGGTCCAAGATTATTATATTCAATCACCAGAAAATGCAACCCAAATTTACTATAATGTATGACATTAAAGAGTCAAAGAATACGCCACCCCAAAACATACCACTTTGACATAAAGATTATTTTGAGCTAAAGGCACTTAAAAAACAGATGCAAGCTAATGATATATTGTAGAACATTTTAGTTGCTTCCATGTCCTGGCTACTGTGAAACATGCTGCTATGAACATCGGTGTGCAATTATCAGTGTGCAATTACCTCAAGTCTTTGGGGTAAATACCCAGTAGAGGGATTGCTGGTTCATATGGTAGATCAATTCTTAGTTTTTTGAGGAAACTTCATACTGTTTTCCATAGTGGCTGTACCAATCTGCAGTCGCAACAGCAGTGTATGAGGGTTCCTTTTTCTCTGTATCCTGTCCAACATTTGTTATTAATTGTCCTGTTGATTATAGCTATTCTAACAGGAGTGAGATAGTATCTCATTGTGGTTTTGATTTGCAATTCCCTAATAGCTAATGTATTTGTTGGCCATTTGTATGTCCTCTAGGGATAAGTGTCTGTTCAGATCTGCTGTCCATTTTTTGACTGGATCGTTCATTTTTCTTTGTTGTTATTAAGTCGTATGAGTTGTTTTATGATAGATGATTGGCTACAGAAGCTATGGTACATATATACAATGGAATACTACGCAACCATAAGAAGAGATGAAATATTGCCATTTGCAACAATATGGACAGACCTCGAGATTATCATGCTAAGCAAAATAAGCCAGGGAGAAAAAGCTGAAAATCATATGATATCACTTATATGTGGTATAAACCTAAAAGCAACAAAGGAACAGGACAAACAGAGACTCATGAACATGGACAATGGACTAGTGATTATCAGAGGATAAGTAGTGGGGTTGGAGGAGGAAGGTAGTAGAGTAAAGGAGGTTAAATATAGGGAGGTAAGGAGAGGGTAAAGTGGGCAAAGAGGATCAACTATATGGTAGCTGAAGGAAAATAGATTTTGGGTGGTAAATACATAATAGAATACATAGATGTCAAATTATAATATACACCTGAAAATTAGATAATTGTATCAACCAATGTTACCCCAAGAAACTTAAAAAAAAAGTAAAAAAGAAAAAAAAAACAGATGCAAAGAAGGCATTTTAATCTCCCCTTACCTTCTTGAAAATGAGAGATAAAGTCTATGTGAAAGATCCTCCCATCACCCATACTACCAGAAAAGGAACTGGGAGTCAAAGTTAAGAGAGTTAGAATTCTGTATAGAGTGTTAAAAATAATTCTCATCTTCTTTTAGCTTTCCCATATATTTTACTTTTCCATAATTGCCTCTTTTTGTCCAACTAGTATAAAACTAGTTAGGTTCTGCTATTTCTTTGAGACTTCATTTTCTTATGAGGGCTCCTATGTCATGTAGACATATAAATCTTTTCTCTTGTTAATCTGTTTTATTTCAATTTAATTCTCAGGCTCAGACAAAATTCTTTGGAGGGTTAAGGCAAAATTCTGCCTCCCTTATACATTATTAGTGAAAACTATATTTAGTATATATTGTACCAAATTTACTCAGAATTAAAAAAAGAAAAACAAAAGCTGGCTTACTAAATCAGGTTCATCAGTTTGATAAAGACAAAAATATTATTTATATATGTACTTGAGGAAGACTATGAATGTGAAAGGTGCATATGTTTTCTAGAGCAGTGGTCCCCAACCTTTTTGGCACTGGGGACCAGTACTCCTATGAGAATCTAATGCTTGGTGATGTGAGGTGGAGCTGAGGCAGCAAAGCTAGCGCTGGGGAGTAGCTGCAAATACATATGAAACTTCACTTGCTTCTCCATCACTCACTTCCTGCTGTGCGGCCTGGTTCCTAACAGGTCACAGACCAGAATAGGTCTGAAGCCTGAGGGTTAGAGACCTCTATTCAAGAGGTTTTCAGAAACTAAACTGTATGGGAGAATGAAGAGGAGAGAAATGCTAGGAAAGCAAAATAGCTGAAGTATTCCTTACCTTAACTGGAATAAATCCAGTGGATTTCTAAAATAACAGAATATCTTCAAAGAAATGTGTTTTAAAGTTCAGTAAAGTTTTGGCTATTTATATTATTATGTCTGCTGTGTTTTCTGCAGACAATATACTAAAATTCTTCAGATCATTATTATTTTCTTCTTTCATCTATCTTCTCAAAGACTGTAATAAATCTAAACATTTACTTAAATAACATATCAGCCTCAACCTATTGTTTAGCTTTGTTAAACTTTATCTTATTCTGATATAGTCTTTTCTGTTCAACTATGATTAATTGAAAATCTGGTTTCATGAGCTTCCTTGTTTACACCTTAAATTCCTAGTTTCCTTTACATAGCTTAGAAAAGCAATTGTGAAGTTAGAATGATGCAGTAACAAACTCTGAAATATGTTGTATAATGAAGTTCCTAGAACCATCTCTTTATTCCAGGCATACCTGGAATAAAGTAAAAAGTAAATTGAGTGTCTCCAGCATGTCCATTATCAGGTGTTCTGAAAGAAGTGTTGAGTCATGGATCATGAAAGGTAATAAGGGCAGGCAAGAGTAGATATTGGTGCTTCCTGGTAAATGAACAGCATATCACTTTGCTTCAGATTCGAAACCTAAATAGGTAGTGGAAATGGCCAAAGCAAGAGCTTAATTTGGGTTCATATCTCATATACAAAGAAGAAGGTGCTTAATAAAATAACAAAATTACAAAATAATAAATTATTATTATAATAATTCAGATAACATGGTCTGGCAAGGAATACAGGTTCTAAAGTGAGCAAAGTGTATTTCTGCAAAAGAGGGGCAACTCTGAAAGAGTTTAGTAGCCATTTATTATTAAAATATCCAAAATATATGAATGACAGAAATACAACTATAAAGAAAGCAAATAGTAGTAAGTAAACTATGTGTTATTAAATGTGTATTTGTATTGTGTTAATATAAGACAGCAGCACTGGGAAGAGGTACTATGTAGATCCCACAACTGTAGTCTGTAGAGGAAAGAAAGAGCCACATTATGTTTACTTCTAAGATTACACAGTTCTTGTATTCATAAAACTTTTCCATGACTTTCTGTGCATTCTTTGCATGCAAACTACATGATGCTTTCTATTTTCCCCAATTCTTTCTTACAGTTTAGTGGATAATAGTAAATAATTATAAAAATTGATAGAAATCAAAGAATAATTCGATTAGACATTTATATTTTTCTCCAAAAATCTTCAAATGCTGAAAATTCAGAAGCATTATGTATTCTTTTCAAATGTGTATCTGCATATACAATTCTGCTAATTTGTCCTCTTACCTTTGTCTTCTGTCATGAGAGAATAATTGAACTCCTGGATTAAATATAGTACTATAATGGGTAATGTTTAAAAACTGGCTCTCCTATTGGAGGAGGTAAACTTTATTTTGTGGCATTTTTAAATGTTGTATTTTACATGATATAAATACTCCCAATGTAGCTGATTTCAAACTATCAACCTGATGACACTGAACACATAATTGGGAAGAGTAGTACACAGCTCTTACAAGCTGATATGAGCCAACTTCAGCACATCATGAGCTCAAATATCTTTCTTTAAAAGAAATTGTTTCTTGTACTTTCAGGGCCTCTCTCCTCAAAAATATTGATATGCAAATAAAGTATACTCCATAGAATATTCAGAGAAAATTAATAATTTTTAATAATTAATGTGAAATGAAAATTAATAATTTTAAATAATTAATGTGAAATAATTTTTAATAATTTCTAAATATTTTCAAGATATTTTATTATTTTCATGTTAGTAAAAGAATATAAAGTGATATTTCTATGTAATCAGAGAATAAAGAAATTTGATGTTAAAAGAAGATATACAAAGACCAATAAAATTGAGAGTGAACTGTATCAAGGCTACAATATTTGTTGCACCTACATTATGTGACCAGCACTATGCAAGGTACTTTCAAGTAGAAATAACACTAATTTATCGCTTATCACATCTCAGAACTTTCTCATAACTTATGCCATTTAATCATCCCCAAAATATTTTGATGGAAATGCCCTTGTCTTACAGGTGAGAAAACTGAGGCATAGCAGGGTTCCTAATCTACCCAAGATTATAAAGTAACTAATTGTGATTTGAACCCAAATGTTAGTGGTATGAAAAACCCATCCTTTTTCCACTGCTTTTTTATGATTAGCTGTCCTCAATAAATATTTTTGAGTGCAGTGCAAAGCTCCACACATTTAGAGATAGAAGAAAATACATAAACCAGAAGAAAGGAGACACTTTATCTTAGAGGTATGGTTTTCTCAAGCTTAGTAATATATTTGAGACTCAGTGATCCAAACAATCCAGTCTGAGACAATGGAAAACATGGAGTATTTTTTTTTAATTTTTAAAAATTTATATTTTACTATTAGTTTCAAGTATACAGTACATTGGTTAGACATTTATATAGTTTATAAAGTGATCCCTGTAATTATTCTTTCTCTCCTCTAGTTCTCCACCTAGCCATTATATTAATGCTAACTGCATTCCCTATGCCACGCTCCCCAACCCCATGACCAACTACTAACTACTAGTTTGTACCTCTTTCACCCTTCATCCCTTTCTCTCAGTTCCCCAAACCTGTTCCCCTCTGGCCATCACCAGATTGTCCTCTATATTTGTGAGTCTGGTTTGATTAGTTTGTTCTTTTTGTCCCTTAGATTCCATATATAAGTGAAATTATATGGTATTTATCTTTCTCTGTCTAACTTATGAAAAGATGCCCAAGATCATTGATTATCAGAGAAATTAAAACCACAAGGAGATACCACCTCACAGCTGTCACAATGGCTATCTTCAATACATCAAAGAACAGCAAGTGTTGGCAGGATATGGAGAAAAGGGTACACTGTTGGTGGGATTGCAAATTAGTATAGCCACTATGAAAAACAGTCTGGAGGTTTCTCAAAAAATTAAAAATGGATATACCTTTTGACCCAGCAATTTCTCTTCTGGGTATTTATCCAAAGAAAACCAAAATAATAATTTGTAAAGATCTATGCATCCCTATGACCATGGCAGCACAATTTACAATAGCCAAGATATGGAAGCAACCTAAATGCCCATCAACAGATGACTGGATAAAAAGTTATGATTCATATATACAATGGAAAATTACAATGAAATCTTACCATCTGCAGTGACATGGATAGACATAGAGATTATTATGCTGAGTGAAATAAGTAGAGCAGAGAAAGATAAATAACATGAAGTTTTAAGAAGAGAAAATAGTCTGTGTTCTATGAAAATAATCGACTGCAATGTGAGGAAGGCTCAAAGAGATGAGTTAAAAGGCTTTTGTAGGGGTTGAAGAAAGAGTCTAAATTAAGGCAGAACCATTCAGATAAAAAGATAAGAAGAAGAAATACTTATGAAATATAATTAATAGGATTTGCCTTGATTTCACATAAGGAAGACAGAGGGTTATACATGCTGTCACTGTTCTTTACCAGGGCAGAACACACACTGGAAGCTGCTGTGAATTCTGCCACCTAACAGTCATCTCTTTTTTTTTTTCAGAAAATTGCTCTTGAATGAGCTTTTTTACGTCAAGAGGATAAAAATATTGACTCACTTGCTTTAAAGTAGGAAAATTGTGATGCAGTTTATGCATTTGTAGCAGGCTAAAGCTTTATCTGAGGCCACATTCTAGTCATTCTCCTTTCTTACCCTGCTTTATTTTCTCCCTTACATTATCCAATAAATTACATGTAAAAATTCCTGTCCAAAACTCTGCTTCAAGGGAACATGACCTAAGACAAGCATCAAGGTTATCTTAATTTTATAACTGAGAAACTGATGATGATATTATTTGCAGTTTGATGGCTGTATTCTGTTCCCATCATTTTGGTTTTAGTCTATTAGTCTTCAAGCTTTCCCTTAGGTTGGAACTGGGCTTTGTAAGAGAATTACCAATAATAAACCCTGTTAATGGGTTTGCTATTGGCTTCCCAAATTCCTTGTGTTTTTATTAAAGTTGATTAAGAACTTTTATTATTTGCAAATATAAATATTTAATATGCAAAATAAGTGAAGTACTACACGTTTTCCCCATGTATGATTGGGCTTGAAACTACATTATAATCTAATCATTTCTCTTGTACCTAATGCAAGAAAATCCTTACTGTGAATCAACATAAGATAGGTAGCCCAGTTTTTTCACTCACCATAGCTTCCAAAAAAAAAAAAAGATGAGGTAGATAATATAGATTATTTTGTCTCTAACACAAAAGTCTTTTATATGCATCTAAGACTGTTAATTATAAATAGAAAGTTCTTTGCTTCTTCAAATTTTCTGTATTTTCATAATTTTATTTCATAAGGGCTTTTTTAGTTTTAAAGAAAAATATATTTAGAGACATGTTATGATTACTGAAAAACTACTAAAAGTGCATCCTTAGTGTTCATAGCTACATTGGTGTCGAGACCAGGAATTTTCACATGCTTAGGTTTGCCTTGGCTGCAACTTGCATGTGAATTCTATTTATTATCTGGACAAAAGGTTCATAAAACCCTATATGATTGCCATTTACATAGGACATCAAATTCCCTCACATCAATAGGACTTGACTATTTTGTTTTGCTCTAAGAATAACCCATTGTTATGTCTGAATTAAGGATCCAAACAATTGAAGAATTAAAGAAGATTCCTATTTTGTCCAACCCCCATTTGTTTAGAACTTTATCTTTTTTTAATGCAAATATCTAATGGAGTTGTATATTTTTTAAAAAATAATTTACATATTATTTACCTAGGATGTTGGATCTAATTTGATCAAATATTTAGTTAATGGTTCCAGTAAATAAAATTATATTAATTTTATATTCCAGTACTAACTCTAAAGTAATATTTTTGTAAAAAGACATTCTTATAGACAAGACAACACTGTTTCTCCCATTTTAGTTAGCCATATTCACTGAGATATTCAAATCAAAAGTGTGGAAATCATCTTCTTTCTTCCTTACATTGAAACATGGCATATGGGATTCATTGCTATATACTAATTATTCTACTCCCAAGTATACCTTGAGTCTATACATCCTCTCCCTATTTCTACTGCTAATACTCCACTTTGAGCCACTGAAATTCTTAGTCTAAACTGTGAAAGCAGCTCCCTAAATAGATTCCTCTCTTTCTTTCTCAGTTCTACTTTTTCCTATGTAGCAGGCAAGTTTTTTTTAAATTAAACCTACATTGGATAATTTTAGTTTTCTGCTTATAAATTTTCAATGGCTACTCATATTACTTTAAATAACTTGGAATCCTTACTCTAGTGTGTTAAACTGTGCTCCCAAAAAGACTTGCCCAAGTCATAACACTCTGTACCTGTACATGACCTTATTTGAAAATGAGTCTTTTTACAGATGCTAAGCTAGTGATCTCCACATGAGGTCATTCTAAATTTAGAGTGGATTCTAAATCCAATGATCGATATCATAAGAAGAGATTTGGGATGCAGGGAGACAGAGAAAAAGGGGAAACAATGATGGAAGCAGAGATTGGAGGACAACCACAAGCCAAGGTAAGCCAAGGATCTCCAGCAGTCATCAAAAGCTAGGAAAGAGAAATGAAATGGATGCTTTCTTAGTACCTTTAGAGACAACATAGACCTATACACACCTTGCTTTTAAACTTCTGTTAGAATTGTCAGAGAATAAATTTGAGTTGTTTTAGCCACCAAGTTTGTGGTAATTTGTAACAGCAGCCCTGGAAACTAATATACTCTTATTGGCCTACACATTTCAATAAAGTCTTTTCTTTTTTATACTAGTCTAAAGTTCATCTCATGTCATCCTCCCTTTCATTTATTGCATTCCAGCCACACTGGCTTTTCTTATAATACACCACAATCTTTGCACTGGCTGTTCTCCTTGCCCAGAATGCTCTTTCCTTAACTCTTAATGTGCTCTTTCCATAGATTACTATGTGACCTTTCTTATATCTCAAGTCCCAGCTTAATGTCATCTCCCAAGTAAAAATTTACTTATCAATACTAAAATTTCCTTTTTTATTTCACCAACTATAACAACAACTAATTTATGTCCTTACAGCAGCTTTCTTTTTGCAATTTTTGTTATTTATTGGTTATCTATTTCTCTCATTAGTCTGTACAGTTCTCGAGTGTAGAAAATATGTATTTTAAACACTACTCGATGCTTAACAGAGTGCCTATCATAAAATAATAAATGTATATTGAATGAATGAATGAAAGAATGAAGCTGCTCAGTTATTGCCTGAAACCAATCTTATAAAAAATCTTTAAGTTATGAAAGAAAAGATAACCTGGCTTTATCAAGACTTAAACATTGATATTTGTCTTAGAATATAATAATAAACTAAGAAGAATAATACTTTATCTTATATAAAAAAATGAACCCATTTTGTGACAATAGAGAATCTTATCTAGTTCTGCTCATTAACTAGTTGATCATTTAAGTTACTTGCCAAGGTCTAGGCAAAGAATTTCTTTGACTCTTGTTATGTTACTTACTGTGAGAATAGGAGGTTTAATAATATGTTAAACAGTCACTAGAGTAAACAAATGCCATGCTGAGAGAGAGAGTGTTAAGGTAAAAAATCTACATTTCTTGATGTTTCCTTGGGTATAAAAAACCTTTTGTTTGATAAGAATTAAACTTATTTTTTTAATTGCGCTAAATGAATAAAAACAATGGGTGTTTAAAGTGTCACAGGATAAAATCAAAGCAAGTGAATTATACCCTAAGAGGCATATAATTCACAATTTATATATTTTTAAAGTTAAATGTTAAAGGTTCTATAGAGTTATTTATTATTGCACTCAGAATGACTCTGTACCATTTCTGTAGAATGGTGATGATAAAAGCAAATAAAATTTTCTGCTTTTTTTTTTAATCTATGATCAGCTCATTCTCAGAATAATCTCTTTAACTGCCCCTTGAAACTAAGAAGACAACCTAGAACACAATATAGTGCCAGCTCTCTAACTGAATTCCATTGGCTATGTAACTTTTTATTATAATTCAGAATCATTTGCTCCATTATCAAGGAACTGCAAACTGAAATAGCAATATGCTTCATTGTTCTCTGCTTCCCCACCTCAGAATTATTGGCATTTGCATTACTTAATGTCTGAAGAAATATTAGCTGACTTAAAAATTAAATACTGTGTTAATCAACTTCTAAGATGGCCTGAAGATATTCATGTCTCTGTGTTGCCCTCTCCTATACTGTTAGCATTAGTCTGTATGGGCAATAGAACATGGCAGAAGGAATGGGTTGCCACTTCTGACACAGCTTCTTTCTCTCTCTCTTCTTTGTATCTCTTTTACCATTTGTCCTAGGAGGTTTCAGAATGACACTAGCTGCCAAGAGCCAAGAAGGAACTGTGAGCTTGAAAGTAGATTCTTCCATACCAGTTGGGCCTTGAGATGACTGCAGCCTTGGCAACATCTGGACTTCAATTTCATGAAATTCTGAGCTAAAGACATTTGGTTAAGCCACTTCCAATTCTTAAGACACAGAAATTACAAGATAATAAATGCTAATTGTTTTAAGACAACATTTTGGGGTAATTTCAAACACACTAATAAATAACAAATACATATATCGGATTATATCAGGTTATATTTGGAAAAAAAATAATTATAATTTGGGACAAGAAGCAGTTGCAAATAAGTTTGAAAACTAATTATACAGATATTATTAAGGATTTAGAGAAAACATGTCTAACTTAAATTAACCTGATCAATTAATTTGCCAGTCAAAATTGCATCAAATAAAATGGCTTTTATTATATTAAATACTTTAAAAGTAATCATGTAGGGAAAACTATGAAGGATGCTTTCATTAAGTCTTAGGACTTAAAAATAAATTTCCAATCATGGATAATTTAGAATATGCCAATTTTGAATTAATACAGATCATTTTTAAAACAATATACCTTTTAAAGGAAAGAGATAAATATTCCTTAAGATGTTTAAATGAGTTTATATTTCAGTCGTTCTAAAATATTATATTCAGGACCTGATTTTTGCTACTTATATTTGTCCAATAGCATTTGTAAATGTTTTTAAAATGTAAGTATTATATGTGGGTAAAACTAAAGGTAACACCACCAACAGAAAGCTACTAATAATCTGTATTTTGATTACATTTTAGTTGCTAATATGCTTTCCTATTTAGTTTGGTATGAGTAAAATTATGCCATGACGTGTAAATTAAGTAATAATTATGCTTCTGTGAAAAAAAAAATTATGAGTTTGGTTAGATGCTTCTTTGTTGCTGGCTTATATAATAAAATAATATAGTTTGAATAAAATGTAATATTTGGGGAAATTCTAGTAATAACTATGAATTTTATACAATTATTTATCTTAGTAAATGTTAATAACTAAGGATTATTTCAATATTTTATAGTGGAGAAGGAATGCATGCCATGTCTCTCCCTATTCCTTATTCTATTCCAAAGCTGCATTTTTAAATCAGAACTAGGAAGGCAGTGGACACACAGAACTAGGAAGACAGTGGACACACAGGACAATAAATATAATCAGACAGTTAGTTAAAAAAAAGCTGTAGGGTATAAACTAGAATTCACAATTTTTCTGTCTCTAGTATTTCCTTTATCTATACAATGGTAATCCCAAATCACTGCAGGAAACTATTTTCTAATCAGAGGCCTGGCAGAAAAGAAATAGCATACTCAAGCAGGGTTATTAGGAAGAGTTCGGAGAAATACTATAACCAAAGCTGTGAGAGAGGATGTGAGAATTCAAAGGAAGAGTAAGTTTATAGTTCAGTTATTCTAAAAGATTATACCAGGGCTAAGGACTACTGAGGAACTATTATCACTTCTAGGTGTGAAGTAGCCATCCCAGAGAGTAGTTAGTTAATTCAAAATGAATGATTGTGTGGGAGAGCACCCCCATGCAAGGAATACACCCACCTCCTGTCCATTCAGGAAGAAAGTCTAGAAAAATACCCTGTCTTTTCCTTTGCCACTCTTCCCCTTTTCTCCAAGTGTATGCCTTTAGCCAAAAATACAAGAGCCAGCCAGAAGTCAAGGGGCCCACCGATGCAGTTCATGAAGATCATATCTCCCAGGACAAAGAGAAAGGCAGGGAAGTATGGAGATTGGATCTGAAGGGGCTAACTATACATAAACAGTACATCTGCAATCACCAGTGAAAATCTGTGATATTCAATATGGTTTCTAGGGCAGGGAATGATTCTATCCTTTTGAGAACAGTCAACATTTGCAGTTATCTATAATTAATAACAAAATCCAACTAAAAGAATTCTGCATTCCTCATCAATCATAATCCTTGCCATGTCCTTTTTTAAAGGGTTTTATACTATATACACCATGTGCAATTAAACACAGCTCTTTATTGAATATGTTATTATTCTGTTCTTTGTTAGTAATTGCAGTAGGTACCCTGTCATTAGGAAAAAAGGCAGGCTACTAATGATCTAATTCTAAAATTCTCATTCTAATTACTCAGTACTCTGGTCATGTCACTGATTAATTCTGTTGCCCTGTTACCTATGCAATTTATAAAATACTGAATTAATATACCCAATGTTATGAGCTGTGATGTTGAACACTCATGTGTTATTATCAAAGTATGTGAAGCACTCATAACTTAGGGAAAAGTTAGGGCTAGAGATAGAATCTGAGTAAATCACAAAGACAAAAGAGGGTCACAAAGCAGTCCATAAAGAAAAGGAGAAACTTGAAGACACAATCTGAGAATAATCCATATTTAGTTGGGTGCAGAAGAAAAAGTGGGTAATTTAGACAGAATTTCAAAATAGCTATGTTTACAGATTTCTGCAATGTGGAATCCTCCCTGAAGATATTTGTCAGGTCTTTCTATTCCAGGTTTTATTTATATGAGAATATTGGAAAACATTAAACTAATCAATTAGTTAATTCCATTGTAGCTAATCTAACCTAATATCTTCATCATATCATTATAGCTAGATTTTCTCAGGATATCTTTAACTCTTAAGAGGTGAAATACCATGAAATGTAATTCATTAATTCATAAAAATATTTATTAAGAGCTTATTATGTATTGAGCACTATTTTAGGTTATGCAGATCCAAAACAATCAAATAAACAGATTTTGCCTTCAGGCATCTGACATCTTAGTATGAGAGAAGGAAACCAAGGAAATAAATAATGTGGTAATATAAAATAAAATAAACCTCTAACAATTCTAAATATTATTTTTGGACTTAATATGAATAGATAATGAAATTAAAATATTTGAAAAGTTGACAACTAAATATATTTAAGTAACAGTTTTAAAAAATATATTTTTCATAAGATTACTTCCCATTGGATTCATTATCATCTTTATCTCTAAGACTCAGTATTCCTATCTATAAAATTAACAAAGTTGGTTGCCTATAATTTCCATCTGAGTAGACCCTGATCAAGGTGTTTAGTTCATTCAAAGAAATAGGAGGGTGACCTCTCAAGGGTGCTTAGATTAAAAACTGAGGACATCAGATTCAGGACTCCTCTGAACAAAAAACATCAGTTGTAATTAATTTTAGCAGACAAACAAGTATTTCTAGTGAACTTTCAACCTGTTTTTTACTAAAATGGAACTACTATAATCTCACAACGACAGCAATAAAAAACTTGAAGCCATTATAGCTGGTTTAATTTCCATTTCACTAGACACTAGCTTAGCAAGAGCTGTTACTTGAGTATACATAATTATTATTTCCCATGTACATTACAGATTAAAGTACCTGAATGTCCTACAGGGCTAACAAAGGAAATTAATAACACTGAGAGTTCAACCTCTTGGTTCAAAATTAGGATTTCAGGAAATAGAGTTCTTTTCTATTGTATTTATTATAAATTTAATGATCACCCACTAATTTTGGTTATGCCAAGATCACTAATAAAGGTAAAAAGATGTGCAGAGCAAATAAATTTATAACATTTAAATATTGCTCCATTTTTAAAATTACATTTAAGTTCAGTTCAATGCCATTTCGTAGAGACCTTTTCTAAAATGTGAGACCTATATATCTGACTTGTTTAGAAATGTATCCATTGAATTAATCTTATTTTTTCCAATATTAATTTTTGCAAGCTAACAGAATAATAAGTTTCAAGATCTACTGCAACATCCCTATCTGAGGCAGATTACTTTCTTTCACATTCTATCTGATGTTTATTATTGAGTTTCTATTAATTTTCTAGAAAGTAAAGAGAAGAAAAAGTCTTTCATTTACTTGGAGAAATGTAGCCTTTGCAATAAATATTAAATATGTCTTCTCTTTCGTCTGGTATGACAGTGTTAGAATAAGAGTTTTAGAAATACTACACTTAAATTAAGATGAGTTTGAGATTTTTGAATTGTAGAATAAAAGATCTGGCTCTTGTTAAAGTCTGCATATTTATTATGAAATTAAATTGAATAGTGGACATGGTGATAAAATGGGTGTTGGGACTTCTGTATTTTAATTCTGATTTTTCATACAACCAATTATATCTCCTTGTGTATATCTTCTACTTAATGAATTTTTTTTCATTTATAACAATAAAAATTTGGGATTACATTTTTAAAATTCTCTTTTAGCCCTAATTAATTTTGGCAACTAGAAAGAAGGCCTTGAAAATAAAGGAAGAAAAGTAGTGTAATGTAGTAGAAAGAATCCGATTTAGTTATCTAAAATATTCTATACTATCACGTTTCCATGTGACTGGTTTTAAGATTATTTCAACTTTAAGTTAAATTCTTACAAAAAATATGTAGCCAGGAATGAGGATGAACAAGTGTGAAAGCTCTACTCTACTACATTAAAAATTACATTAAAATATCTTTTTGCCTTTTTAATGTAGTTCTAAAACTATCTCAGTACCTTATAAGAAATTATTCATTTGTGGGTACTTATAAAATATTTCAGATAACCATATGGTTTTAGGCACATAGTAGTTTTAAAAATAATGGCAATGACCCCTGAAAAAGCAATTTGTACTAGAGAAAATATGGTTAAACAATAAGTAAATCTAATATATATGGAGCCAACCTCTCCTCATGCAAATAAACAAAACAAAATAAAATAGTATTTTCTCCTACTAATTTAGCAAAAAAAAAAATTTCCTCTTCTCTTTAGTGGTGGTATACCCAGCATACAGTCGCAACATTGGCTTCAATACGATTTGGTGAAATCTTTCTGGAATGCAATTTTCAGATGTAATCAAGAGACATACATATCCTCATATTTTTGCAAAGTAGTATCATTCTTAGAATTTAATACAAGCAACAATTAAGTGAATGAGTATTTATATAGCAAAATAAGAGTATACATTTTTCTAATAAGAAAATTAAATAAATATGTATTAAATATTTTAATGTATTATACAAGTTATAATTGGAATATGATATTTTATATGTAAGAAGCAAAAAATACTAATATGTAACAATAGAAATTGTATTAAAAAGTATAAAATATGAACAAACATGGTAAAGAAAAAATGAAAATTGAATGAGGTGAGGCCATTTTCTATTTTAATATTTCCTTTATTTGTATTATACTGTCATGATTCTATTTGGATAAAAATCATGAAGCATGTGTATATTTTGTAGTTAGTACTATAGTCTGAATATGTGTGTTCTCTCCAAAATTCAAATGTTGAAATTCTAACCTCCAAAGTGATAGTATTAGGAGGTGAGGCCCTTGGGAGGTGATTAGTTCAATCAGTTTTGAATGGGATTAGTGCTCTTATAAAAGAGATCTCTGGAGAGATCTCATGCCTCTTTCATATAAGGACAGAAAGAAAAAGCAGTTGTTTACAAATAATACAACAAATCTGCAAGCATCTTGATCACTGACTTCCTGGGCTCCAGAACTGTGAGTAATAATTTTTTATTGCTTATAAGCCACTCAGTCTATGGTACTTTGTTATAGCCCAAATGAACTAAGAAATTATATGCATTTTAATTATAAAATAATGTTAATTTTAGAAAATTTAGATAAAAAATTAAGAAAATAATAATCATTTTCCACCCAAAATAGAAAACTGCCTCCAGGCTGATTTGGGGATTTCAGTTTTTCTGTCTGCATTTCTCACATTCAGTGACTTTAAACTATAAAATTCTGTATATATATTGTAGGGTAACCTAATATATTGTAAGGTCAACCATAAACATAACAAATAGATAACAAATTCTATTCTACATCTAAGTGTTTGAAAGTATAATTTCTATCAGTGCGTATTAGATATTTAGGTCCCATCCCTTTATTTTTACATAATAAACAATGCTCTGACATAATTTTCTACTAACCTTTTTCTTATGTATCCTTTAAAAAAAATTTTTGAAAAAGCTGGAGGAAAATGTTTTCAAATATTATACTCTATGGTAGATACTGTTTGAGAGCTTTCTAGAAAGCTTCCTTCATCATGGCATGGGAAGAATAATAGTTCACAATATTTTTCTAATTTAACATAGAAGAAATGTTTAATTTCAATCAATCTTTTATATTTTTCATTTTGAAATAATTACATTTTCATAAATGTTTGCAAAGACAGCACAGGTAGGTCCCATGAATTCTTCAACATTTCCCCCAGTTACAACTTATATAACTATAATATGAGAACTAGGAAATTGATGTTGTAATTTATGCATATGGCTTTATGCCCTTTTATTATATATATATATATATATATATATATATATATATATATATATAAATTTATGTAACCATGTCTACAATCTAGATACAGAGTTATTCCATCAGCAAAAAGATCTCCCTTGTGGTAGTACCCATTTATAGTCACCCCCATTCACTACCCCTCCACCATCCCAGCAACCATTAATCTGTTTTCCATCTCAATAATTTTTTTCATTTCAATACTATCGTATACATTGAATCATGCAGCAGGTGTCGTATGAGACTTTTTTTACTTAGCATTATGCACTTAAGATCTATCCTATATTTTGCATGTATAAATAGTCTTTTTGTTTTGTTTAGTTTATTCTAAGTCGTATCCTACTATATGTACATCCCCAGTTTGTTTCCACTCATCTATTGATTACATTTTGATTGACTGAAGTATTTATCTATTACAAATTTGTTAGAAAACTCATCTACAGGTTTTCTCTGGGTATAAGACTGACTTCAGTATAAATGTTGGTTTCTCAAATGAGCCTTTTCTAATACTTCAACCCAAAAACTTTCAGTGATATAAGAGTAAATTTACTGGATTATATGGTAGTTCAGTAAGTAGTTTCCTTTTTTCTTAATTCCAAACTTAAATTGTTTTTCTATAGATATTGTACTAGTTTACATTCCCACCATTAATGTGAGGGAAATACAGTATTTCTGTTTTCCCATGCATTTAGTATTGTTATTATTATTGTTTTAGACACTTTGATCAGTTTTAGTGATCTTTCACTATGGTTTTTATTTGAATTTCAAATACTGGCTAAGGATGTTTAACACATCTTTATGTGTTTATTTCATATCTGTATATCCTCTTTGGGAAAATGTCTCTTCATATGTTTTGCCTATTTGTTTCTAATTGGATTTTTTTTTTTGCTGTGAAGTTTTGTAAATTCATCATACATTTAAATGAGTCAAACCTTTGGTGAACAAATTTAAAGAACTGTATAAATGAAGAGCAATACAATGTTCATGAATCGAAAGACTCGATATTATCAAGATGTCATTTCTTCCCAACTTGGTCTATGGATTTAATAAAATCTCAATCAAAATCTAAGTAAGTTATTTTATGATTATTGATAGACTGATTCTAAAATTTACATGAAAGGCAAAATATCCAGAATAGTCAACACAATATTTAAGAAGAACAAAGATGGAGGACTGACAAGTCCCAACTTTAAGATTCACTATCAAGCTATAGCAGTGAAGAGAGTATGGTAGTGGACAAGAGAATAGACAAACATATCACTAGATTACTAGTGGTTGGGAGCTACTGGATAGACTCAGGATTAGGGCTGATAGTCAAGAGAACCAACCAAGTGATAGGGCTTAGAGAACTGAATCTTCAGCCCCACCCTGTTGTCCTCTAGAGAGAAGAAGAGGGGCTCAAGACTGACCAATGGTCAAATGTTTAATAAATCATGTCTATGCAATAAAACCTCACTTCTGGGTTAGTGAATACATGGAAATTTTGGAAAAATAGCCTGCCTATTGAGGACATGGGAACACTAGCCCCCTCATCCCATACTTTGCCCAATCCTTTATATGTCTTCCATCTGGCTGTTCCTGGGTTGTATCCTTTTATAAAAAAACTGGCAATCTAATAAATAAATGTTTTTCCTGAGTTCTGTGAGTCATTGTAGCAAATTATCAAATCTGAAGAGGGGACCATGGGAACCTCTCATTTATAACCAGTCATTCAGAAACACTGTTGACAACTGGGACTTTCAGCTGGCATCTGAAACGAGATGGGGATAGTTTTGTTGGACTGAATCCATAACTTGTGAGGTAAATAGTATAAGAATTAAAACAATTGTAGGACATCTGATTGGCGTCCACAGAGATTCCAAGAATTGCTTAGTGTAGGAAAACTATGCATACACAGTATGGAGTATCTTGCAAATAGTAGTGTATTATGGGGGAAAAATTTCTTTTTCTTTTCATGTGTATATTAGAATTATATCAAAAAAAATGTTTTCAAAGCCACGTAGAAAGTTTTGATTTGTCAAATAAGGGTTATTATTTTCAGTTATAGTGTAGGCATTTATAATTTCTGTCAATTCTGCTGTAAAAATAAGTTTCAAATGTAAATATACTTCCTCACTCTTAATCAAATCTATTATAAACTTCCACCTAGACTTCCATAATATTCTTCTAAATTTTATCCCATCCTGCGAGCCTCTCTCTATTCCATTCTTTATGCTCTGATCCTCAAGAGCTGTAATCATATTCCCATTGCACTTAGTAAAAACTAGAACATCTCTAACATGGCCTCCCAGATCCTACATGATCAAGTGTCTATCCACCTCTAGATAGCTAATAACAGTTCTTCACACTATGCTCCAAGAGTCTAGCCATTCCTGAATTTCTCACATGCACCAGGCATTTTCTCTTACCAGTTCCTATACATATAACAATCTATTCTTTACTTCACTAGCTGGATTTATCTTCCCATCCTTCAAGTTTCAGTATAAATGTTGGTTTCTCAGAAAAGCCTTTTCTATTTCCTCAGTGCAAAATAGGCCCCTTTCTCTTATGATACTCTGTCCAATTTCTTCACATCAGTTATCAGAGTCTCTCCCCAGTAGACTTGAAACATCAGTGACACCAAGACAATGCTTGCTTTATGCAGCACAGAGCACAGCAGTCAATAACTAGTTGATTAATAAAATAGTGACTGATGTGATAAAATAATGTTTTATGAAGATTAGGCTGAGAGAACTGTGCAGGATGTATTAGAAAGGGAAAATTTCCAGATGAGAAATCAGTTGAAAGGCTGTGGTGAAAGGTCTGGTGTGTCATTAGAGAAGAGAATAATGCTATGATAGTGAGACTAGAGAGATAAAAAAAATTGAGAAATATTCAGAAGAGAAAAAAAATATTTTTTACATTAGATATTGGGTTCTAAGAAAATATCAGCATTTCTACATACTGTAATACTACTTAGGTATTTCTAGGTATATTATGATCTATAATTTTTTTCTCTATTGTAAGTTCTCTTTTATTTGTACATTTGTTTTTTAATCTCTATTCTGCATTTGTTTTTCTTGATGTAGCTTAATCAAAATCAGTGACTTGGAAAATTACACTGTAGTAATAACCCTACAAAACATAAAAATATAAATTATATAAGCAGTTGCAAAAAACTATGAGAAGTACTGATTATGAATCATGTATGATCAAGAAAATTTTAATATACTGAGCTGTATTTCTAGGATGAGCATATATTTAAAAGTTTGTATTCTAGTTTATACTTGATTTCCTGGGGTTATGTTAATAGCATAACTCTCAACTCTTCCTGTCAAAGATGAGAGTGTCCAGATTTGAGTGTGTGTGTTAGGTATATAAAATCACTAAATTTTCCTAATTAACTGAAGTACATTTTTAGAAATAAACTGAATAGGTCATGGGCATATGTAGTAGAATAAATCTAAAGTTATTTCCCCTTCCCCAAGGGAAAATATGATTAAATTGTACCTTATGTTAAATGTAAAATCATTGCTGAATGAATGTATTACCCATTTACATAATTATGCAGTACTTGCAAAGGTATGGATGATGCATTACTCTGAATGATGAATCTAGTAACATTGGTGATATTTGTTTCGCAGCATCCTTTTGTGATAGAAACATGAGTTATTCATATTTTAAATTTTAAGAATCTTACAATGCAATATATCTAAATTCTATCGAACTGCATACTATATTCAAACATGATGGGCTTCCTCATGAATAGGTCAACAGGAACATCTAGTCAGCTCAGATAATGATGTTAAGTTACTGTCAGTGTAAGAAACTAAAATTTGCTTCATGTTGAACTACAGACTGACAAACTCTGTTTTTAATAAGTATTTTAGTGTCCATTGGAATAAAATATGCCTAGTGAACTATTTAAAAACCACTATTGTTTTGATTGTCTTTTCTCAGAATCAAAATGTAGGTGGCTTTGTTGAAGTCACAATGAATGTTTTATACCAAAGAAGTACACACACACACACACACACACAACACTTTCATGTTACAATAACATTCAGCTTTCTCTCCATAAAATAAAGCTTTTTATTTTTGGAAGAAAGTTTATCTTTCTTCCAATCCAAAGTCTCCCCTGATCCATTTTTCTACTGGGAATAAGAGGAATAATCTGTTTCTTTGCCCCACTTTGCCCTTCTACTTCTCTTCCACTTACCATGTTGCTTCTGTTTTCTCTAGGGTCAGGGAGAAGTAATGTTTAGATGCAAAGAGGCAAAAGCCACTATACTTAGCAAAAGTTGTTTGTGGTATTCCCTTGACCACTGGAGGCTATTCAATGTTCTGCTACAGCAGGAGTCCAATCACTGTTTTTTTCTCTCTCAGGGCATTTCTGTAGAATCTTTGGACACTCGCCTGATCTTTCCCCATTCCTTCCACCCGTTGAAACTCTGAACCACACTTGGGCACTACACTCCCTGGCCACCTTTCCATGACATACCCTCAGTTCCTTCTCTATAGTATCGTACTTTAGGTGTCTCTTTACCCTGACAAGCACTCATTTTATGAAAGATCTTCTCAAGTGAGACTAGCCCAGCTATTCCCTATTGTGTACATTTAAACATAGAAAATGTTCACTCTCATCAAATTGTTGAGGAAATGCAGCTCACTCTAATTGCAGCCCTCTAAAGCACTCATTTGGGCTCTGCTCTGACAATAGTCAACAAGTTTCTGTAGTTTACAGGAATCTATCTAGGAATAAGATGCATACTTTTTGACAAGTACCTCCTATGACTCGGAGGGGTCCTTTGCTGGTCTCTTACTTGGTTTGAGGAAGAAAGTACAATTTGTTTTTCCTCACATAGAGGACTAGAGAAATAAAAGACCTGTACACCCTGTAAAAGACATAAAATTCATTTTTAAGACTATATCTCTTTTTAAATGAATTCCTTTCAATTAACACAGTAGCTGGATTTCCAATTTTTCTTATTGAGATAATTTGAACCTTGGCAATGGGCGTAGGGTTGCAAAACTGGTTCAGGCCACATTTTATAGCACCCTAGGAAAAAGACCTGGCATTACTATTTAACATATTTTCACACTTAAACTATCACTCATTCTCCTAATAGAAATGGCTTCAGACAAAACACTGAAAAACAAAAAAAAATCCATTTACCAACTATACATATGCCTTTTATTGATAAACAATTTTCAACCTATTTAAAATTCATATTTTGCACACTAGAATACTTTAAAATATAACTCTTATTAATATTAGAAAAATAATTACCTTAAATATATATTCTCACCCTGAATGTTGAGTCCCTATAGATATAAATATTAATATTTTATTTTTCTCTAGTTTTCTCAATTCTGAGTGTTATAGCTTGAAAAATATTTTATTATATTAACAATGTCTTGATAAGTCATTTTTTTCTAATTGAAGTCATATGCAATCTTTAAAGGGGTAACAGACATAAAAGAACGTTTTAAAATGTATTCTAAACAACACTTGTTCATAAGAAAACATAGTTATTACAAAATCTCTCTAACCCAACAAATTATCTCTCTTCTTGGATGTGATTTATAGTGATTGATATAGTTGAAACAGTTAAATTTTATTTAATAGGCTATGGTATGTAATTGTTTAGTCAAATGATAATCTAGATACTGCTGTAAAGATATTTTGCAAATTGCTTGATATTTATAATCAGGTGACTATAAGCAAAGGAAATTTCTCTCAGTAATGTGAGTTGGCCTCATCTAATCAGCTGAAGACCTAAATAGCAAAAGCTGAGGTTTCCCAGGCTAGAAGGAATTTTGCTTCAAAACTAACATAAAAATCCTACCTGCGTTTCCATCCTACCAGCCTGCTCTGTGAGATTTAGACTTGCCAGCCCCCATAATTCCATGAGTCATTCTTTAAAATAAATCTCTGTGTACTTGTATCTATATCTATTTCTATATATCCTATTGTTTCTCTAGAGAACCCTGGCTAATGCAATAGGTATATCTATTATTATTATTATATTTTTTATTTCTTTTTAAGTTCTGCAATAATATAGGGCTGATGTAAACGAGATATATTTTACTAATACCATTCTCATTCTTGTTTGTTTTGTTACTGTGGCACAGTGTAAAATAATTTTTTATCCTCTTATCTTTTTTCTTTAATACTTTCCTTGCTTTTGTTTTTATGAGGATTTTATGATTCATGTTAAAATTATCAAATGTACAAACTAGAAACCTCTTTTGCATAACATTTGTAAAGGTATTATGTATCTACCAATTGAAATCTAATTAGACACTGGTAAAGAAGAAAGCATTATGGTTTTGAAAAGTGAATTCTGTTAAATTAATGTGATTACTGAGATTCAAATGTTGAATACATGATATGAATAAAGAATGACCTTTCATATATAGTTTACAATGAAATCACAAGGTGACCACTCATTTTGCCCAAACAAAATCTTAAATCAATAAAAGAAAAGACCTAGTTAGTGTGACTGTTCCACTGTGAATTACCTAGATAAAAGAACTACTTAAAATATAAGAGCTGTATACTAGATGTGGAAGAGAACACTTGACAGTGGAGTCAGCTCTATTAAATACACAACAACTACCTGCATAAAAAGCTGGTAGGAAAATGAAACCTTGGAAATATATACCATTCCTTAAAATGTTCAGACCTTTTGAAAAATACATTTTATTTCTAGAAATGTAGCCTATGAAAATATTTCTGACTCTAGAAAAACATAAATACTCAGAGATGTTTAGTAAATGTAACACTAAAAATATGGAAACCATATTAATTTCCACTTTGAAGAATTAAGATATTTAAAACCCATTTTACTAAATTACAACTGTATTGAGGTTCCCATTTGTCAGTATTAGACAGATTAAATAATTCACTTAAAGATTAATATTTAGGAGTTGTACCATATTCAGAAGATTCACAGAAGAGCGTTTCAGATTCTTCTAATATTTAAACCAGATTTATGAATACAGGTACATTTGGATAACTATTATATGTTAAATTCAATATTTTCATAAAACTGAAACTTAGTTGAATATCAACATCATAGAATGAATTTATTGGAGTAAAAGTTAACTGAATAATATAAGGAAAATATAATAAGTTATATTATTTAATAAATTAAATACATTCATGAGGTAAAATAGTCATATTTTATTATAAGATAAAAATAATTTCTTGATTCTTTTCAAATATGAAAATTTTAATTTGCTGCTGTGATTATAGGGAACATTTTCATTACTAAAAGGGATTCTTATTTCCAGCTGATGTGAGTAGTGAGCAAGAGCAAGGCTTGTCTGTGTGTGAATATAAAATATTTTGGTAACTGCCTCAATTATTAACCTTAGCTGTTTAACATACTTATATGACTTTAAAAAAAAAACCAGACACAGCTCTAAGAAAACCAAAATAAAAATAAATGACAAAAATTTTTTTTCAGTTAGAATTGGTGCCAGAAGAAAGAATTTCAAATTTATGAACTGTTTATAATAGGAAAGCAGGTAAAAATAGGGAAAAATGATTCGGATCTTCCTTTCATAAACTATGTATTTTTAGCAGTAATGTCTGCCAACTGCCTTTATAGTGAAACACTCACAGAGAATCAAGTTGTTCCCAGATGATATTTCTGTATAAAAGCAGCTACTAATCTGTAGAAAAGAAAACATGAGCCATCAGGGAGGCCCAGAGCCAGGAGAATGGGGGAAAGGCCATTGAAAATGAAAGAGTTTACCTTTCTTTTAGATTTCTCTAGTGACAAAATATTCATGCGAGAGTACTTCTACTCACTGAATTTTTCAAGGAAGAAAATATAGAGCATAGAAATGAAAAGTAAGTCACCTCTTGTCAAAGAATATTTATAATGACAATGAGGTGGTCTCAGAAAAGTAAATGAGGTATGAAAAGCAAGAAGAGGACATGAAACATGTAGAAACAGGAGGGAAAGGTCAGAGGGAAAATAAATTCTTATTTAAAATTTAGATATAAGTGAGTTTTCATCTATTTATAAATCATCACTTATTTTTATTATTCATATTATTGTGTTCATCATTTGTTTCTATACATCTCTTGATATTTCTTTTAATTTCTCCTCTGACCCAGTTATTCTTCAGTAGTATATTGTTTAATCTCCATGTAGTTGTGGTTCTTCCTGATTTCTTTTTACAGTTAATATCTAGTTTTGAAGCATTATGATCAGAGAATATGGTTGGTATGATTTCAACTCTCATATATTTGTTGAGGCTATCTCTGTGTCGCAGTATGTGGTTGATCCTTGAGAATGTTTCATGTGCACTAGAGAAGAATGTATAAGCAGCTGATTGGGGATGGAAGGCTCTGTAAATGTCAATTATGTCCAGCTGGTCTAATGCATCATTTAAGAATGTTATTATTTTATTGATTATCTGTTTGGATGATCCGTCCATATCCGACAGTGGGGTATTTAGGTCCCCTACTACGGACAGTGTTTTGGTCTGTTTCTCCTTCTAGTTCTGTTCATAATTGCTTTACACTTTTCGGGGCTCCCTGATTGGGAGCATAGATATTAGTAAGTGTTACGTCTTCTTGGAGTATAATTTCCTTTATCATTACGAAGTGTCCCTCAATATCTTTCTTTACGTCTTTAAATTTGAAGTTTATTTCACCTGATATGCGTACCACTACTCCTGCTTTTCTCTGAATGCCATTTGCTTGAAATGCCATTTTCCACCCTTTCACTTTGAGACTATATTTGTCTTTGAAACAGAGATGTGTGTCCCGGAGGCAGCATATGGTTGGGTTTGTCTTTTGATCTAATCTGCAACTCTGTGCTTTTTTATTGGTGAGTTCAATCCATTTACATTTAGAGTGATTACTGAAATAAGAGGTCTTCTTACAGCCATTTTATCTTTTGCTTTCTGATAGCTCAGTGTTTCCATTGCTTTCTTGTCCTCATGTTTCTGTTTTCTATATTTTGGCTGGCTTTTGTGGATTTTGCCTCTGGTTCTTCTTGTTTTATGTTATATACTTTTTTCTGAATCTTCTGTGTGTGGTTACCATTATATAAATGTAAAGGACACACACGGACACACACACACACACACACACACACACACACACACACACACTTGTCCATTTCTTCTGAGCGTGCTTTATCTCCATTCCCCTTTACTAATTTGGATCTTTTTAATCTCCTCTTTTCAGTCATTGTCTCAATTTTTCCCTATGTATGCTGAACATTTATTACTATCTTGCTATACCAATTCTCTTCTTATTGTTTAAGCTTATAATACCCTGTTCTTAGTAAGGGTTGTACTCTACTTCTATTTGCTTGATAGTCACCTTACTCCTAATTATCATTTTGTTTTGTTTTTTTGGTCATTTTGTTTTAGGTGAGCTGACCCCTTTCAGTATTTCCTGTCATGCAAGCATTGTAGTGGAGAACTCCCTTAACTTTTGTATGTCTGGAAAGGCATTGATTTCTCCTTCATATCTAAAGAAGAACTTTGCTGGATACATTATGCTTAGCTTGTCGTTCTTTTTGCTTAACAGTTTGAATATTTAATTCTACTTCTTTTTTGCTTGTAAGGTTTGTGCTGAGAAATCAGACAATAATCTAATTTTTTTTTTTTTTTTTACAAGTTACCATCTTCTTTTCCCTGGCTGCCCTTAGAATTCTTTGTCATTGATTTTTGATAATTTGAATACAGTGTGTCTTGGAGAAGGCCTTTTTGGGTATCTGTTGACTTCTTGAATTCCAAGCTCCAGTTTATTTCTTAGATTTGAAAAATTTCATTAACTATTTGTCTGAAAATGCTTTCTAATACCTCTCCTTTGATAATGCCCATTATTCTTATGTTTCTTCTCCTGATGGTATCAGCTAGTTCCTGTATTTCTCTTTCATTATTTTTCATTCTTTGATTTCTTTCTTCTTCCTTCTGATTTATTTCTAGATTTCTGTCTTCAATATCACTGATCCTTTCCTCCATTTGGTCGACTCTCGTTCACAAGCTTGCTATTTTACTTTTCATCTCTTTCAGTGTGTTCTTCATCTCAAGAAGTTCTATTTGGTTCTTTTTAAGGGTTTCAGTCTCCTTGCTAAAAAACTCATTCTGCTGATATAGTTATTTTTTCAATTCTTGTGGTAGCTCTTATGCGCATATCTCTTGCTCAGATGTGTTTATGTGCAGGTTGGGTGCTTTCTGCTTGGTTTTAGATGTTCTGCTTATTATTGTTTCAAGGGGAGAAATCTGGGGACATCTCTCATTCCGTTATGTATCTGATGTCATTCCATAACTTTTTTTTTTGATAACTATGGTTGATGGGAAATGATTTATGGAGGATACATAAATCAAGGTCAATTCATTCTTTTTTGCTTTTTTTTTTTGGCTATTATATCTCATTATAATATTGGAAATCTTTGGGATAAATTGTTTATTGAGGTATTTTTATTAATTAGCTGTAGTATATCAGGAAAGATATTAGAAGATTCTAATAGCTTTTTCTTTTTTAAATAGAGTGGTCAGTACAAAGAGAAGTTACATAAAAAAATGATTAATCTGTAAAGTAGAAAAAAAGTGTCAGAAGCTATTATAGCAGTAAATAAAGAGAGAAAAAAATGTTTTACCTACAAAAAAATTCACATGGATAGGGCAGGAGGATACTAATAGTCACCACTGTAAAAAGTGCTTTTTCTTTTTTTTCTTTCACAACTAAGTATTCCTGGGAGAAAATATCACGTAGTTGTTTATGTAGACATCGTATAGTTGTGTATAAATTGGCTTTTTAATTTTGTACAAGAAAGCACTGACTCTGAAGATCTATTAATTTACCTCTTTTGCTTTAACATAGTTATCTGAATAACAATAATTTTCCTGGCATTTAACAATGGTTTAAAGAATGACTCTTTCGTTTCCTACATCTAACAAAACATAAGTCATAGGAATACAACAACAGATTATTTTACTAAGTGAATAATGCATGAGTGAGAAATCACTGAATAGGTAGCTAGTCAGAGTTGATGTGAAGCTTAGCAATATGTTCGGAAAAGAAGGGAAGGTATTGCTGCTGTGCATAGTACTCTCTGTTTTCTTTTTGAATGCACGGTTCAATAGCTCTACTGTATTCTTGCTAGTGCTGAAGAGCTGTGAAGAGGCAACTGATCCCTATTATCATTATGGAAATGTTTCTTGTCCCGCTTATGCCCTCTTTAATATTTTGGTATTATTAATACCATGTTAAAAAGAGCTAAGTAACATGAAAAAATAATGGTGTAAAAAAGTTAGTACAGAAAATTACACTCCTTTGAATATTCATGTATACTATAAAATGGTGATGAGAAAAGCTAAAAAAAATGCACATTCACAAAGAAAAGATAATTCAAAAGACATAATTAATAGTGATAGTAACTGCTGGCATGAAAGAAGTCTCTGCATTTCAGAGACACCAAAAAGAAAATATTAAATTTGATTCTAATCAAATTACACAAAAAAATGGAAAAGAAAATCTGTTAAATTTAAAAATTTATTTTAGATCTTTCTCTTTTTCTAAGTACTTAATGCTACACATGTATCTGCATGCTCTATTTTTAGTTACGTACCACAAATTTGATGTGTTGTTTTAAATTTTATTCAATTTAAAATATTTTCCAATTTCTTCTACATACATAGTTTTAAATTTAAGAGTGTTGTATAATTTATGTAACCATATGGAGAATTTCTTCTTGTCTTTCAACAACTTCTATTTTAATGTTTTTATGGTTAAAGAACATAGTTTATATAATTATAATTCTTTAAAATTGGCACAAATTTCTTCATTATTTCTTATTATCCCTTTAATGTTTGCAGGTTGAGGTTCTCTTCTTCAAATAAACCTACGTATTCTTTCTTGACCAATTTTACTGGGGGTTGCTTAATGCCGCGGTCCAGCTGTGACAGGATCCAGGGGGCCCCGAAGGTGTGCAAGGCATCGGCACGGGATACAGTCGACTACACAGCTCAGAGGTGGTGTGACAGTGTTCCATTTTATTGTGATTTGAGTACAACTTTTATACTTTCTATTTTGGCATTTGATTATACTTTGTTGTTAAGGTAACAAAGAGTTAAATTTCCGTGGTTAAGCAAAGCAGAAAATCTTACAGAGTATATTATTATTCATGATTAATTAGTACATTCTTTTTTCTCAATCATTGGAACAGAACTACCTGATGGAACAATCTAAACTTTTAATTTTTATATCTATTACGCAAGATAGAGTTCGACTTAAGTAAAGGTGATAGATAGAGGTATTCATAACAGCAAATATTGGCTCATGGGCAGACATTGTTCTTCTTTTTGCCTGAATAATTTATTTATGCTGTTATCTAAAGTTTAAGCTGAAACTTTTTCATAGCTCTTTGACAGTTTCCTTGGTGCAGTATTGAGGAAAACATTTAAAAAATCAGTTTTACAAAGCTGCTTTTTGTAAGCTAAGTTTTCGTCCCTTTGTTTTTAAGCACCAAGGAGATCCTGACCTAACCAGCCTTTCCATCAAACTTAAGCTACTAGTTTTTTTATATATTCAGTAGGCCACAAAAGGAGGCCCTTCCATAGTAGGCACAGGTTTATGAGTAAATTTCTTATCTTTTACTAATTTTTCTACTAACTGCGTGGGAATAAGAGTATCAGCTAGTTCTAGTAATTCAGCTTGTTGTAATTTATTCATAACATCTTTAAGAGGTGCATCAAAAGGAATTTCCCTTAATAATTGTTCAAATAAAGGGTTTATGCATTCTGGATAGTCAGAGTGACTGGAGCTGATCCCATACGTGGGGAGTTTACCGTGTTTTCTTCAGAGCCAATTTTGAAATCCACTTGTACAGCGTCTACACTTACTAGAATCTGTGTTACCCAAATTCCCCTTATTAATAGGATTGTTCTTAAGAAACCAATTATCCCTAAACACATGCCACATTCTTGTTCTTGATGATGCATTCCTTGAAGCATCTGTCCCCATCTCTGGACCTTGTCATGCAGTAGGGTAGAAAGAGGACGCGGCAGCTTAATTTTATCAATCTCTTCAAAGAACAGACTTCAGTTCTGTTGATTTTCTCTTACTTTATTTTATTAATATACCTGCTATTATCCACATTATTTTTTCTCTTACCATCTTTGAATTTAATTTTCTTCCTACTTGAGTTTGAAGATTAGATTATTAGATTAGATTTGCAATGCATCTTCTTCTGAAGCTATAATTTTTTCACTAAATATTGCTTAGCAACAACTTTTGCCATGTCATTTTTTATTGACATGTTTTTATTATTCAATGCACAAATTACTAATATCTTGAATAAAATTGTTGGTAAAGCTTTCGATTGGATTCTACAGCTATTAAATAATGACAATTTTAAGCAGATATATTTAGTTACTTAGATGAAATGAAAACAGTCTTGAAAGACACAAAGTAATAAAGTTCACACCAAAATAGATAACTTGAATATCTTTAAATTTACTAATGAGATTTAATTTGAGGTTAGAAAACATTCCAGTATAGAAAACCCTGGGCCCAAAAATTTTAGTGGTAAATTCTAAATGTTAATGGAAGGAGCAATATAAATTATGGATAAAGTCTTCCAGAAAACATGAGAGGAGGAAAAATTCCCCAATTATTTTATAAATTATTTTATAAAGCTAGAATTATGATAACAAAACAGAACAAAGATAATATGAGGAAAAAACAAACAAAAACACTATGAATGACTACTGTCATGGACATGGAGGCAAAAATCCTTTAAAAATATTAGCAAATTGAATGAGTTATATGTAAAAAGAACAGTGCACTATAATCAAATGTGGTTTATAGAAGGAATGAAGGTTTGTTTGACATCTGAAAATCAGTTAATGTAAGTCACCACACTAATTGACAAAATAACTTGTAAAAAATATTTGATCATTTTAGTAGATGTAGCAAATTGTATTAGATAAATTCAATATCATTTATAATAAAATCTCAGAAACTAGGAGTAGAAGCAAATTCCCTGAACATGATAGAGAACATCTACAAAAATGCATACTTAATACCTTAAGGATGAAAAACTAAAAGCTATTATTGTCTAAGATAAGGTAAGTGAAGATGTCAAACTCATACATATATTTAATATTGTACTTGAAGTCTCAGCCAAAACAATAAACTTGAAAAAGTATCTAAATGTATACAGCTTGGAAAGAATCAGAAAGTTGAGAGTTGAAAGTTAAGAGTTTCAAGCCATCTTTCTTCAATATAAATAGATCTCAAAATTATTTCCATCTTCTCAATAAGTAAGTTCACGGTGTAATGCTTTAGAAGTCTTTGACACTAGGTTTTAAATCAAATTAAGTATGCATACATTTACTTATTCTCTCTTCACTTTCTCTGTCTGTATGATTTACTCCACATTGGAAGTATTTTCGTGCTATCTGATTAGTCCCAATGTCTCCTTTCAATTCTGTGTTCTAGATATGTCTTCATTTTCAAGCTAAAAATGTCCCTGTTCCTCAAAGCCCTTCATATCTCCAATGGCTATCTAATTGTTCTTACTATTAAGGAAAGCTTCTGGGAATACTATCATTTTGCAAAGAATTTAGTCTAATAAAGGGAATTTCATTTAACATAAATCCCTGTACATGAGATATTTGAAACTAGTCAGGTCTTTCAGGAGATTTTTCTTCAAAATTAATACTTTCAGCTCGTGCTTTTTAACACTTGATGTTTAGTCATTGACTTCTCTTGGCTAGTGGAAGGCTCCTTCAAGATGGAAATTGTCATAAGGCAAAATCAAGACAGAGTTTATGTAATATAGTATTATCTCCATGATGAACTTGGCTTTCTACATTGATGTCCTATACTTAGCTAATGTATATACAGATGTTTACCTTACATAGAAAAATTGTATTATATATCTAATATTAAAATTTTTAAATAATCTATTCACAGACTGCATATTGTTGGTTAGACACAGGCACTGGTACAGGCAAATAAACTTGCTTTCCTCATTTATCTTTCTTTTTATTTAAACCATATCTCATATTATCTCCCTTACATTCAGATATATTTTACAAATGGCCCATGAATATTCATAAAGTAGAAAGCTTTCTTTCCCTCTTCATCAATTTAAAGTCTCATTTTATTGATATCTGTGTTAGATAATTCAGCAGACATAAAAAAAGTAAAGTAGAAGTGACTTCTAATAAGCGTACTTAAGTTCCTCCCAGTTTTCTAATAAAAATAATTATTTTGATAATAGTAATAGCAATCATGATAGTAACAATAGCTACCATTTACTATATGACTATACTGTGTTAAGTGTTTACATTTACATTTACAACAATTCTATGAGATTGATAAAGTACTATGCTTATGTTTAAATACAGGTATAAAGAGACAGGATACCTTGTTCAAGTTCACATAGCTACTACCTGTCTATCTGCCTGAACTTTAAACCACTCACAAGAGTTTTACTTGCCGGCCATTACTTCCATTCCAATATAGAGCATTAAGTTGAGGATTTCAAACAGAGGATAGTGTGGAACCCTTGCATAATGTTTCATCCCTGGCTGTGGCTCAAAATAATCCAAGAGATAAAAATGCATGTTTTTATATCTAACTTACAGCATAACTCTATTAAATGAAACCTATGTAGCTAAGTTATAGAAGTATTGTTGATATTTTTAAGATGACTGAAACTTGGTGAGTAAATAAGATAGGGTAGAGAGGGGCTAAGACAAATTCAGAATATCATCCCATAACATATTATTCAAGAAAATAAATTTTGGTGCTTATATGCTCATAAGCCTAAGTAACTCATAAAAGGCAGTTAAATATTCTAGTTCATAAGGGTCCTTATCATTGACATGTAACAGAAAGGAAGCTGACAGATTAAACAAATTATGCAAGTCTTACAAAAAAGCTACTGACCAAGTATTAGAAAGCCAGTATGTATGATGACTGGTTTCCTGCTTAGTGTATGCAGACAGCATGTGTGTTGCAGCTTTTTAGAACTGGCTTATTCCCAGCTCTCATCGCTTTCCCCTCCACTGGCAGCCATTATTTTTACACATCTTTCACTTGGGAATGCTCCATTACATCACTGATAAGATATAATTGTCACCCTTTGCAGAAATACAGGAAGTGCACATGGTTGATATTTTCATTCTTAAGAGAATTTTCCCCCAAATCAGGGTTAAGTCACATTGATTAACAGGCATGAGTGGCAATCTGGTATTGCCATTGACCGCCCTGGACTTGCCTGTGCTTTAGTAAAGGATTTTAATTTCCAAGATCTGTGCTCCACTTTTCACAAGGTAAAAACTGACTTCAAATGATAAAATGAAAATGACAAGATCTTTCTTCATTTCAGTCCTCAATGTGAACTCACATTCACTACTGTGCTTTGTTAAATATCCAACTATATCATCTCATTTCAATTGGGGCAACTTGTACTGCTGACATATTCTCACTCTATCCTTCAAATCTGAAAGCTCTGCAGCTCTCCACTGTGTTCTTATCTTCCTAATTCATCACAATGTTTTCTTTAACTGTATTTTTATTTTACTATAGTATAAGAATAATTTTAATAGTCCCAAAGGATAAGTTATGTGTTTAATAGTCCCAAAGAATAAGCTATTACTTATTGAACAAAGAGAAAATATCTATAAATAAGACATTTCAGGTATTACAGTTCTAAAGTATGCTTATAAATCACAGCTGTTTAATACATTATTTTCTGGTTAAAGTTTTTAGTTAATATTGTGATGCTTAAAATTAAAAAAAGGAACAAATTATTTCCACTACTCTCAGTCTGTTAGTCAACTTTACCATTTAATGTAGGCAAAATGACCAGTTAACTTATTGTATAATTCTATCTCAAATCTCCTTGTAATGGAGTTGCCACATTTAGCAAATAAAACTATAGAATAACCTAGTTAAGCCTGAATTTCAGATAAGCAGCAAATGTTTTTTAGTATGTCTGTTCTAAATATTTCATAGAACATTCTTATATTTAAATTATTTGTTGTTTATCTAAAAATAAAATTTAATTGGGAGGTCCATATTTTATCTCTAGCAATACTACTTTCTAGGCAATTTACCAAAGAATTTGCTATATATGTGACCTTCACTTCCCACTCCTACCTTCTCATCATCTCTGATAATAATCTTTGTAAATTAATCCTTTAGGATGAATTAATTTAATTTCAAAGCATATTTCCTTTTGTAGCTTTTGAAAATAAATCTTACTTGACTATTGTGCATATATCTTTATGTACAGTATTCAGTAGTTATAACTGACTTAATCTGATTGTCTGAATGCACTGATTGCATTGCCCCTCTTTAAAAGATCCAGAAACCAGGAAGTGGTATTACTTACTGTCCCCTAGATTGGCAACTACCTTATCTTTTGATTTCTTTTATTGTTGTTGTTCTGAGTATTTCTATAAACAGAGGTCAAATATTTTTGAACTTCAAATCTAAGTTCTTGACTACTTAGGAGATCATCAAACTAAATTTCTAGCAAGAAGAAAAGGCCTACTAGCAGTATTCTTTTGGATTTCAAGGGTGACATTATTTTGAAATTATTTAGAGAATGACATTATAAGACCTTGAAATTTTCAGTTGCTATGCTATGCTATGCTGTTACTGTGTAGACAAGAAGAGTGAATGACATTTGCCTGTGCATATATCAAGGAATTAGAGCAATCAAGTAGCTTTTAAAAGAGCAGAATAAAGACTTTAATTTACAACCAGAGAACTACCATTAATAATTATTTTCTATGAATTAAGAAAGCAGAGATTCCAATGAAAGCTAAAGTATTATAATTTTTGGATAGAGGGGATTTAAGAAATTTACAAGTTAATATTGATTTGAACTCAGATGAAGTATAATAGAAAACAACAAAACGTTTTTTTGCTTTTTGTCATCTTTTAAAATACTATAAAAATCTGCATAGACTTATGTTGAAATTGAATTGTAATATAATTTAAGTGTAGCAAGTTAAAAAAATACTTGGTAGAGAATAAAATGAATTTTTGATGGTAAAAAAATTAACAAAATGGGTAAGGATGAGTCAAAGAATAATCTCTTAGCCTTACCTTCTGCTACCTTTTTTTTTTATAACTTCAATTTGTTTATCTTTTCCAATTACTACTAATGTTTTATTGCTATTTTTATAAGAATACACTGAATGTTATGTCCTCATTTATCTTCCATTCTGATGAATCTGGTAATTTCCCTCAACAATCCATGACTCGAGTTTTTCAATTACGTTCTTTGGAAATAATGTTGACTTAAAGCAATTCCAAATTCAGAGATATTGATAATTTGGAATGTATTTTCACTCATCTTGTTAATTCATTCAAACACAGTGACTGTTCAAAATTCAGTTTTCATGGTATTCTCATAGAATTATATTATTTGTGTAAATTATCTCAAAGGACACAACCAGTTACTAGAATTTTCACTTTTTATATTTTGTCAAATACATATGGCTACTAAAACCAGTCACATATGATAAATATGTGTTATTGTTTAGCTCCAAGAATCAAAGAATCCTTATTGCTATGGATATTTGCTCAATTTTAACTTCACTTAAATTCTATAAAATTATTACAAGTATGTAATTGCATTTTCCTTACAAATAGCCCTTCTATGTTTTCCAAGGAAAAAGTTATGTAAAATGTTTCTTTTCATGTAAATAAATAATAATGATTGTTATATCTCACAATTAATACAATAAAATTACATATACAAACTTTCTCAAAAGAGTAAAAATATACCCATGATATTATATATGGCAGGGAACTACTGTAATGAACTTAGCAGTTCTACTAATCAAAAAATATTTCTAGTCATCTGAGGTTTCTTGGGACAGATAGCTAACATAGAAATCTGGCACAATATCTATTAATTAAACAGAACAAGTATTATTTACCTTTTCATCACTATAGAAATTTAAAAGATTTGATAACACAGAAAACCTGAAAATATTTACTCAATGGTACAATGTGAATTATCTCTGTGAACTATTATAAATGCAAAAACAAAAAATATTCTAAATTAATGTTAACAGTAAGTTTCTAAATTCATAAATTAAGAAATCATCTTTTAAAGGTTTTTATGGTTTCATTACTTTTAAATATGCAATAAGCCTCATGTACTCAGTATTTAGACATATAGTATTATTTTGTATCACATTTGTCTCAGAATATTTTAAAGTAAAAAATAAAATATTATAGAATCGGTTTTAACACCTGCCTTATCTCACTCTTCTCTTCTCTGTTTGAACAGTTATCCTGAAGTTGTTTTTTCTCAATATGCATGATTATATATTTCATTACCTATTTATGTCCCCTAAAATATATAGTACCATTCTGTGTGTTTATAAAATTTACATAATTGCTATCATACTGTAAATATTATTTTGCAACTTGACATTTTCAGCATTATGTTTTTGAAATTAGTCATCTTGATACTTATAGATGTAGTTCATTCTTGTTAACTGTTTTATAGATTCCTACTACATGAATATACCAGAGTTTATTTATTACTTTATTCAAAGACATTTAAATGTTTTCATGTTTTTTCCATTACATACAACATTGCAATAAAAGATCTGCACCTTCCTCCTAAATATATGTATGAGAGTTGCTTTATCATCTAGAATTAGAATCACTGGGCTAAAAATAAATAAATAAATAAATAAATAAATAAATAAATACATATTTAACTTTTATAATATTTCTTTTCTGTGGTCATCCTAATATTCACTTCCAAAAACAATACTGAGGGATTCTACTCCTATACTCTGTCACTTATACCTAATATTAATAGACTTTACATATTTGTTAATATGATTAGTGTGAAATGGGAACTCATTGGCCAGGTTTTCTTAACTTTATTACTGATGAGCTTGAGCATGTATATGCATATATATATCATATATTTTTCATATATTTATAAGTCATTATGGCTCAGCTTCTGTGAATTGCTTGTGTATCTTTCATCCAAATTCCATTGATTTTGTTTTTATATATTGAACTGTAGTATTATTTAATTTTTAATAAATTAATTTAAATAAATTCTACATAGAAATATTTAGCAATTCTAATTTTTTATTAAAAATATTAATTTTAATATTTTGAAATAAATATGTTTCCCTTTATTTATGCATTTAATCATTGGTTTAAAAAATCTTTCCTTATAACAAGTCAGAAATATATTGTACTCTATGTTCTTGTATGTTGTTAAAATTTTCTTGTTTACATTTTTATCTTTAATCCATCTGGACATTATTTTTAGAATGAGATGGGAAATCTATTGTCTTTTTCCCATATGGTATCCTCTTTTGCCAATACAATTTATTAAAGGGTCCATCCTTTCTCCACTGATTTCAGTGCCATCCGTCAAACCACACTAAGTGTTAACCTACCCCAAAAGTGGTGAACCCTTTTGCTGGCCAGGTTCCTTTCTGACCTCTTAGAATATGCGGTCTGCAAAGTGTTAATACTTTGCTTTCATTGAAATGTGCTTGGGGACCTAGTATAGTATGTGGTAATGTATTTAGACTAACCCATTTTTTCTTGAAATAGCATGTATTCTTTAAATATTTGGTACATGATTTTATATAAGCTCATTAGATAAACATTCAGGGTAATCTTTATTTAGTATGGTTCTTCCCTAGATGAGGATTTATAAGCACTGTTACATTTTTTTCATTATCTGTTTTGTCCTTAATTTTTACACTCTAAATCCTGTTAATTCTTTTAAGTCACATTTAATAAATCTCATACTAAATCCAATCTTCAAAAAATAGTTTTCCTTTTTTTTCACTTAAAGTTAATTATGCACATAATAGCCATGGAAATTCTGAAAGTGTAAAATGCAGAGAATCTGTGGTAGTGTCATCATCAATACTCTTTGAAAAACTCCCAATAAAGAGCACTGCATTCAATCCTGAATATACAACATAATATACAAATAGACTGTAAGCTCAAAAGGACTATAATTTGCTATTAAGGAGAAAAGGCAAATATACACATATGTATAAATATATTATCCAAAGTATTAAGTAATCATCCAAGTTTGGAACAATCAAATATTGTTCATGAAGGATGTTAGAATAAAACTAAGTCTTACTTAAAGAGTAGGGTTTAGATAAGCAGTAGATACTAGAGAATATCTTGCAGGGAAAAAAAACAGCATCTAAAATATGTTTGGTAAATATTTTTTGAAAATTAAATATACTACCATTTTGTGTTTATCAGAGAATACCTCTCCATATATACTGTAGATTTCAAAATGGTAATCTGGAAGTTGTATATATATGTTTGAGAGAGAAATTTTATAAATCTTAATTTTATTTAAGAAATATTTTGTAGTGATTATCTATTTGATACTATTATAAGGATTATTCACATATTAATTCTTATGAAATCTCATATTATTCTCTGATATTTTTAGATGAGAAAATAAAGATTATAAAGTTGAGAAATTCATATATACACTCCGGTGAACTGTATATTCTCCTATAGTACCCATTACTACCCCGTGAATATATCAGTGACATTTTAGGCTTTCTTTTCTTCATTTTAAAGGCAATGAAAGATATGGAAATATAATTCTAGGCTGTGAGACTGAAAATAGTTTTATATAAAATCAGTTTAATAATTTATAGGCAATAGAGCCAAAATTATCTAATTATAAGTAATAATATTAATTTGTTATGTATAATTCAATAGAAGATTACCAGCCTAACACAAACACTTCTGAGAGACATGTGCATCAAAGCATCTGAAGGTGGACTAATAGGGCTAGGAAGGTAGGAGGAAAGGGAGAGGAGCCAAGACAGGTGGCATGGATATAGCCTGAAGCTCCTGTGTGGGATTCAGTTAGAGAGGAGGAATCAGGTTGCCACATACTCTCTGTAACCCGGAGCATCCCTGACTGAGTGTTCAGCATATACTATAAGACAGAATAAGAGGTTTGGCAGCTGTATTCTAAAAAGCTGAGTCATAGAGGTTGGCTGCCTGCCCCCATCCTCCCAGAGCTCACCTTCATGTACCCTTCCAGAGCTAGCAGCAGGCCCAGAGGAAACTGCAACAATGAATATGTGGCTACAGAGCAGGAAGTCACCTGATCTGGGAACTGAGTGGCAGTCATACACTTTGGCTGATCCCAGTGACAGGGGTATAGAAGCATCTGAGGCCTGGCAGTCACCATGGCTGGGAGGAGAACAAAGCCAGAGGCACACCGGGGCATCTCCCAATCTACTCCATCCTCACCTATCAAGAATAATCCTGGTAGAGGCACTTGGGGCACCTCATAAAGCACAACAATGCATCTGGCTGGTGGAGCAGCATAAGACCTTCAGGGGCTCTTCAGGGGCTCAGAACCCCATCACTCACCACACTCTCCCACGGAGGTGGAGCCCTGGGACTGAGGCAACCTGGTCACAGAAAAGACACACATCTCTTCATGGAAAAAAGGGCATTTTATTTTTTGCCACACAGCAGAGATCCCAGAGGCCTGGGCAGTACAGGAGGCTTGTGTGGTCATCTACTGGAAAACAAAAGAAAACCTTCTTCTTATCAACCTGCTAAAGAGAGGTCAATCTTAATTATATACACACATACACACACGCACATATTTTTTCAAAAGCAGAAGTCATTCCCATAAGTGCTTAGGCAAATAAATAATCCACCAAATACCATGAACAACCAAGGTGACAAAGCAGCTCAGAAAGAAAATGAAAAATCTCCAGAAATAAACAAAGATATAGAAATATGCAATTTAAGTGACAGAAAATCAAAACTGCAGTTCTGAAAAACCTCAATGAGATGCAAAAAAACTTAGATAGGTAAGTAGTTTAATTAACTCAAAATAAAATAAAAGAACAAAATAAATACTTTACCAAAAAAATTTAAAAGTTTAAGAGAACCAAATAGAAATTCTGGATCTGAAGAACCAATAAAAGAGATGAAAAATGGAATAGCAAGTTTAGGAAAAGAACTGACAAGATGGAGGAAAAAATTAGTAATGTCAAAGATAGAAATTGGGAAATGACTCGGAAGAAGAAAGACTTGAGAATGAAAAAAAAAAATGAAAGGACTCTACAAGAACTATCTGATATCATCAGGAAGAGCAATATAAAAATAATTGGCATACCAGAAGAAGAGAGGGAGAAGAGAATAGTCGATGAGAACTTCCCAAACCTTTGGAAAGAACTGGATACTTGAATCCAAGAAGTGATCAGAACACTTAATTATCTCAATCCAAAAAGGCATTTTCTAAGATACATTATATTAAAACTGTTGAAAACTTAATAATAAAGAAAGTATTCTCAAGGCAGCCCGGGAAAAGAAGATGACAGCCTATAAAAGAAAATTCATTAGATTATCATAAAAATTTTCAGCAGAAATGCTATGAACTAGTAGAGAGTGGAATCAAATATTCAAATTACTGAAAGAGAGAAATTATCAGCAAATAATAATATATCCAGCAAAGTGCTCCTTTTATATGAAGAAATAAAGACATTTTGAGACATACTGAAGCTTAGAGAATTGTCCACCACAAGACCTGCATTACAGGAAACACTGAAGAAGGTTATTCCCCCTTGAAACAGACAGAAACAAGAAATTACAACCCTTATTTTGAATAGGGTATTATAAACTTAAATATTAAATAATGGTAAAATGAGGTAAAATCATTTTAAAAAGAGAAGACAAAAGCTACTGCAACTCAGAAATAAACTCACAGCATAAATAGGAATAATTTGAGATAACAAAAACAGACAAGTGGAAGTAGTAAAGGTCTGAATTTGCAAAGGTGAATGGAGATAGGACTCATACAGAAGAAAAAAGACTATTGTATACATAAAATTTTTTTTTCACATAAACTTAATGGTATTCACACAAAAAATAAATCCAAAACTGAGACACATAAAAAAAGATAGAATAAAGAGAAAATCATAGAATACCACCAAACCTAAACAACAGACAGAAACACAAGGACAAACAATGGAGATTCTGAGCTACCAGAAAATAAAATATAAAATGGCTATACAAAAATTTCATACATCAATAATCACCCTAAATGTAAGTGAACTGAATTCACTCATAAAAAGGCACAGCGTAGCAGACTGGATCAAAAACAAAAACAAAAACCCCAATCATATGCTGCTTTTAAGAGATACATCTCAGCTGTAAAGACAAATATTGACTCAAAGTGAAAAGGTGGAAAATGATACTCCAGGCAAATGCCATACAGAGAAAGCAGGGGCAAGGCGCTTAGGGAGCACCAAAATACATAAAGCAGCTACTAACAGAACTAAAGGGAGAAACTGACAAAAACACAATTGCAGTAGGTTACCTAAATACCCCAATGACAGCTAGAAATAGATCATCCAAACAGAAAACCAATAAGAAACTATCAACCTTAAATGACACATTACACCAACTGGACATAATCAACATTTATAGAGTCTTTCATCTCAAACATATTACACATTCTTCTCTAGTGCACATGGAACATTCTCAAGGATAAACCATATGTTGGAGCACAAATTTAAAAAGACAGAAATCATACCAAGTGTATTCTCTGACTATAATGCTTTGAAACTGGAAACCAACTGCAAAAAAAAAAAAAAAAAAAGCAAGGACTACCACAACCAAGATTAAACAACTTGCTACTAAAAAACAATGGGGTCATAGAAGAAATAAAATAAAAGAAGAGATCAAAAGATACACAAAAACAAATGAGAATGAAAATATATATCAAAACTTTTGGGATACAGTAAAAGTAGCAATATGAGGAAAGTTCATATTATTACAGGCGTATTGCAAGAAACAAGAAAAATCTCAAATAAACAACCTAACATTATATCTTAAAAACTAGACAAAGAAGAATAAATGAAGCCCCAAATCAGCAGAAGGAAATAACCAAAATTAGAGCAGAATTAAATGAACTTGAGAATGAAAAGATAATAGAAAAAAAATAATGCAGCAAAGAGCTGGTTCTTCAAAATTAATAAAATTGGCAAACCCCTTGCTAATCTCACTAAGAAAATAAAGAGTAAAACCATAAATAAAATCAGAAGAGAAAAAGAAATTATGACAGATACCACAGAAATACAAAGTATCATACAAGAACACTATGAAAGATAATATATCACCGTATTTAATAACTTAGAAGAAATGAATAAATTCTTAGAAATATACATCCTTCCTAGACTGAATCATGAAGAACTGGAAAATCTAAATAGACCAAGCGACAGTAAGGGAATTAAAGCAATCATCAAAAACCTCTTCAAAAGTAAAAATCCAGGACCAGATGACTTAATTTTTGCATTTTACCAAATATTTAAAGATGATTTAATACCTGTTCTTCTCAAACTTGTCTAAAAAATTGAAGAGGCAATGTTTCCTAAATTATTTTATGAGGCCAATATTACCCTGATACCAAAAACTGGTAAGGATAACACACACAAAAGAGAAAACTACAGACTACTCTCTCTGATGAATATAGATGCAAAAATACTAAACAGAATACGAGCAAAACAAATACAATACATTAAAAAGATTATATATCATGATTAAATGGGGTTCATTCCAAGGGCACAAAAATGCTTTGCCTAGGCAAATCAATCAGTGTGAAATACTACATAAGATAAAGGATAAAAATCATGATCATACCAATAGATGCAGAAAAAGCAATTGACAAGATACAGCATCCACTTATGATTAAAGCACTAAATAAAATGGGTATAAAATAAAAGTACCTCAACATAATAAGGGTCATCTATGACAAACTCTTAGCTAATATCATACTTAATGGTGAAAAACTAAAAGCCTACCCTCTAAGATCAGGAACAAGACACGTCCTAGCTAGAGCAAATAGGAAAGAGAAAGAAATAATAGGCATCAAAACTGGAGATGAAAAAGTTTAGCTGTCATTTTTTTGAGGATGACATGACTCTCTATATAGAAAACCCTAAAGACTCCACCAAAAAAAATATTAGAAACAATAAACAAATACAGTAAATTTTGCAGGATACAAACTCAATGTACAAAAATCCATAGTATTCCTATACAGTAACAATGAAATTTCAGAAAAAAAGAAATGAGAAAACAATTCCTTTTGCAATTTCAACAAAAGAATAAAATACCTAGGGATAAACATAATGAAACCATGTGGAAGGATCTATACACTGAAAACTATAAGACATTATTAAAAGAAATTGAAGATACAAAGAAATGGAAAGATATTCCATGGTCTTGATTTGGAAATATCAACGTAATTAAAATGACTACATTACCTAAAGCATTATACAGATTTAATGCAATCCCCATCAAAATCCCATCGGCATTTTTTTTTTAAATAGAACAAAAAAATCACCAGATTTTTATGGAATTACAAAAGACTCCGAATTGTCAAAGCCATCCCGAGAAAAAAAAAAAAAAAAAAAAAAAACAAGGCTAGAGGCATCACTTTTTTTGACTTCAAATTATACTACAAGGAGTAATCAAATAGCATGGTATTGACAGAAAACAGACACATAGACCAATGGAACAGAATTGAGAGCCCAGAAATAAATCCACATATCTAGGGGCAAATAATTTTCGACAAAGGAGCCAAAAATATACAATGCAGAAAAGAAAGCCTCTTCAATAAATAGTACTGGGAAAATTGGAAAATCCATGCAAAAGAATAAAACTAGACTGTTATCTGTCACTATTCACCAACATTAACTTAAACTAAGCCAAAGACCTAAAAATAAGAACTGAAACAATAAATTGCATAGGAAAAAACATAGGTACTAAACTCATGGATTTTGAATTATGAGAGGATTTTATAAATTTGACCTTAAAGGCTAAAGAAGTAAAAGCAAAAATAAATAAACGAGACTAAATCAAACTAAAAAGCTTCTGCACAACAACAAAAAAAACAACACATCACCAAAACAAAGAGACAACCAACTGAATAGAAGATTTTGCAAACAACACCTAAGGGACTAATATCCAAAATACATAAAGAATGCTTAAAACTCAACAACAACAACAAAACAACCCAATTAAAAAATGGGCAGAGGAAACAGACATTTCTCTCAAGATATACAAATGACCAACAGACATATAAAAAGATGCTCAACTTCACTAGGTATTCAAATCAAAACCACAATGAGCTACAACCTCACATCTGTTAGAATGGCTATCATCAGTAGGACAAGTAATAACAAGTGATGGAGAGGTTGTGAGGAAAAAGAAACCTTCATACGCTGCTGGTGAAAATGTAAATTGGCAGGCACTTCTATGATGAAAACATATGAAGGTTCCTCAAAAAATTAAGACTAGAATTACCATATAATCTAGCAATCCTTCTTCTGGGTATGGACTTCAAAAATGTGTGAAAACATTTATCCATAAAGATATATGTACCCTGATGTTCACTGCAGCTATATTTATGGTGATCAAGACATGGAAACAACTGAAATGCCCTTCGATAGATGATTGAATAAAGATGTGGTATATACAGACAATGGAATATTACTCAGGCATAAAAAAGGATAAAATACTGCCACGTGCAACATGGATGGATCTTGCAATTATCATGCTAAGCGGAATAAATCAGATTTAAAAAGTTGAGAACCATATAATTTCACTTATATGTGGGATTTAAAACTAAAAAGAACAAACAAATAAGACAAACAAACAAAAACTCAGACACAGACAATAGTTTACTGGTTATCAGAGGGAAAATTAGGAAGAGACAGAAAGGGTAAAGGGGGTCAAATACATGGTGATGGCAGGAAATTTGACTTTGGGTGGTGAACACCAATGCAATATCCATATGATGTATTACTGAATTGCACACTTGAAATCCATATAATTTAATTAACCCATGTCATTCAAATAAATTTAATAAAAATATAGAGTGGCAGCATTCTTCAAATTTCAGCAATATGTATGCTGGATTTGTGATTTTTCCTACCTTTGCTTTCACCAGTATTAACATGTACTTGTTATGTCTACTTATTAACTTATGTTTTAAACTTGAAATATATATATATATTTAAATTTAAAAAAATTTACATCATTAAAAACAATGAAAAGCTACATTTTTTTCCCTCAGCAAAGACTACTGTGAACCATCAGTTGGTTATCCAAATTGTACAGTGTCCATGATCTTATACTGCAAATAAGCCCTTTCCACACCCTCATGGGAACAGTCTCCAGCATGCTCAGCATTATCTCCTGCCATGCAATTAAGTAGTGAAAGTGGAAAACTTCAAATTGACACTTGTCAATTGGCAGGTGAGGTTGTGTATTAGGAGATAATCGGCCATGTCTTTGCATGAAAGATATCCAGCGATATTCTCTTCTGTCTTCTACAGTATTAGAGCCCATCATCCTCCTTGAGGGAGCCAGGAACAGTGACATAAAGGACTACCCAGTCCAAACTTGTTTGAGGTGTTCAAACAATCCATCAAGAGTTTGTCTTTTTTTAGTTTTTCTCTGGTAATCTTTTCTCTGTGTTGCTTCATTCCCACATGGGTTATTCCTTTTACCCATATGCCAGGGAGAGGGCAGAAACAACTGTTTAGCTGGGGAATTTATTGCTCATTCTTCATACTTTCACAATTCTCTGCAATCTTTAAGGGGTGAAATTGGAAGGAATACTTCCTAATTATACCAACACTGTATTAATGTTAGTCAGGGGAGGAGGGACTTAATTAACAAATGTCCCAGGAGGAAAGAAATAAATATGCCTAATTCAGTAACGCCTTTTTTTCATATCTGTTGATCACAGATCTGTCAGATCTGTCTAGTTTCTTTTGTTTTGCCATTATCTCACAGTGGTAGTCTCTGCTTTTTTAAGGGAGGCCTGTAGTTTAGTTGTACAAAGGTGCCAGTGCTCAGACAGGTAAATCTACCTAAATATGAGACAGTACTAGTGAGCCTATTTGGCTATTGTGCAAAAGTCATAATCTCTAAATATGTTTATCAGTAATAAATTCGGAATATTGATCTTAACTCCAATGTTTCCAAAGTCTTGTTTCTCATTTAATTATCAAATCTGAGGGAAGAAATTATGTTTTACTTATTGGCCTTTAACATTTTTCACAAAATGTTCTATAGTTACATTACCTTGAGGAAGATCCTAGTGCACGGGAATGCCGCTTTTAATAATTCCAAGGAGATATGGGAAGAGTAAGTAAATATATTTAGTTTAAATTTCCCAACCTAGAATCATTTTGATAAAGCATTAAAATAGGCTCTGTCTAAATCTGATCAGTAGTGGGTGAACATGAATTCCACATGAACCAAGTGTGTAACTTAAAGGGAGTACTATTGGGAGAAAGCACTCTGACACGTCTGGGAAATATTCATATGGCATAGAGAAAAGAGTTTGGCAACTGGACACAGAATGAAAGATGGAATGAATGGATTAGAGTGAATAAATTCCAAGCTTTTGTCTTGAATAGCTGAGTAGATTGTGAAGTCATCATCAGGTTAATATAGAAAAAGGAAAAAAAAAATTGATGTGAGGGAAGCAGAGATTAGATACCAAATGAATTAAATTTTCAAATAGTTTTTATTGAGACATAATAACATACAAAAAATTAAACTGTTTTAAAAGTAACCTCATGTCAATTTCTGTCAATTTTCCCTGACATTCCAGCACTGGGTAACCACTGATCATTCTTTCACTATAGATTAAGTTTATATTTTCTAAAATTTCTTACAAAGAAAATAATACAAAATGTACTACTTATGTCTACCTTTTTTCACTCTTATCATAACATCTTCAATATTCAGTCATATATTTGAGTGTATCCATTGTATTCTTTTTCTTCATAACCTTAGCATTGTTCTATTGTATGGATGTACCACCATTTGTTTTTCTTTTGGATTACAAGTAAAGCTTTTTTGTATATTCATGTATAAATCTTTGTTTGAAAATTTGTTCTTGAGTAAATATTTGGGATGGCAACTGCAAGGTAATTACCAGTGTCATTTACATGAGAGAGATCCAGTAAAGAACCAAAATATCTCTCCTTTTAATTTGGCAACTAGAATGCTATTTTAACTTCAACAATGCTATTTTAACTGTTTCTGTTTTGTGCTTGGGTTGACAATCAGGTCACAGTGGGTTAGGTGTGACTGGGTAGAGATGAAGAGGTTAAAGGTGACTGACTCTTTTCAGCATTTGGTTGAACAGGAGAAAGAAACAAAAAGGGTCATAGTATTGAATTGAGACAGTCTGTATAACCTTTAGAACAATGTCTGGTATATAGAAGGAACCCAACAACTATAACATTATTTAAGAGAATAAATAAAAGAGTTTGGTATTTTTCTTTCAAAATTTCTTCAGATGTCAAAAGCCAAGCTACATCTAGGTACTGCAGAGTCTGTGACACTCAACGAAGTTGCTCTGAACACGTTCTACAACCCACAAGTTTTATGAAGGTAAATTTAGCTAATATTTACATTAAGAACAACCATAAAAAAGAAAATGAGGTGAGAGCACATGTATTTTTATATATCCATGTAACAATCTGAAAACATCCCTTTGGTGACTATATGGAAGGCTTACATATTAACAGTACATAAGTCTCAAGGATGTTTCTTTTTTTGTTTATAAAATTTTGATTTTAGACATAGGAGAACCCTCTTCTGAATATTCTAGTTCAGATTCAAAAGACCATTTTCTAGCGTAAACTGTTTATCACTGCTTACATACAATTATGAACGCAAATGTTATTAGCCTGCTAAAAAGACTGCCTTATGTTGAAAGAAAAATTAATTCAAGGTTTTTCTAAATTCTTTTGGTTATTTTACAAACATTACTTTTATTAATATGATATAAAACTGATGAGAATAAAAAAATGAAGATCAAAGGCCCCGAGAATAGAATTCAGTGATCTTTTCACAAGTATTTTTCTAATATTATGTTATTTAAATGTTAATCTCAAATGTTAAAAGTGTGTGTGTGTATACATAGACATATATATATATATGTATACATAGACATTTATATATATATATATATATATATATATATATATATATATATAAATTTAGAGCTTACTATGGTACAATCTGCTAATTCTGGCTATCTAAACTTAAAACTTTAGATATGTGGGTAATTAGTATCATAATTACATTACTCTTCAAATTTGAAGAATTGATCACTTATTTCTGAAAGCAGATCAAAAACTTCCTAAAATATTTCAAAAGTTTAAATAAAGAGGTGCAATAATAGAAAAAAAGTGAAAAATTAGACTGATAAAAATTTACTATATATAGTAATGAAACTATACAGTAAAAAATTTGACTGATATTAATATGCATATTTCTAAAAATATATCTCAGCTTAACAGAATTGATAAAAATCTTAAATGTAGAAAGAGTGGCAGAATAACATCTTACCTAATATTTAAAAAAAATAAGGCATGATTTTAGATATATGTATAGATATGTATGCATATATATATACATATAAATATATACATATATACAACAATAAATCAGTAATTAAAAAAATATAGTGAGAATAAATGCATAAACTCTTCAATAAAGATACTTTCCTTTTGCACTTTCCTTTGATAGCAATGTATCATAGGTAACGAGACTCTTAAATTAATTCTATTTTCCCATTCTAGGTATAATTCAGTTCACTCTCTGCAATGCTACACATTCTCCAGAAGGACTAGAACAAAAAAAGAGAGACATGCTGATAAATATGCTGGCTATTTGGAATCGCATAAACAAACCTTTTAGTAATAACAATAATAAAGATAAATAGAATGACTATTAAACTAAGCTATATTGAATTATTCCTCTGTGACAAGCCCTATGCTAAGGTGTTCATAAGCTTTTTGTCATTTGTTCCTCATATAAATATTATTAGGTTCATTGTGGTAGCCCAATATCTAGTCCTTCTTTCCTTCATTTTAATAGAACTCTTAAATGCTCATTGGACACATTGTTTCCTAAAATTAAGACTGCATTTTTTAGCCTCATTTATGATTAAGATATGATCAAGTGACAAAATTTTAAACAATATGAAGAAAGCTGTATTGTGTAAATCTTTTCCATACAATATCTGTCATAAATCTTTGCCCCTATCTCTTCCCCTCTCTGTTTCAGAGTATATTTATAATGGATTAATTTAGAGGAATCATCTTAGCTCATAAAGTGATCTTGTGTATGGAAATACAGTATAATGCAAGGACAAGCAAACAGAACAGGAGAACTTTATGGATCACAACTGCCATAGCTACCCTGGACTACTACTGTCTTGCTGACATTTATATTAAAGAGAAAATTCTATTTTTAAGTCACTACTTTTTAAATTTTTATCAAAAACTTGATTTATACAGTATGTGTGTGTGTGTATATATATATCACACACACATATAGTATATATACATATAACATATATGTATATAAATTATTACATCTCATATTTTTACATATATACAATATATAAACATGTGTATGAATTATTTCAATTTTATTAATTAGGAAACCACAGTTCAAGTCAGGTAACTTTCCAAGGTTACAAAATTACTACATGATAGAGTTTATCAGATGTCTGAGATTTATTGCTTCACAAAGTATTATTATTTTGAAAGTTTTTGGAGCTAAGTCTCACCTTTTTTCCCCCCACACCTGCCCCAAGTGAAGGAAACACAAGTAAATGCGATCAAAAGTACAATCTTTTATTAATGACTAGCTAATTTCCTGATAACTTCCCAAACTCAGACTAGTAAAAATGCATTAGAGAGCCTGGCCTACACATTCACGCCCCCAACACTCACCCTGAACTAAAATTCAATTGGAACACAGCAGAAAATACGGAATAGAGAAAAAGCAAGAATATTTGGTACTGCCTTTCAATATAATGGTAAATCAGACCCCTTGTAAAAATGATGCTCTGGAGCAAAAACTGACAGTGCACTGGGGCATATTTCCTTAGCTTGATTAGAGTGCAGATGTGGTTGATAGCTCCATGTTCATTGCCAGCATCTAACATCAATGAATCTCTGCTTTTCTCTCTCAGAACTACATGAAGGCCCACCCTACAACTGTGGGGAGTAACCCTCTGGGAGCAAGCCCTAAAAGAGAAACGGCATCCTTTCTATCCTCTACTAGGACAATTTATAAAGTGCATTCTACAAAGATTCTTCCACAGGTTGAATGCTCAGTTCCTCACAACTGCTACTAGCTCATTAACATAAACTTTATTGGTTTTTCTCTTCTCCCAAAGTTATTTCCGTTACTATCTAAATTCTGTGTCCTGGAATCACCTCTCAAGTAAATTCCCTACACTTAAATCATTGTCAGGTTTTGTCTGAGGGGAGACCTAGACTAACACAGGTCAATAGCTCTCACCTTTAAGATTAGCAACACTTCCCTCCTCCCATAGAGGAGAACAAACATTCTTCCTAAGTGAACCTTCTATTCCATTCTTCCTAAGTGAACCTTCTTATATATCCTAAGTAAAGGGAGAAGAGAGAAGTTTCCTTATTTGCTGTAATGTAAACTGGAGTGGGTTAGAGATTTCCCCTAAACTAAGTCAACCATTATGTATATTTCAATTATGAGAACTTAAGATCTACTGCCACAGCAACTTTAAAATATACAATATTGTAAACTATAGGCATCATGCTATACATTACATCTCATAACTTATTTACCTTATAACGAAGTTTGTATCTTTAGACATCCTTTACCCAGTTCTTCCCCTCTCCCCCGCCCCCATCCTCCATCCTAGTCCTGCCCCTGGCAACTACCTATCTGCTTTCAGTTTCTATGAGGTTTTTTTTTTTTTTTTTTTTTTAGATTCTACATATAAGTGAGATCATACAGTATTTGTCTTTCTCTACCTGACCTCACTTAGCATAATGCCCTCAAGGTCCATCCATGTTGTAGCAAATGGCGTTTATTTTTTAGTGGATAAATAGAATCTCATGTTTTCAACGATTACAATTACAGTAAACAGATATAGTAAATTTAATTTCCTTATGGGAAAATCATATATCAGTGAGAATCGTTATTCATAGTATCAGGAAATCAATGGAAAACATACTACAATCTCAACTCTTCCCTCAAATATACCCACATCCATAATTACTTTGAATTACAAACATTTCACCCAGTTATTCTCCCTTCTTAACTTATTTTCAATCTCATTATGATTACTTCTATTCAATATTGGCAGACTGGATCTTGGACAATAAAAATATAAGCAAAAAGCCAATGCATTATTACTGTGTGTGAACACATATAATTCTATTTTACTAATAATCCAGCAGGATATTGTATTTGGTAGAGCACAGATTGTTATATCTGTTTTATAGATGAAAATGATGAGTTATGATTACAAAGCTAGTTACAAAACTGATGTGTAAATACATATCTTTTGAAATCTTACATAGTCTTATGTTTACATCTTCCCTTTAGATGGAATTGCTAAGAACTTTACTGTTAAGTGAGCCTCTTTTTGTTGACCTCATGTTTCCATAGAAGAAAGTCCAGGGTAATGGCTTCTTCCACTACTCATTCATTCCTTCCCTGTTGGTCAATTGGGAATAAGGAACTGATGTTACTCAGCTCCATTCCTTCTACGCTTCTTATTTTCATGCCCACAAAAGGAGCTCAGCCTGGTCAGCTCTCCACTATATGGTAAGAATAACATCTTTTATGTCTATGGGAAAATTCTGTAGTTGCTCAACTGCTCTGGTGACGAGGAAGCATCTCTATAATTAAAGGCCTCACTGGCAAAACATTTAAATCCATATTCTCTAATAAAATTTACCCTTAAGTCTAACATTTCAACCTCCATCTATTTGTTATCTTGATTCTTATTTTTGAACTCCAGAGAGACAAATGAGGTTTTATTGCCTGCTCCTCAAGGAAAACAATGATTACTTAAAAGACATCTCACAAAGTTTAACGTATGTGGTAGTTAGTTAGAAATGAGCAAATTATAATGTGCTATTTCTATATACTGAAAATATTTTAACTACTCCAGAAAAAATAATTGGGGAAAAGAAGTATGTTAACTCAAATGAATAATCAAAGGAATAAAAGGTAAGCTAGTTTTGAGATATAGTTACATGATTCATATGTATTAAATAATGAACAGAATGTTAACATTGGGTTGGGGAGTAAAAAGTAGTAGATTTCATCTGAATCTAATATAAAATTATTAGTTAATTTTGTGCAAAAAAAAAGGTACTCATTTTTTAAGAATAGGATCTTTTAGTCTTCCTAATCAAAACCTACATTTTACTAACAAAAATTATAGTCATTATATCATGATATAGATTTATATTTATATCATGTATATATTTAATTACCATTAAAAAGCATTTAATTCCAACTGTGGAACTGATTCTTAGCAGTATGACTTTTGTGAAGTGTCCCACTTACAGTTAAATTACCACTTACAGTTAAATTAAATTAACAGCATAAAACCTATTTTTATGAAGGTGGAAAACAGAAATACAGTGTGACACAACTTATTTTAGAAAGATAATATTCTCTAAGTTATATGGAGAATCTCAGGTCTTATGAAACATTTGACTTTGGATAAGAATATAGCATTACTCTACACTTCTCTTCATCCCTATCCACAGACAAAGAGAAAAATGAGAATCTCTTATTTTTTATTTAGCTTATTTCAGAGTAAAATCAAATTCCTAACAAAACTGCTGCTCTTATAGTTGGTCCAAGTCAACAAGATGGCACATTCTTGCATTCAGAGCAAGAAAGCAACATGGCTATGGCTGCTGATATTCTTATCACCCAGTATAAAGCACCGAGCACACTTAAAACAATGGAGCAGGTTTGGTTGAGACACAAGCCTCCTTGTTTACTGAGACAGAATCACACATTCCTTCCATGTCCCCCATCTCTCCCTCACCCCTATGCCATCTTCAAAGTTTAGTGAAGTCTCCTTGTCCTAGCAGCAATCTATTTTTTTCTAAGGACACTGGAAAATTTTGAGGAGAGTAGAAATTCAAATTTTTATGAATCTGTTGGAGACTTTTATGAATCTCTTTCTAGAGGAGAAAAGATTTTTTCTTTGTCCATTTCACTGAGATAGAAGACTTTCAAGGGTTTGGAACATATATAGTTATTCAATTTTAACTTCCATGTTGCATGTTTCTAGGGCATGATTCTGGGAAAATTTAAGTAGTCTATCAATTCACATACTTTTCTCACAATCTCCTGGTCACTTACAATAATACTTTTTTTAAGTCTTGGATATCTTGCCAAACATAATTAGTATAGATCCTCACTTAAGTTTATCTCTCTTTAAAAGCATTGTTAAAATAAGATGTACTGCTTACAGACATCTATGGTAATTCTTTCCTTCTTCCTTGTATTTTAAAAACAGCACCTGAATTCTATAGCAAATTTCTGAATGGCTGGTAGCAGATTTCTGGGTGGTTAAAAATTTAGAAAATTTGTCATTCTGTGAATATGAATATCCTACTCACTTAACTTACATGTATATTCAAGATTTACTTGTGACCTGCTAGATACCAAGTTATTATCATAAAAGACTGACTTTATGACTAGATGACAAAATAATGCAGACTATTTTGGTTACCATCTAGTATGCAAGGGTTTTAGTCTCTTGAGGCACAGTAAAAATCCAAAATACATTTGTCAAAAGAAATATTGATATTTTGCAAAGAGAAAATGTATTGCTTTAAAACCAAAGGGCCTGCACAGTAAGTTTCTTATTAGAATGTATCATAATCTCAATTACCAAAATGTCTAATGTTTAATGTGTATCTGAAAATGTTGGATATATTTTTTCCCTTACCTTGGATTTGTTCAAAGTGAGAAGATTATCACCCAGTAGATGAATCAGAGGAGCAAAATCAACGATGAGAAACCCACCAAAGATTGTGCTAGTTTCTTAATGGTAGAGGATACATGTTCTATTAACCATCGCTTTCAAGGAACAGCTTGATGTATCTCACACACACACACACACACACACACACACACACACACACATAGTTAACTAACATTTACTGCTCCTCAGATTATATTATTAATATAGAAAATTAGCATTTGGTCACGAAGACGGTGAAATAGTCAATTTTCCAGATGGATTTAATCATGGTACAGAGCCAGATGATTTCTATATCCCAGGAGGCAAGACTGTCAATATAAACTAAATAGCTGCAAATCCCTGGAGGAAAGTAGTAATAAGAGTTAAATGCTTCTTTGACAGGGATATATACTCTGAACATTAGTCATAGTTATCAATTGAATCCATTCTGGAATTAATTGAGAAAAAACATTCCATTTTGATTATTCAAATTAAACAACTCTCTTCCAGACATGAAAATTTTTGGTTACAAAAATCAATTAAGATATTTGTGGGTCGTACATTCTGATTACTGTGCTGATTCTACTTATCTATTATAGTGCCTACATTTATGTTGTCTCTGATAGTTAAGTGTCTTCTTGCTTTGGTTACACCACAATCCTGTTGAAATCAGAAAACCCATTTCAACAGCAGCATCTCCAATAAACATCTCTGGCCTACAAAGATAATCTCAGTAAATAAATTTTCAGATATTGGTACTATAAGAAGCAATTCATGTCTTAAGATTTTGGTTAAGAGACTGTCTTCAGATACTCTCAGGAATAAATGAGGAGACTAGAGGGTGGGTCATAAATGACATTTTGTCTCAAACATTACTATACTTTAATGTCTTGAATTCCTCCTGCCGCAATAGTATTTGACTTTTAAATAATCACCTGGGAACATTCTGGAATCTGAATCTATGATTTTTGGTGGGAGAAAGGGAAGGTATAACTCCTCTTACTAGTTAATGAATTCAGGTAATTACTTCCTTTTTATTCTTAGCTAATGGAAATTGCTTTTAATTTCTCATGAGCTCAGCTTTGGATTTAAAATAATTTTTATTTTATCTTATTATTGTTAGGCATTTTTTCAGAGATTTTGTTATCAGTAGGAGGAATGGACAGAGGTGGGGTAGCAAAAACTGTGAGAGAAACTCCATTTTTCTGGCCAAACTATCTGCTTTTGATTACTTTCAGGATACTTAGATAGAAGAACCATAGCAAAGACTTTGGCGGGGGGGGGGGGGAACTACAGTATAAGTCACCACCCAAGTCCTAGTCTAATCCCTATGAATTAGTTTAGGAGAGATCCAAAGCGGTATATCACGGTTTGAAAACTAAACTGGCTTTGGAATTGCCACCTTCAGAAAGTAAGACCATATTTGTAGTATGAACTAAACTAATTTTATTTCCTAAGAAAAAGATATCAAAATTCTCTTATATAGGATCCTGAGTCTATGCAACATACTCAAAATGCCCAAAATACAATGTAAAAAATCCTTTATACATGAAGAACCATAAAAATGTGACCAACTCTCAAAGAGAAGAGTTAATCAATAGATAATAATTATGTGATGACTGAGATGTTGGGGTTACTCAATACTTCAGAGCACCTCTTATAACTTTACTCCATGAAGTAAAGGTAAACGTGATTGAAACAAATAGGATGAGACAATCTCTTAGCAGAGAACTATAAATTATAAAAAAGAAACATATAATTTTTAGAAATGAGAAATATGACAGCTGAAAAAAATTAGTGGAAGGACTAAAAAGCAGAATGCAAATGACAGAAGGAGCACTTAGTAAATTTTAACATATATCAATAGCAATTATCCAATCTGAAGAACAAAAAATAAAACTATATTTAAAAAATTAATAGAGCCTCAAGTACCTTGGGACAGAATCAAAAAGAATAATATTAGTCTCATTAGATTATCAGAAGAAATTTAAGAAGATTGGATCAGAAAAAAATATTTGAATACTACCCTCCTCCCAAATTTCTCAAATTTGGTAAAAAATAAAACAGTGAATCCAATGATATAATTTGACAGCACAGATGATAAAATGTATATTTATTTCTTATATACTTCAGAAAAAGACATAAAGATGTTACTATAACTATATTTTCTATGTCTGAGCAAGTCATGAAAATATTGAGCATTTAAAGAGATATGAAATAATCAAAATTTTAAATATTTAAAAAATGTTTTCAATGAAAAATGTACTCTACTTAAATAGTAAATTAAACCATGTAGAAGAAAATGTTAGTAAATTTGTATATATAATAATAAAGCTATAAAAATAAAACAGAAAGAAAACTCTTTTGAAAATTAAGATAACAGCATTGACTTGTAAAACAACTTCAAGTGCCCTAATATATGTGTGAATGGAGCCTCCCAACAAGAAGAGGAGATTGTAGGAAAATTTTTGAAGAAATAAAACTAAGAGATCCAAGCAGTTCAAAATTGAAGGAGCCTAAGAGTAAGGCACACTGTCCCTCCTCCTCTCTGCAGGTGAATGGGCCATATTCAATGTGTCTCCCCCAGGATGGAAGAGGTTTGAGCAAAATGACAGGGCACACTGATACAGGGTACCATATACCAGCATGTCAAAAAGGAGAGTGTTTGAGAAGGCAGGCTGAATCTCCTCTGGGAGTTATTAAGATCCGTGCTTTTTTGTTTTGTTTTGTTTTGTTTTTGCCTTTTATAACCTCAGAGGAAGCCTGAGAAGCTTGTCTTTGTAGAACATGGATATCCCATGAGCAGATGGAATGTTGGCATACTTGTGCTTTTAAGTTTTTCTCATGATTTGGGTTCCCTGCTAGGTAAAGGAAGTAAGACTGGAGCCCCATCTATGCTCAGAGGTCCAACTAGTAAGGTGCTGAAGTTGGTCTACATAAGCTTGGGAGAGCTGATGGCCTCCAAAGATTCCCCAACTCCTGATTTCACACCCTGATGTAATCTGTTTTCATAGAGTGGGCTGGATTTAGCTACTTGATTCCAGTGAGGCAGCAATGGTGGTATATTACTGAGTGACTAGATTGTAAAAGACAGTAGGTATTGCTCTCTTGCATGTATATTCTCTCGAAGCACTTACTATAGAGAGTCCAATGTAAGGAGAAACTATAACCTCTTGCCAACAGCAGGGTGACTGAGCTTAGAAGCTAATTCTTCCAGCTTGTCAAGCTTTCAGACAGCTGCAACCTTAAGCTGTCACCTTAACTGCATGCAACCTCATGAGACTCTGACCCAGAACCTCTTAACTAAGATGCTCTTGGATTCTCAACACTCAGCCTATTTGAAATAATGTGTTTATTGTACTAAGCTGTTACATTTTAAGGCGTTTACATGTGTAACAACTGATAACCAATACAGTGCCTTTGTCCAGAGTGGACAGTGGCATGTTCTTTAACTTACCACTGAATAGGTATTAGCTCTTTGCACTTAGCATACTAGGCCAGAATACAGGTTGTCAGAGGCACTGCATCATGCTTACCAGGTATTTGGGACTAAGAAGCATATTGTCCAAGAAGCCTGAGACATGGTTACTTGTGGTCAGAAACAACCAGCCTGGGGCCTCAAGTCACTCCATGTACCACATAGCCATTCTGAGGACTAAAGGGTTGATAGTATATAATTTGGAAAGCAATGACTAGAAATGACATATTTCTCTAAGTCTATAACTCTGTGTATTCAACTTCTGAAGTAGATTCTATAATAACCAAACTACCTAAAACAACGGTCCTTCACTTTATAAATCTACAACTACCTTGGAGAACCTAGTAAAACTTAAGAAAAATTCATATATGGATCTATATTTAAAAATGCCATATTTTTTGAGGGAGTTTGAATTACTACTAGAATCCACCCTCAGATAAACTGTAGGTCATAAATTAATTTGGAAAAAAATATTTATTCTATTGCTATAAACAACTAAAGTTTCCTGTGGATAACGATTTTTGTTAGTATAGTTATACAAAATTGAAATCTATTTTCATTTTACTTGTGAATGGGAACCAAAACAATACTATTCAAATTGACTATTTAATGTAACTAATGCACAGAATTTACAAGGTGAACCATTTTCAGAATGATGCCACATAAAAATACAGTTCATATACATGCATTGAAAGATAATTACAGCCATAAAGTATTTCATTATTAAGAATTCATACTGACATTCAATTTAATATTATTCTTTTATTAAACTTCTTGGGCAATTTATATTTTAATCAATCAATTAGTACAGGTATATGAATTTCAAAATGCTTTTGATCAAGTATTAAAAAGCTTCATACATTATTGTTCAACTGGTGAAGTCATCCTCCAATTTACTTAAAATGACAATGACTTTATTGAGAAAATATACATATATATATTAATCAAAATTAGTTGTGTCTGCATGCCAATGTTTTATTTTTTTGTTTGTCCTCTAGAAAGCATGAGTTTTGTTTTGATTTTCCTATTTTGAGTCAATAAATTTTTCTTGCTCTGTTGATATATTATAGGACTTGATTGAATAAACATTATATATCAAATATAATTATAAATACATGTGTTTTGGTAATATTAAAAGTCATTAAATTTACTTGATATTTGGCATTATCTTGTTGCATAAGACATATTCTCCTTTCTACTTCACAGAGGATATCGAGAAGAAGTCTATGTACAATAAGACACCCATAGCAGAGAAGACACTTCTAGTTGAGCCAGAGAGTTCTCTTGGCTAGGCTAACTCAGTCATAGTTCAATCTTTATTATTTATCACTATTACCAATTAAAAGACACTAGAGCTGAGAAGAGTACACCCTGGATACCCCGTTACAGGTAGTAGTCACTCCAACTGTGTTTGGATTAAATCTTAAATTCATAAAAGAAGACTGGTGAGAGAAAGGTAGGATGTCAGGTCCTTGAGCTGGTTCAGCATAGGGCTACTTAGAAAAGAAGCAGTTGAAATCCAGGAGACAAGAGCATGAGAAAAATCTATTCCTGGTAGAGGCTTTGACCTAGAGACAATAGGACATATATCAATCCTTACTCTGAAGCACAGTGCTTCTGTCCTAATTGAAAGTGGAAAACAATTCAGAAGAAATGCAGGAGACTAGAAATCATGACTCAATGGTGGAAACCCAAGTCACAGAGAAGCATTTCATCAAAGCCCTACTGAGAGCAAGGGTCCTAAGTCTGTTGATTGAAATTTTTGCATCTATTAAGATTGCCTGAGAAACTGGTAGATGGTAGAAACTGACCCAGTTACACACTGCAGGTAACTGAAAATCTAAGAACTAGAAGAAAAGATTGAGAGGAATGTTCCAGAGTCAGATGGGCACTTTTTCATTTTTAAGTTGAAATCTTATCTTCCAATAAAAGATCCTTTGCATATGTTCTATAATATATACGAGCACAGGTAATATGATTATTCCTAAAGTGACATATATAGATAATTTTTCAATTTATTTTGCTAAAGACTAAAAACATTTATTGACACTTGAAAAAAAATATACCTTGATAAAACATCAATCAATAACACTAATGGAGCTCTGTGAGCACTATCCTTTGCATCTACAAAGTTTTATTCTTTGTATTCATGATGTTTCTCATATATTTTGACATTTTAAAAGTATTCTGACATATATTCTAATCTGCTGTTAACATATCCTTTCCCTTACCTTTTCAATAAACAGAAACAACCAGCTTTAGATTTCCTTGAGAGTGGGAATCTTACCTTATTAATGTCAAATATTTCTGCATTATCTTGCATAACTTAAGAAATTAAGTGCTATATAAAATTTTGTTGGTACTTAAATTGCTCTAGAATAGCAAAAAAAAAAAAAAAAAAAAAGAAGAAGAAGAAGAAGTATGTCCTGATTCATTTAACTCAAAGCACAACCGTTATCATTACTTGTAATATTTTCTGAGGAATTAAAATTTTCCAGGTATTTTACATGCCTCATCTTATTCCTCTTCATAACAATTCTGTGTTAAATAATAGTACTAAATTACTAAAGTATCAATAATATTTATACTAAAATACTATTATAATCAACATTTTATAAATAAGGAAATGCAGGCACAGAAAAATTATGTAATGGTTTCTGTTATACATCTGCTGTTGAAGTTGGGATTTTAAACTAAGCAGTCTGACTTTGGAGCCCATTCATTAAACAATCATAATATACCTCTAGGTTTGATACTAAACACAGAACATAAATAAAGTTAAATATCAATATATTTATAACTACCTATGCAAAGATTCTAAATGAACTATTTAAAATATAATAAAATGCTATATTATTTTTATTATAATGTTTTATAACATCATTGCCATTATTTGATACTTAAAAATTTACAAATAGAATTTAAATAATATGTATACATATGTCAATAGGTGTCAAAAAGAAAATAAAATTCTTCCAAAAAATGGACTTTTAACTGCAAAACTTCAATATCTATTCAATTATCCAATATAGTAAATTACATTTGATTGCTCTTTGTTCATTTCAAAATATTCTGCCCACAATTTTCTAATATGTTTCCCTCATAAAATTTTTTATCACAAGCTACTTGAAGAGGTGCCTTGATCTGCCACTGCTGCCAGTAATTTCTACAACAAACTGCAAAGACTCTATTTATGCTCTATGTCTCAAGAGATTCTTCATGAAAAATGGCCTATGCCACTTGGGCCTTCAGCCTTTCTCTTGATAGAAGCTAAAAACTATTTCTTCTGACCAGCTGGAGAAGAGAAGAATTCTGAGCTCTCTCTTCCTCTTCCCACTTCTAATGTTTTTAGATTCATCAACCCCGCTTTTCTTCTACAAACAACAAGTACCTCATCCCCTAGAAAGAGTCATAACCAATCACCAACTTTTAGAGGATCACAAAGAAGTATACTGTGTGTCACAAATCTTAATGTGTGAAATTAATTTCAGGTATTAAATGACTTCCCTTGTGAACATTACATATCTTCTAAACTGGCAACTTTACTGATCAATATGAAACTAATGTATTTCATCAACTGATATCAAATGTTGGAATCACTGTTCTGTAGGTAATTTTACTTGGCTGTTTGGCTGTGAGTGGAGTACTCATTTGTCATGACACTAAGGAGCAACCTTAGTATGAGTATCTCTGAGTATGTCACATTAAGGTAAGAATTATAAAAAGAAAAAAAATTGAGAACCATATCATACAATCTATTACTATATCTATAATAATCTCATATGTGTAATAATGCTATTATATAAAAATATATTTAAAATTAACATATTGTGTAGAAAATATATATTTTAGAAATGATGTAGTAGAAAATTTTAGACTTATAAGTGTAAGTGTATTTTCAAGGATATAGTAGAAAGTAGTCTGAAATACAGACTTTATTTTAGACAAGTTTACTGGCATTTTCACCTCATCATAATTTTTTAAAAATTTATCTTAATTTCTTGATTATATAAATCTATTACAAATCTGAAAATGATCAACTAAAGAGGTAGTTCCATTTTAAAAGCTGGGTGGTGATGTGACTAAGATACCACATGTTATTTGAAATTTGAAGGGAAAGAATCCATTTAAGAAGATGTACAAGAAGTCCTACAGTTGATTCTCTTGGGTACTGCTTTCATAGGATGATGATGTTTTTCTCACTCCTGTTACAGAAAATCTAAAATGCAACTTCCCTAATAACATAAAAATAATTGCAATAAACCTTACCATATGATGGAGTATTTTATAAATAACACTATTTTGGATAGGTATATTGTCAACATGGTATATTTGCTAGAAAAAATAATTATAAAATATATATCATTATATTAACTCAATTCAAATTTGGTAATATCTACATATTTTATAATTGTTAATTTCCATATTTTTGACACATTTATTTCAACTTGGTAATAACAGTAAAAAAGAAATCCAGCTTAAAATGGATGTATCTTCTTTGCTACCTTGTTACCTTTATTATCTACCTATCTACCTACTTATCTACCTAGTACTATCTACCTATTTATCATTTATTGATATTGGTTCCATATTAAGTTACTGTAAAAGCTTTGGTTTATTTTTGTAGGACTTGAGGGCTAACTAAGAATTAGAACGTAGCAATGGGGCTGCTCTGTTCGAGTAATGTAAGTTGTACTTATAAATAAACACAGAAACCTTAAAAAAAATCTAGGATGTCAGTTAAAAGAGAGACTGGATAAGTAAAAGTGTTATTTCTGAGCAAAGTACCAGAAGATGCAAAGATCAGATCAAGATTACAGGTACCTAATTTGTTTTGGAGGGAATATGTGAAATGAACTTGTTGAGGTTGGGAATAGAAGAATGAGTGGAGAGGGAGTGGTTTGAAACTACAAAACATGAGATGCTGACATAGCAGTACCATCCATAAGTGAGTAATTTATATTAATGGGATCACTAAAATAAGCATTTTTAAGTCCTTGGGGACTTAAATTTACATGTCCTTAATCCCTCCAAAACAATTTTTAATCTGAATAAAAAACAGTGAAACTGAGCTGAACAAGGCTTCATTTCAAATTTAAGTCACTTAAGGTTTAAGAATGTCTTGAAAGCATTTAAGGCAAAGAACAACAACAACAACAAAAATATCTTAAATAATAGGATTTAAATATAAACATTAACAGCCATGAGGTTTTAAATATTGGGTAACACCACCCTCTTGTACTACTTGTCATGTATACTTCCTCTGAGTAGCAATCACTTTCAACATAAACTTATATAATTAAGAAACAGCTGGTATTATATAAATTAAAAATCAATAAAACCATTCTAAAAGACTTGAAGACAGCACAGAGTATATACAGTCACTTTACTTATAAAGTGGTATCTGAGCTGAGTAAAGGAGGATTAAGAAGCCAATAAGACCCTCACTATGCCATAAGCTCCATGAGATGGCCTGACCTTTTCAACAAGTATATTACAGCCCAGAGGGTCTGGTACAATGAATATAGATCTAATAACTACTGAAATATTATTTTTCCCTTAGCATTTTTCATAGCTATTATTTTTTATAAGTTTGGCTACTATCCATTCATTAATTTTTATTATGTTACTAAGCAAATAACTTGCTCATTGATTGATTTTATAACCTTTTAGGAAAGGGATCCATGGAGAACTCACTGATTTCCATTCTTTTTGTTAGATTTCTGTTTTTGTCCCATCTGGGACAACAGCATATTTGGCCATGTTACTCTTGGCCATGTTATATATATGAAATATAGTTCCATGTGTAGTAGCATATGTGGAAACACAGACTGCAAATTGAATTGAGATTTCATTGCAGGGAAGCTATAGGGATAGTAGCACTTTAAGAAGTGACAAAACAAACATGGCAGTGCCCATTAATCCACCATATCTACTGCCAGTCATGTGGCTGGACGATGGCTACCTGCTGTTGGAATATGTCTAAGCTCCAAAACAACTATGGGTTTTAACTAGTTTAATTATAAGGCTCAGAAAAGTTTGGGCTATGTAGAGTGAAGGGAGCCTTCACATCATTACCTCAAAACAAGGTTTAAAGAAGATACTTCATCCATTAGCAATTTTTATTCATGCTAAATGGTATATGTTTTTGAAACTTTGCTATTAGGATTTAGGGGGAATGCACAAATTGTTGAAAACAACAAAAAATAGTTTGGACACTATATAACAGTATTGTGTTTCTTATTACCTTTTAATACAAACTTTTTTTTAGTATCATGCCACTGTTAACTCATTTGTATTCATTATAATAGCAGTAGTCATAATGAAAGCATCTGGAATTAATATGGATGCCACATGCACTTTCACAGAAATTCTAATGTAATTCAACATTAAGTTAATGTTCTATTCAAATAAAGTGCAACTGTTTTAAGTCATATAATAATGCCATTGTGTAGAGTTGTAAAGATTATAACAGTATAGATTTTCTCCAGAGAGTTGTGATACTCTCAGAAGTGGCATTTCTTAGCTTCCACAGGCAGCCTGCCTATGATCATAGGCTACTAATCTGAATGATGTGTGGTGTCCTCCACTGGGCTATGGCTCAGTTATTTAGCAAGAGAATTACATCAGATTAAAGACACAGCCTCAGAGTAAACATTTTTATACATTCTTCTAATTGTTAAGTATGAGCAATATGAATTCACTTGTTATAAGCAATTACAGTAGTCCTAACATTCAACGTCCTTAATACTTTGTTCAAGTAAAAGAAGTGGACACAGAAACCACTATTGTTTTGATTTGAAGCTAATACTTTTCATCTATTAACTTATCTGTAAATTGTTGCATGGACAGTAATGTTTAGAAAAATAAGCTATTTATGTAGAAGAGAAGATAATAAGGTTAGTAAAAAATGGCTAAATAAATTTAGAAAATAGTATAAAAACTTATAAGGAAAGACAGAGAGAGATGAGAGACACAGAGATGAGAGAGTGAAAGAGAGAGAGAGAGAGAGAGAGAGAGAGAGAGAGAGCAATAATAACCTAGTTTATATACAGAATATTTTGTATTCTATCAACAGTGTGAGTACTGTACCTAGAAAGAGACCAGAGTTTGGAGGGTGAGTTAACTTTTTAGTGAAGGCTAAATAATAGATGGACCATTACCAGTTGCTCAAGCACCAAAATCCTTACCTTAAAGCAATGTTACTAGGGTGATAAAATCACATGCAAATGAAGAAAACAGTGTTTAGAAGCAGTGTTTCCTCCCTAGTCTATTTAGTGTCAACACCCTTGATGGGAATTAGCAAAGCTTTGTGCAACGAAAATAAAATGCAAGTCTAGGCACTCAGGAAATTCTGTAGGCAAAATGCATCTCTATTGTTTCTCCCAATGTTTTATTCACACCCAGTGTTAATAAATCAGTAATTTGCATATTCATATGGTCTCATATAATTTTCAGTGAGAATATGAGAATTTGAATTTAAATATGGTAAATTGCTGATAAAGTATGCTTATGAGAATATTCTATAGCAGTGTAAAAATTAAAAATTGGTATGATATATGTCTACAAAATTCATAGTTTAGGGTGGAACTCAATTTATGATAATGCTAAATTCCATAAATAAAGTTGATGCTATTAATAATCCAACAAGCTCCTTTCTCTAACTTTGCCATGTAGAGATTCTAGTAGGAGAAAGTGGGATATCTAATGGCACAGAGCACAATTTGTCAAATCAGACAGAATACATTTGAAGGATCTAAAATTCACATGTTATCTTTTCTCTACTGTACATATTCACATTAATTTTAAAATAGCATCTGAGGAAATCTTGCTGGTTGCTACTGGGAAAACTGTGGAGCAATTTCTTGCTAAAAATTAAACTTGCATAGCTGGAATAATATGGCAAATTTTAAGAGAGTCATTTACTACTGTTCAGTCTCTTTTACAATCCTGAAATAAATAGCAAATGCTATTTTCTTGATCCCAATTCTTATTATCATTAAATTACGCTACTGAAAATTCTTTCCTAAGTAACAGTTTTTAAGAACAATCATCCGAATCCCAAACTCTGTTTTCACTTAATAATACTGCCAAGTGTCATGAAAACAATAATTAGTCTTGAAGTTGTGATTCATGGATAAGTAATTAAAAATATCTGCTAAATGAACTAAATTACAAACTATTTTTATATTATTAGAGAATACAGAAAATTTATCCCTTACATTTGAAATTTATTATGATATATTTTCAATTTTTTATGAATGAAAATAATCAAAAGCTTAAAAATTTTAACCATAAATACCATTCCCGTGTCCAGCAAAAATAGTCTATAACTAGACAGTTGGAAATTTTCTATTACATTCTGTTAAATATCAAATTTGTATTTAAAAAATAAGCATTTAAATAGCAAATCCACATTTTTTTCTAGTTTACTACATTTGTCACCATTAACAATAACACTAGCATTCCCTTTGGAATGATGCAGGATCTGACAGTGCTTTCCTGTGCTCACTGCTTGGCATTTATGTTATATTTGATATAAGCTTCAAAGATGTATTGATTGGGTTAATTCTTAATTGTGATTGATCAAAATTTCTTTCCTTAACCTCCACTACCAGAAGATGGAGCAAACATACTTTTTTATTCCTCACATTAAATACAATGAAAATCCTTAGACTTCATATATAAAACAAACGCAAGGCTCTGAAAGGTAGAAAGAAGGCATGGAATGACAGACACAGTGGTGAGTTGTCTGAGTTTTCTTTTTGCCTTATGTATCCCCGAGATGCAGCAGAAGAAGCTGGCAGTGGAAACAGCACCCGTGCCTACAAAGTTACCCCAACAAAAGTTTGTTCTCTCTAGAAACACCCAAACTTCTTCCATGGGCTAGTGGTTAAATAAACTGAAGAATAACCATGTCATGGATTGCTGTTCAGCAGTTAAAAGAAACAAACTATAGATACACGCAATAACTTGGATGGATATCCAGAGATTTATGCCTAGTGAAAAATCCAATTCCAAAAGGTTACTTACAGTTTGATTCTGTTTGTATAATATTCTTGAAATGACAAAATTATAAAAATGGTTGCCAGGGATTAAGGAAGGGCTGGACCAGAAGGAAGTGTTTATGCGGCTATAAAAGTACAACATGAGGGATCCTTGTGGTAATGAAAATGTTCTTTATTTCAATATCCTGGTTGTGACATTATACTATAATTTTTCAAGATAATACCATTGGAAGAAAATGGGTAAAGAGGTACATGGAATCTCTATTATCTTTTTTACAACTGCATGTGGATCTTTACCTCAAAATAAAAAGTTAATTAAACTATGTTTATTTTTATTTGTACTTCTCAGGTTGATTGATCCTATCTGCTAGTAATACATCTGTAATATCTAGAATTTGCAAATTGTATCCTAACTAAAGGTTCAGGGAAAACATGGCATCTAAGACAAAATTGACGATTTTAGATTATTCTTAATCTCTCAATATATTTTAAAATTTGCATTTCTTCATGCTCATATTTTAAACTTTTTACTTTTAGTCTCTAAATTCCCTTGAGAAAATATATACAAATTTAAGTATTGTTATTCTTTAAAATGTGAAAAAAACGTTAACACCAATATCAACACTAATATTATTGCATTGTAGAATGAAAGGTGACATTCTACAACTGCAATTTTACATTTAGAGCTAAAATAATTATAGTAAATTTTGTATTTGTTTGAAAATATTGCATGTGTAAGATAGAGAGAGATATATAGAGAGAAGAGACATAGTTTGTGGGAGAAAAATAACACATGGTTTTATATTTAGTATCATACCTTTAAAAAGAAGTAAAAAAGTTTTGTTCTTTAGGGCATTCTGATTATCAGCAGAGATGCTAGCCATTCCAGCTTGTGTTCTAATTGGACGAGGACTCTCTATGGGGCCACTGGCATTAGCACTCTTCTATCAGCAATAACAGACCTTGTTCAATAGGATTAAGTTGCAACATTAATAGCATGACAGATCCAAATTACAGAAATTACTACTAAGTTTTCAAGCACTACACCTCATAAAATGCACTCATAAAAAAATTAAGTTTTCTCTGGCAACCCAATGCATATTGATTGATAACTTGCATTGATAGTGAATGATAAAATCATATGATAGTGTAGAACTTGGACACTTTATTCTTTGAAGCTCTAAGTAAGATAGGTACTTCTCAGTAATATAATCTATATTTATCTTGGGGTTTTGATTATCCCCTGATTCAGAAACCTGCAGCTCCCTAAGTCACAAGTAACTGTTTAAGAACATGGGGCTTGTTTGGAGTTCTACATATTTAATGAATTTAGCTTGGTTCCCTCTGTACTATCCTTTGGTAATTTTTATAATGAATGTATATGTTCATAATAACTATACAACCAGAATAAACCTGGCTAACCATAAAAGGTTGTAATATATACTACTAAATTCATCATGTGATTAAACCACTTTGATGAGTAGGCCATTAGAGACAAGTTGACTTCTTTCCCATGACCTAATTGATGCCACTTACATTGCTATATAACTAGGTGGTCCTTGAGGAAATAGCAAAGCCAAGTAATGACCAGGGTTACCACATATGTCTGCAGGTGTTGTGTTTAATGCCAATCTGAACAAAGGTGACCTACTAAAAAGTGTAAAATCCAAATGTCTCTCCAATCTCCAAACAATGAACTTTGGCGGTACTACATTAGCTCTAAAGGAAGCAGCACTTCATTTAATTGTTTTCTGAGAGAGTTCTCCTTTTTCAAACAGCACAAAGTTTTATTCTGTGTTATACTTGTGTCCTCTAATGACCAATGCATTTTACTGAACAAATACTCACTGGGTCCTGATATAATATCATTAATCTGGCATAAATTGACAGTATAAAAATAAATGATACAGAATCTAAGTATGCCATCAAGTAATTCATAATCTAATTTAAATGTTGATATATGCAAAGACCTAACTGTATAATCAATGTACTGAGGGAGAAAAGGAGAAAATCTGATAGACCTGTAGACTCTTAAATTTTCATAGGAAGTAAATATTTTGATAGCAAGCACCTCCTGGTAAACACAATTATTCTTTATTTTTCTCCTTTTAAATATAATTTTTTTTTTTGCAATTTTTTTTTGGTTTGGTCTTAAACAACTGAAAATAAATTATGGGTATAATGGCTGATAATTATAAAAATAAAAACTTAATATTTAGATCTTTCTTAACATTAGGGTATAAAAAGTATTTCATATTCATTATTCCACGTGATGCTCATAAGAACTCTGCAATAATGAAAATGCATGATGGTTAATTTCATATGTCAACTTGACAAGGTCATGGGGTGTTCAAATATTTGGTTAAACATTATTTCTGGATGTGTCTGTGAGGGTGTTTCGGGACGAGATACACATTTCAATCTGTGATATGAGTAAAGCAGATTAATGCACACCCCCCTTCGATATGGGTAGACATAATACAATCCATTGAAGGCCTAATAGAACCAAAAGGCAGAGGAAGGGAGAACTCACTTTCTCTGCCTGATTAGTAAACTGGGATACTGGTCTTCTCCTGCCCTAGAACTGAAACTTACATCATCAGCCCTCTGATGGACTTGGACTAGAATTTACACCATCAGTTCTCTAGGTTCTCAGGCCTTCGATCTTAGATTGTAACTACACCACTAAATTTCCTAGGTCCTCAGCTTATAGAGAGTTGATTGTGGGACTTCTAGCCTCCATATTGTATGAGCCAATTCTCCATATTGCTACATATATATCACACATAATATATATTATTAATATAAAATATAAATTTATATATTAATATATATTTCGTATTGGTTCTGGTTCTCTGTAGTACCTAATACATAGTGCAAATATTAATGGACACTTCACTGATATGCATAATTACTCCTGTTAAAATTGGCTGATGTAAATAAACAGTATGAAAATATCAATTCTCTTTTAATATGCAAAACTTAGATCTAATAAACTTAAAAACAAAGTTTTCCCATGTAAATATAAGTGATAAAATAGTCATGGATGACTAATCTAGATTTAAAATGTGTGATAATTTTTTTCTTTTAGAAAAACCTTCAGAGAAAATAATAAGCCATATTTAATTGGCAACTTTCTTCTTCGCTGGGTAATTCAACATTTTTCTGAAGTTGAAGTGACACAACTCATAAGTTTAAAGAGAAGTTTGTAATAAAGTACTAGATTAAATGTTATGCATTCTGAAAATTAAATTGTGTCTTTTAACTCCTTAATCTGATGTTTAGTCATATGCTGATTTACGTTTATGTACAAAAATAAAATAGTCTGTTTATAGTCACTGATAAAACACATTTTTAGTAGTTTTTCCTACTTTCAGGCTCTCATGGAATGGACTGTTGGTATTTGAAAAATAAAAACCATGTGTAGGTAGCCTATGTAACAGATAATCGAAATTTCATTCAAAAGGGGGCAAAAGAACAGCTGACAAGCTTACTTCTCAAAATCTTCACTTTCAAAATAGCTCCCTATGCCATTTTCCAAATTTTAAATGAAATTTCTGCTCAGATTCATATCTGAGAGAAACAAATACTTATAAGCCATTAGTGTAGACTGTACTTGAGTCAAAGGCCAACAGCACTGTTTTTAGTATTTTTGCTTCCATACAAACCATTATTAAACACAAGTTTCATTGGTAAGAACCTTGCCACACATTTAAAAATGCATAATTCAATTTTGTGACCCAATTAAACCAGATTCAATTATAAAATTATCATCATGTAAGTCTTTAAAGGTTTAAAACATTCAAGAAAACAAACAAAAAACCAAAGAAACCAAAATTTGTTAACTTTTACATTTAAGAAATTGGTAAAGTTAATTTTCCTTGCAGTGTAAGAGTGTCAGAATTAGGGACAGGAGAGGAAATCCAAACTCTCACTAAGAATACATATATTTAGAGCAATAGCTAAATCATCTTTGCACTCATCAAAGAATGAGTGCATCTAAAATGATTAGTTAAAACAAATACTGGTAAAATTTCTTTCAGGAAGAAGCAGGAGTCAAGTTTGACTGTAAGCAATGAGAATTAAGATTATGTTCAAAGATAATTTTTATCCTTAAACATTCCAAATTAAAATAAAAAAAAATAACTAGTGTGTGTGTGTACCCTGATACCTAAATGACATTTGAGCAACTGACTATTCAAATGGAAACTCAAAAAATAGCAATGTTAGATGACTGCATTTTTATTAACTTCTGCTTCCCCAAAATTAACACATTGGTCCATTATTGACCCATAAGAAACAACCATAAAACTAACAAAGAAAATAAAATGTAACTCCTGCATGTCACTGTACTATCACAATAATGCCAAAGGGAAGTCTATAATCATTTCAAATGTGTCCCATAAGACATTAATGCACATGTCTACCACTATGCTGACTAGTACCAGTGATGCTTCAAAAGACATTTATCATATTTCCAAGTTTTTTATGAGACATTTATTTCCCAAATAACTGCAACCCCTTTGTCTTGTGTCATTAATTTCCTGGCTAGGTTAGCAATAAACTCTAAACACAGACTGAGGAAGATGTCATCTTCAAAAAATAAAATTTTAACTGATATGAAAGCATACAAGATAAAGCAGCTCTTTTTTTCTTCTCTCTCAAATTTTTGATCACATAACAGTGGGTCAAAATTTTAATTTTTTGTCTCAAAGCCAAAACATAGACATATTGAGTAATTATCATATACATGACTTACTGGGCTCCAAATATAGCTACACATAGCTGTGCCTCAAAAAGATGGAAAGGATCACTTTCTCTAAGTATATGAAAGATGCTACCTAAAACTGTAAAATGTATAGCTTGAGGAGCCTTAAGAAGTGGTCTGCAGTTTATAATTCTATTTAAAAGGCATTATAAAGCTGAAGCTAATTAATATACAAACAAGTAAATGCTGTTGAAAAGCTTACAAATATATATAGTCAGATGATTGGAAAAACAGCTAATGCTCATTTAAAACTTATACTTCAACAGGTGCTTTATTTGTAATATCTTATTTAAACTGCATAAGGAAACTGGGAATCTCAGAGGTAATACACAGGTAGTAAAAGCTGAATATGGATTCAAAGTAGGGTTTTTCTGACTCTACAATCATATTTGTACTCCACCTTGTTCTTTTACAATTCTTCAGTCAGTACTAATAAAATAAAAAGTTGGCCAAGTGGCTAAAACAACATGCAGATGTTAACACATAATGATGTGATTCCTCCTCCTCTATTAGAGTAAATTGTTTGTGGAGCAGTGGAAGATATTATTGGAGAGCTAGTCTGAGACCAGATAACAAAGAATATTGGATATTTGAGTAATGTGCCTGTACCTTAGCTTTGCATATGTTTTCCCCATCATAGATATGTATGAATATCACTTATTTTAATTTAAATATACGATTATGGACCTTGGGTGAAATCTCCTAAATCAGAATTTCTGGTGTTAATGCCTTAGTTTACAAATTATGGGGGAAAAATAGTGATTTTATGGAGAGGTAGGCTTATACTTCAAATAATTAAAAATATAGGATGAAGGGATTGGCATGATAAAGGAGTAAAAGGCTTGGAGAAAATAATCTAATGTTAACTGTCTAAAATGCTTTGGAGTAACATGAGAGATTGGAATTGGGGCTGGTCTGTAATCTAGCCATAAAGTTATATGGACCTTGACTATAATTTGCCTATGGGAATGTAAAAGACATGCAGTGTTTTCACTCATACATATTAATCCCCAAAGGTGGTAATAGTGATAGGAAAGTTATAACCAAATACAGAGAATTTATTGCAAGACTAAACATCCTTTCTGAATCATTTTGGTGAACCATCCTAAAGCATATGGAAGGAGATCTAAAACTTATTTTCTCTTTTCTTCCTTGAGAAAACATAATGAACTAATCAGCCCCTTTCCTATTTTTTCATATCCAGAATATCTCCTTTTTTCCTTTACTTCTCTTGAAGTATTTTGCTCAGTCTAATTCATTTATTGTCTTTATTAGGCACCCAGTCTGTTATATGTTGTGGATAAATATGCAAATAAAGTGTAAGCTCAGCTTTCAGAAGCTTACAGACTAGTAGAAGAAAACACTATTTTTAAATTAACAGTGTCATTAATGCTAAGATGAAAATGTTGACAAGGTATAATGAAAAGTCTAAGGAGTGGGTGCTAAATTCTACCAGCATGGCCACAAAAAGCATCACAGAAGTTATATACTGGAACTAAATATTGAAATTTGAGAGGTTCTTTATATAAAAACAGAAATATGGATATGCTCTTTCCTAATACAACAGTGTGAAAAAAATCACAAAGCTATATAACAGGATGATTCAGAAGTTATGGATATATGTCTAAGGTTGTAGTATGACTTGCAATGGTCACTGAAGGAGTTGGCAATATAGCACAGTATATACTAAGAGGGACAGGCACACATACTAATTGCTGAATTATGTACTGCACTAAGAAATTGACGCTTAATCTTGTAAGCAATGGAGAGCGAATATATTTATCATTAGATTTTGTTTTTGGAATGACCAGTTAGGACATTTGCAATATTCCAAATGAGAAATGTCAAACCTGCATTGCCAGCAGCAGTGATGATATTGAAAGACATTATTTCCAAAATCTTCATTCTTTGAGGTAATCCAGTTTACAACGACATTTGCCTTAGATTATAAAAGGTAAAATATCTAACTTATCTTTTATTTCTTCTTCATAAGACTCACTTCAATTTAATTTTCAGAGAATACAATTTGCCAGTTTCATCCATTTTCTCATCATGCATTACCTTTGCAGTCAGTATATAAAAAAGTCAATATTATTTTTGACTGGTCCAGTCTTTTTTTGATTCGTACTCACTCTTCAAAAATGCACACTTTGTGGTATCTTATTTTTAAAGAAGACATGCAAACTAAATGCAATGTCCTTGAAGTTAAAGTGTCCTTTTTTACTGCACACTGACTCAGCATGCAAATAGAACTAGCAGTAAAGAACAATGAGTTGTTGAGGTGGCAGCTTGGCTACCTCTATGATTGATATTAGCAAAATTATAACCCTTCCAACCTACTGTAACATAGATACAGGGCTACAGTCAATGAAATATATCTTCACTGGGCTGCTCTAAAATTTAGCAAATAAATATTATTAAGAAAATCTTTGAAATGCCTTAAAAAATTAGGCTAGATTTATATTTTGTCATACATACTGATGAGAACTAAACAGCTACATCTGGTGATGATTTTCATCTACAAAGTAAACATTAAATATTTGTTAAATGCATTCTAGTAAGTTAGTTACTTTTAAAAATTCCTTGTAAAAAAATGCAAAGGAATGTTGATATTCCAAAGCAGTAGTAAGATCATCATATCCCCTTGGTGTTATACTTGTTTTCTATGGAGGTTAATAGTGATTACTAACTTGCTATCTGTTGATGAGAGTCTTTTCTTTTTCATTTAATTCTGAGCAGTTCATTTTTATAGCTAATTTGCATAATTGCATTAACAGCTACAGTTTTGAAACTGAATCAATTTATAACTAATTTCTAAAATTCTCAATTCTCCTTTAGGCTAATAAAATGAATTTTACTGTTACCTAAAGTTATTTAATAAACTAATAAATGTGGGAAAGAGAGAAATGCACAAGAAGCTTATTTCCTGAAAACTCTTTGTTGCATACATTTATCCTGTATAATTACCACTATGTGTAATTAACAGTGTCCTATATATATTTATCTTTTCAGCATACAGAGGCTATTATTCTTTTACTAGGACGTGTCTTCTGCCAATGGCAGTCAAAGGAAGATTTAAGAAAAGACACATATAGAAACAGTACTTTACAATGTGATTATTTGCATTTATATGCAGTTCAAACCAATTTATAAGTATTCTTATATTAGGCTCATATATTAAAGTTGTAGAGCACAAATATTAAATGTATTTTGAAGAAGGGGGAAGTCTGGCTTGTAGATTTTATACAACTAGAGCATATCAAAAACTAGATATTTAAAACAAAAGGATATTTAAAACCTTTATTTTGAACATACTAAAGTAGAATAAAATTTTTTCAGAGGCTAGACCATACTGTACTTTGATTAATATGAAGCATTTAAGAAGGATCTGGAAAACTGCATTAACTTTCTGTTACTGGATTACAGGGAAGATGATCTTATACCATACTGCATCTCTTCACCCTGTACTTTCTTATATAATAGGCTCCACACTGAGACTTCTCTTATTTTAGAAAAATAAGCAGTGAAACAGAGTATCAAGATATAAAAAAAAACTGATTTTTATTTAGTATTTCATATAACAAAAATTTTGAAGTCATTGGCTTTCTTGTTATGTATGTATTAAATGCCTAAAGAAAAGGTAAGAGCAGGTAGGTATCTGCTGTGTCACCCTTAACTTTCAAACAGACTGAATTTTTCATTATTACTATTTATAGGCTATTATGTTCAGCTTATTAGTTAGTGATTTCCTCAGTATTTTTGAAAGCTATACTTCATCTCAGATTTGGGTATATGGTAATGTAACCAAATAAGTCTATTATTAAATTACTACAGGCATATCTCATTTTATTTTGCTTAGCTTTACTGAAAACAAAGATATGGAATTTTTTTCAAATTGAAGGTTTGTGGCAATCCTGAGTTCAGAAAGTCTAGTGGCACCATTTTTCTAACGGGCTCAGATAATGGTTAGCATATTTTAGCAATGAAGTATTTTTAAATTAAGCTATGTACATTTTTAGACATAATGCTATTGCACATTTAATAGACTACAGTGTAGTATAAACATAACTTTTATATACATAGGAAACAAAAAACGGACTAATTTTATTGCAATATTCGCTTTATTGAAGTGGTCTGAAAACAAAGCTGCAATATTTCAAATGAATGCCTTATGTTAAATTATCTGAGGTTGTTTTACTAGACAAAACTTAGTAATTTTACTTGATTGAAAAGTACTTTTATAAAACTTTCAATAAATCAAATTATAATTTTTCCATTAAGTGACTCTGCTGCATACATCTGTTTTTTGCTCATGTGACTGAGTTGTAAAATGAATAATTGTGCAAATAATTCCCTCAATTTTCAATTTTACACAAAGAATTACTCGGTTCCATGAAAAAAAGACTACACCCCTCCCCCAGTACTTAAAGTCTCATCTTAAATGCAGATCACTAATGAATTTGAAATAAAACAGGTATTTAAACAAAACAAATACCTCAGACCATCTTATTCCATCAGTAAGTACTCAGTTATTCTGCGTATTATATACTCAGTATCCTCTTCAGTTTCATTCAATAGAAGATGTTAAGGTCATTATATTTATAAGTCTGATGAGTTATTTTCTACTAAATTTAGTGTTTTGAGACTGGCTATAAAGGAATTTGCAGGTTGTTTTAGTTTTAGAGAGATAGTGATTATGTAAGCAAAGATATCTCATTATTTCCTTTACTTCAGATATTTTTCTAAGTCACATAAGAAATCTATAGAAAAATTAAATTACAAATATTTTAATTTTCATCCATCATTTTCTATATATACCAGCATTCTCAGGATAATATGAATGTGAAATGGATCATCAGATTCTCCTTTCCATTCCTTTCCCCCGACTTTGAACACAGCTTTGCCCAATTAAATAATTTTTTTTAAAAAAACCCACATTTTACCATTAATATATGTTTATTTTCACTAGACACAAATAAGAAGGTCATGTAAATTATAGTCCTGGCTGGTATATGTATGTCCACTGAATTAGATCAGAAAGCAGTACGGTTAAGGTAGAATATATTCTCATTTTGGCCATGTACTAAAGAAAATAAAAATGGAACATTTTTAATGATATATGTTTAAAATAATGTTTTATTATCTTAGACACTAAGGCAATGACATTGAAAAACTTCTAGAAACTTAATACTGATTGACCATTCAAGAGAAAACCTTCAAGTCCATCCTTCAAGACCTCCTTGTGTTTGTAGATTCCTTTGCTTTTGAAGACATACATATATGACAGAAATAAAAACACATGAGGGAATTTGGAGTTCAGAAAATATCAAAGAACTCAAGAAATTGTTTTTTCCCTTTAATTTTAATATATATCCTTATTTTAAAATAAATTTGATATATATTTCTGCTTCTATGCTTTAACTACCACAAAATATTATTTGACAAAGGTTATCTAATCTATATAAGCTTTTTGAATACTCCCATAAGTTTTATTTGAATAAAAAAAATTGCTATTCCCATGGCTAGATGATAACAAGCCATAAATTGTTGTAACAGATTAATTTACATCCCAAAAAGTTTGAGGTAATTTGAACCTAGTAAAATGTGTTTCTAGTGAGATGAATTTCTCTAGTGAAAGCAAAGCTGCTGGCCATATTCACTTTTTATATACAAGCATGTTACCTTTATATACAAGCATGTTTAATGATACTTATCCAAACATAAAGATTAAAAAAAAAAGTTTTAGACTGAGAAACTATTTCCAAATCTAGGTTTGTTCATTTTAGTCCCATTCTTTTATAAGTGGAGTAATGTCTTTCAGTTTAGAAATATCTAGGAGTGATGCCATTAAGATGGTAACATAGATAATTCCTGTCTTCAGTCCCTTCACTAGAAGATGAACTAATGACTATCTTATAGACAAGGAATTATTGTGAAGATCCTAGAACATGGAAGTGAGGCGAAAGCAGTCCTCTGGAGCACAGAGACCAAGAAGGACTACATTAGAAGAATAAGAGGAGCAGTTATACTGTGATCATATTGCCCTCCCCGCCAGCTGATATGACACTACACCAAGAGAGATCCCCTGGGCCTACAGTTTTTTCAGTGGGAGAAAAGAGAGCCCAAAGTGGATCTCCAGTTTTTCCAAGATTGTGGGTCTCATCCCAGGAGACCTATTTGGGTCTAACTTTACAGGGATTGAGGGGGAATCTCTGAGGCCTGAACTGAAGATCAAATTGTGATGGAGAAGGGGAATGGGGATTATAGTAACTAACACTTGTATCTTGGCAGACTGAAATTTTACTCAAAGAGGCACCCAAGTAGAAATCCCAACCAGTAGTTTTTGCCCATCAGCAAGGTGAAGATCATAGCCTTGTCTGCCTAGAGAACGCAGTCCATAGTTCAGCCTGATTTGGAACCTCAAACAGCTAGTCCTACTAAGTCTTGAAATCTGTTTTGTTGCCCTGCCTAGGCTAAAAAACTGATTCATAGCCCTGTCTACCGGTGCGTGGAAACCCCAGCACTGCCTGACCAGGAAACCTAACCAGAACACCAGGAAAGCTGTATAGCCCCGCTAACAACTATACATGAGGAGAAAGCTCAGCCAGTGACTTAGCTCATCTACAGAACAAAACCAGTTCCTAATTGACCAGAGAACTTGGTGCATAATTTTGCCTGTTTGGGGTCTCCAAACAAAGAGCTATACTGGCCTTGGGGCCTGTTCCACCACCTTGCCCAGGCATTGAAGTCTAATTGATAGTCTCACCTAATGCTGAGTATAGTACCCAGACCTGCCTAACTAGAAAGCCTGACCAGAGAATCTAGGCAACTGTGGAGCCCATCCTGCAGAGCAATCAGGATAGAAAAATAAAATCCATCAAATCTGAAAAGAAAGAAGTAAAATTGTCTCTCTTTGCAGATGACATGATTTTATATATATAATATCCTAAAGACTCTACCAAAAATTGGTAGATTTAATCAATGAGTTCAGTAAAGTTGCTGGATACAAAATCAACATACAAAAATCAGTAGTGAAGTATCTGGAAAAAAAAATTGAGGAAACAATCCCATTTACAATAGCATCAAAAATAATAAAATACTTAGGAATAAATTGAACAGTATGTAAAAAACATACTGAAACTATAAGATTTTGATAAAAGAAACTGAAGAAGACAAATAGAATAAATAGAAAGATATTTAATGTCCACAGACAAGAAGAATTAATAGTGTTCAAAGGTCCATACTACTCTAGAATGAAATATTTGCAAATCATACATCTGATAAAGGGTTTAATGTTCAAAATCCATAAGAAACTCATATAACTTGATAGAAAAAAGTCCAACATAAACAATAGGTCATGGTTCTAAAAAAACATTATGCAAAGAAGATATTCAAATGGTCAACAACGAGTATATGAAAAATGTTCAACATCACTAAACATAAGGGAAATGAAAATTAAAATTACAAGATGTCACTTTATACCTATGGTTATTATCATAAAGATAAGAGAAGTGCAGATAAGGAAGTCGAGAAAAGAAAACCTTTGTGCACTGTTGTAGCACCTGGAATGTAAATCAGTACAGATGCTATGAAAACAGTATGGCTGTTCCTCAAAAAAATTAAAACTATTACATGATTTCTGAGTATACATACACATACACAGACATACACAAACAAAATGGAAAACTATGGAATATTAGCTATAAAAAGAAGGAAATCCTATTTCTGACAAAATGGATGGAACTTGAGGATATTATGATAAATGAAATGAGGCAGAAATGTATGATCTCACTTACATACGGAATCTAAGAAAAAAATAAACTCAGAAACAGAGCAGATTGGTGGCTTCCAGAGGCAGGTAGAGGAGGATGGGGGGATTGGCTGAAGGTGTCAAAATGTCCAATTATAAACTAAATATATTTCATAGATGTAATGTGCAACATGATGACTATAGTTAACAATACTGTATTGTATATTTTAAAGTTCATAAGAAAGAAAATCTTCAAAGTTGCATTACCGGAAAAAAATGTAACCATTTGAAGTAATGTACAGTGCTAACTAAACTTACTGTGGTAATCATTTTAATATATATATTTATATATGAAATCAACATGTTGTACACCTTAGACCTATACATTGTTATATATCAAATATATCACAATTAAAATGGAAAAAAGAAATGATATCTAGGATGAAATTTTATATTATTTTAAAATTTTTAATATAAACTAATTTTTCATTATAAAATGATTTTGAGTTGGTTGGAAGCACTTTAGGAAATATTCATGTAGTGAATGTCTGTAAATAAAACCTATTAGTAAGTAATTTCTTCTTTGGAAAACATTATTATCTATATTTGAGCAAGTTTTTGTAGTAAGGGATACTAAAGACATTGACAAAAGGGTCTTCCTGTTCCTTTTAGCTTGATAAAATTTTAGACATCCTTCTTCTTAACTCTAGCCCCTGACCTCTCTATTATTAAAATAATTTACTTGAAAGAAATAAAACAAACAGAAATAACTTGTCAGTTCTTTCTCTGTCCTTTTCAGATGTATGTAAATCTTTTCAAATCTTTTTTACAGTTTTATCAACCAGGAATATCTTTCTCAATCATGTGAGAGCCACCTCTTTGAAATCTAAACATCAAGAGAGAACCCAATTTTTCAGTTTCTACAGAAGGTAGGAGTTTGACATCCTTGGGTAGCTTGCTCTAAGTTACAAATCTCCTGTCACAAATATGTATAAGAAAGTTTACTCTTCCTTTAAAACCAACTGACAAATTTAGATGGCTTGCATTCTCCATTGCACTCTGACCCTTAAAAGTCCTCCTGTGTGTTTCAGAAGAGTTGAGCTGAGACAGAGTACAGGCTCCTCTTTCCTACTGAAATAGCCTTGAATGAAGTCTCTTTGCCTGCTTAATTTTGTTGTAATTTTTGTTTTATAACACCTTTTTAATACAGCTAAACTGCTTAGTCAACTTCCTTTCCTGACTTAATTTTCCTCATATCTAGCTATGACAGAAGACTCCGTCATTGTTCATTGTTCTTAAAAAGACAGTCTCTCCAGCACAAAATTCAAAGCATTTGGAAGGGTGATGTGAAATGATCAATTTACCAGCTGATTTTCAAATTAGGTGTTCACTCTATGAAGACATGCTTATATTTAAATGTTGTGAATAACAAAAACATCAGCATACTGATATTGAAATGTCCGTATAAAAGTAACTTAAAGCCAAGCACAATTTATTTTGATAGTTTCCCATGATACTACCACTACTACCAATATCATTGTTAATAAAAATAAATTTAGCATCTATTATCAGTTAATAACCATTTCATGCCATAAACTGTATATATACTATTTAATAAGTCTTCACAGTTATACTGAGGTGTTATTTCAAAACACAAAAATGCTATCAAAACACAAAAATTTTAAACAATACTTCAAAATTTAGCAAAAACATCTATGATACAAACTAAATTCTGAATGACTTCAAGATAATTTCCTCTCTCTTTTATTTTAGGTTTTTGCTCTTATTTCTAATCAGCATATCTAAGATTTACATTTATTTCTTCATTCCTTCCAAATCAGTTTGTTGTCTTTAGTCTGTATGGCAAAAGTAAAATAAACAACCATGAAAGAAATGCTTTAACTATTATAAAGCATTATATTTAAATACTTATTAATGGTTACATTTTTATTTTTATTACATAAATTTTTGTGTTATTATTTAAATCCAACATGACTTGGAAGAAGTTTCCACACAGGAAACATTCTTTATATAATTGAAACTTCATTCGAATATTCAGGATGCCAGACATTAACAAAAATATTTCAGAAGAGGAAATGAAATAAAGAAGTAAAGAAGGAAGTAAAGTGAGAACTGGAGAGAATTTTATTTTCACTAAAAGTCATGTTTTCCAGGCTATGATTGAGAATTTGAGTTTCAAGAGGGAGTTCTTAATTACATATAAATACATAGAATCATATATAGGTATGCATATTTACAACATGCATAGATATAGTATGTGTTACATATAATAATATTAATTCTTGAAATAGTATAGCTTGAACTCAATTTCAGTGAACCAAGTAAAAAGTGAGTTATATATTCAAATTATGTAATATTGTTGGAGATTTAAGAGAAAATAAAACATCAACTTTTAATAGCCTATAATTGTTTTGTGAGCATCTTCACATGTGCGAAAAAGGTAGATAAAATTACTATTAAACATTGAACAGATTTCTATAAGAAAGAAATCAGATTTAGTTGAAGTTTAATAAGGAGAAACATTTGAAAAAAATTTAGATGGTTGGGCAGGTTTTCAATAAATGAAAATGCACAGGTAGGATGAAAAAAATATTTCAAGTAGCTGAATTCATGTGTCTTCCTAAACCAAAATCACTAAAACCACAAATGCTGCACCAAATGAATACTAGTACTCCTTCCAAATCTGAGATGTCAATTCTCCAACTCTTTTATCTATTTTCAGACTATATAGGTGGACATTCACCTCAATAGTGAAGAGAGGTTAGTGATGAAATTCTACTCTAGAAGAGATAAATTAAGTTTAGAATCAGCTGTATTAATATTGTTTTATATGTACACCTTACATATGCACACATCTATTTGATGCATTATAAAATGTAAGCATTGATTCCATATAACAAAATAATATATTTAGTATAATATATAAATAAAAAACCAAAACTGTATAGATTATATATCAGCTGTGCTAATATCTCAGGAAACAAAATAGATAAAAGTGCCTATCCTTGTCAAGTTTCCATTTTAGGAGGGTGAGACAGAAACTAAGTAATAAATGTAATAAACAATATATATTGTATCCTAGAAAGTGATAAGGGCTATGGCAAAAAGAAAAGGAAAACAATGAAGGGGAGACTGCAAGTGATTCTGTGCATATTTGATGTTATATAGAATGATATGGGTAAGCTTCGTTGAGATGGTAACATTTGAACAAAAACTGGACGTTAGTGAAGTTTGCTGAAAGAGTATCTCAGGCAAAGAGAACCATCAATTAAAAGTCCCTAATGTGGAAAGCACACTTGATGGGAGGCCAGTATGGCCTGAGCAGAATGAGCACAGGGGTGAAGTACCAGATATGGTCAGAGATAATAAGATGGACATATGGTAGATACTGTAAAGATCTTGTTGCTCCAGGCTTCAGCTAGCTATACCTACAGAATTAATCTCAGCTGCAGAGATATTATGCCAAGTTCACATACCTTACAAGGTTGTCCCTTTTATAATGAATGATCACATCATGAACATAAAGATATGGTTATTCAAACCCAACTTGGGATAACTCTGAAGGGCCATTCCTACTCCAGAGTGACCAATAGGATCATTTGATGCTGCTGTTCAGGCTGTACCTCAAGCTAAACAATCTGAGCAATCCTGTTTCTATGGCCATCTTCTCACAGAAACTGATCAATGGACAATCCTTAATAAATATCCTGTGCACAAAACTCTATAACTCAGAATTAGCTTCTTGGGGACTCATCATGGGCATTTCTTATAGGATCTTATTGGCCATGGTAGGGAATATGGCTTTTATTTAAGTGAACTGAGAAACTATTAAAGGATGTGGAACAGAAACTTGATATAATCTGAGTTTCATTTTAAAGGAACACTGAGGTTGCAGGATTGAAAACAGAATAAAATGAGGCAATAGCAAAAGTAGGAGGCCAGTTAGGAGGTTATTCTAATCTTCTCAGGACAAATGTAAGAAGGGTTAGTTTATATTTTGTTCAGAAGGAAGAATTAGGGGTTCACAGATTTATGAGAGTTTCTCTTATTATAATTCCCATTTTGGCTCAGTTGGGCTTTCATTTTTATCTTTGTCATCCATCAGCTGATTTCTGAAGTTTAAGTTTATTAGGGCAAAAGTGATATCAGTTTTCAGCATTCTCACTTTCTAATCCACTCTGCTGGTTTTTAAAAAATGTTTTATATACATCATTGACAAAGATTGATATAAATGTCTATCCAAATCTATTGATGAAATGGATGTGTGACTTCTTGTTTGAATGCTAAGAACTACTATCTTAGCTGTCGAAGTGGGGGGAAATTTTAAAAAGCAATAAGAAACAAAAAGAAGAGGAATTAAATTAAAAAAAAATAAAAAGAAAGCCTTCATGTCTTTAATCAAATACTAAAATGAATACCACAAACAAAATACTTTTAAAATAGGCATTATAAATTTTGGCTAATTTCTGCCAACTACAAATGGATACTATATATAGATATTATATATGTATATTGTAGTATGGAAATTAAGATATACTTTTGTCAAAAGTATCTCTGGAACATTATCTTCTATAATTGAAAATTGAAACTAACAACATCATTCTTAGACATAATTATGTATATATAATCACATTTTAAACTATTCACTATAAAAGATAATTACATAGTTATTCTTATATTCTAAGAAAAATGTTATTAATGTGTTTGAAAATTACAGTTTCAGGAAGTCAATAAAGAAAACCAACAAAACCAAACCAGCTTGTTTTTTTTTTTTGGGGGGGAGGGTAGAATTAATAATATCAACAAGTCTCTAGCTAAGCTAAGAAAAAAAGAGAGGACACAAATTACTTCTGATATCAGAAGTGAAACAGAAATCATTACAGAACCCCGGGACATTAAAAGGATAATAAAAGAGTACTGTGAACAACACTATGCTCACAAATTTGAAAATGTGGGTGAAATGGGCCAATTCCTTGAAAGACACAAACTGCCAAAACTTATGGAAGAAAAAAATAGACAATCTGAACAGGCTTATATCTGTTAAATACATTTCATTAATAACTGGTAACCTTCCAAAACAAAAAGCAGCAGGCCCAGATAGGAGAATTCTACCAAATAGTTAAGGATGAAATTATACCAAGTCTCTATGATCTCTCTTAAAACATAGAAGCAGAAGAAATAATTCTGAACTCATTCTATGAGACCAGCATTATCCTAATACCAAAACCAGACAAAGATATTATAAGAAAACTATAGATCAATATCTCTCATAAACATAGATGCAAAAATCATCTAAGTATTAGAAACTGAATCCCATAGTATATAAAAGAATTATACACCATGACCAAGTGAAATTTATCCCAAGTAAATTAACCATTAAAAAATTAACCATTAAAAAATCAATTAATATAATCCATCATATCAACAGGCTAAAAAGGAAAAAATCACATGATCATATAAATAGACACAGAAAAGCATTAGACAAAATTAAACATCCTTTCATAATAAAAAGTCAGTAAATGAAGAATGGAGGGGAACTTTCCCAACTTGATAAATAATATCCTATATTAAACGTACAGCCAGCATCATACTTCATAGTGAGAGACTTGATGGCTCCCACTAAGATCAGTTACAAGGCAAGGATGTCTCCTCAGTACTTCTTTTCAAGATCTAACTGGAAATCTTAGCTGATGGAATAAGATGAAGAAATAAAAGTTATTTAGACTTGGAAGAAAGAAAAAAAAACTGTCTTTGTTCACAGATGTATATGTAGAAAATTCAAAAGGATAAGCAAATAATTCTTGAAACTAAAAAGCAATTATAGTGAGCTTGTAAGTTACAAAGTTAATATACGAAAGCACTTTCTTATATACCAGCAATGAACAAGTAGAATATTAAATTTAAAAAAATGCAGTACCATTTATATGCAGTACCCCTCAAAATGAAATACTTAGGTATAAATCTAATAAAATATGTGGAAAGTATGTGTGTGTATGTGTGTGTGTGTATGTGTATTATATGTATATATATACACAAATACATACATATATGTATACATTATGTGTATATATGGGGGTACAGAAAATGACATACTATTATATATGTAATAGTATACACACACATGAAAAATCACAAATTGCTGTCAAAAAATATCAAAGAACTAAATAGAGATGAATCCATATAATTGATAGGAAGACCCAATATTATCAAGATGACAGCTTTTCCCAAATTAATGTATAGATTCAATACAATTCCAATCAAAATCCCTGCAAATTTTTTCATAAGTAACAAATTGATTCTAAAGTTTATATGGAGAGAAAAAAAAAAAAAACAAGACTAGCCAACACAATACTGAAGAACAAGGCTGGAGGGCTAACAATTCCCAACTTCAAGATTTAAAATAATTAAGTTACACTAATTAAGATAATGTGATATTGTAAAACAACAGGCAAGTAGATCAATGGAACAGAATAGGAAGGCCAGAAAAAGAGTAGAGTCAACTCATCTTTGACAAAGGAGCCAAAGGAGCCAAAGGAGCCAAAGAAGTAGTCAATGCAATGGAACAAAGATAGTCTTTTTTTTTTTTAATGGTGCAAGAACAACTAGATATCCATATGTAAGAAATAAATAAATCTAGCCACAAGCCTTACAGTCTTCAGAAAAATTAATTCAAAATAGATCATGGACCTAAATGTAAAATGAAAAAAAACTATAAAACTATTAGAAGATAACACAGGAGAAAATCTATTTTAGGATTAGCGATGACCTCTCAGTTAGTACACCCAAAGTATACTCCATGATAGAAAACACTGATAAGTTGGATTTCATTAAAATTAAAATTTTCTGTTCTGTGGAAAAAATTGTCAAGAGAACTAACAGATAAATCATAGACTTGGAAACAATATTTGCAGAAGACACATCTGATAAAGGCTGTTTTCCAAAATACACAAAGAACTCTTAAAAAGCAATAAAAAAAACAAACAACCTCATTAAAAAATGAACTAAAAACTTTAACAGACATCTCATCAAAAAAGATTTACAGATGGGAAACCAGCTTATAAAAAGATCATATGTCATCAGGGAAATAAAAATTTAAGTGATAATGAGATACCACTACATCTATTGGAATGGCCAAAATCCAGAATATTGACACCACCAAATGTTGGCTAGAATGGGGAGACAAAATTCAACACACAGCAGTATATTTGCCTTCTGTTACATTGAGAACACCTAAATGTATCTTCCTTCCTTTCCTAAGACATTTTTTTATGAAAATCATATATGTATAGTTTTATACAAAGAAAATTCCAGATATACACTGAAGGAAAAGAGACATAAAATTATTTTTAGAATAATTTATTCACAAAAGGCACTTGAAGAGATCATTTAGATAAACATATTTATTTTATGAGGATAACTATGTCCCAGAGAGGTTATAAGATTTGCCTTGAAATTGACTTCATAGATGAATTATACAATCTGAATACTGCAATATCTAGACTATTTATAGATACTGTGAGACTGTTATTTTCTAGAAGCAATGGTCTGTAGTTATTGCTCACTTAAGATGTTTTAAATTACCTAATGCTTTCAAATATGGTATCTGTTTTGTTTTGTTTTGTTTTGTTTTAGCATTTAAAGGTGGGCTTCAAGCATAAAGATAAAAAACTAGTACTCTAGAAATTCTACAATAAAGTGATCTTTATTCCAGCATTTGTCAAATTTTGCCTACCAGCTGTAAAACTATAGTTTATATTTTCAATTAATATTTGTGAACTCAATTATTTTTTAATGAACATAGAAACACTCATTATGTGAGTTAAATTTTTGCCTATCAGCAATAATTAAACACATGAAAAAATTAAACATAATTCTAGTATCAAGAAAGAAAAACATACCTAGGAACACCAAGTGTTAGGCGTAAAACATAAAAAATATATAAAATAATAAAATAACATAAAAAAATAAGGAATTGTAAATTGACAAGGTCATACCAATCTGTGAGGGCAACCAAGGGTTGCCTTGCCTAAAAGAAAAAAAAATAAATAAAAATTTAAAAAAGAACAGTCAACTATATATTATAGTGTGAATCTTATACTTTTCTCTCTAAAAACAGATGGAGTGTTTGGCACTTTTCACAGATTATAAATCAAGACAGGTATAGGGCTTTGGGTCTTTGCATTAATTACACTTATTATAAGCCAATAAAGAATGGTCTAAATGGAATTGCAAGCCAGTTTTATGTCTTTTGAATTAGAACAATGTCTGAATATTTTTGGAAAATATGACAAATTAAGCTTTTTACCTAAAAGTAGTTACTAGTTTTGATGAATAGTAAATGTTGTATAAAGCTGTTTTAAAACTGAGTAAAAAATATCACTTATGCTATTTGCAGAACAAACTAGTGCTAATAGAACCACAAATTCTGAAAGCATACAACTATAGAAGTTCAATATAAGTTTTGCAAATATATTGAGAAATGCAAAAGTATTATTCAAGATAAATATCAGTAAGTATAACAAATACTTTGATAAATTTATCTTTATTTCTAGAGCAAATAGTGGAAGATAAATATTCAGTACTATTTTGATAAGCCTCTACTGATGGTTTGGGATTTGGGGAAAAACTGCATGAAGTAGTTCCTTTGAACAATGAAAGGAAGAGCAGTTACCCAGATTTGAAGGGAGAGAAGACAAAGTGGGAAGGCATCATATGCCATTTTGGAGAGTAAGAGAAAACTAAGAGGTTCTATTATTATTTTTAATTTTAATGAGCTGTAAGTTATATAAAATGAAATGTGTTCACCTATCTCTATCTGTTTTGAAAAAAAAAACATGCATAACTATCACAAAATCAGAATATAGAACATTTCCATCACATATAAAAGATCCCTAAAGATGCCTTCCTGTTAATTTCTTTCTCCCTAATCTCAAAAACCACTGATTTACTATATTCTGTCAATATAAATTTATCATTATTAGTATGGTTTCCTGTACACATAAATCATACATTCTTCTATTTCTGACTTTATTTGCTCAATGTAATATTTTTGAAATTTATCCTCATTGCATATTCAATAAACAGTGAAAATCTAAATTTTGGCCAATTTCATTCTACTATAGATGTCTTAACAAAAAAAAAAAAAAGAAAAAAAATAGAAAGGTCATACTTATTATGTAGCTTCCAAAATTTGTAGCCTAAACTGTTGAAAAGGTAGTGATTTCTGTACCTGTGATATTGAGGCTGTCATAACAAACATTTCTTGTATTCTTAAAACTTGCAAAATTATTTATTGAGATTTTTTACATTATAAAAATGTAAGGAGACTAATTTCTAGATGTATGTTTACAAGAGTGTTATCATTTAGCTGGCCACAGAGAAGATGTTGCAGTGTTGATTGGTTTGAACATTGGTTCAGGGCCTGGTATAAAATCATATTTTCAAAGTGAAGAAGAATGTCTTCCTCTAATTTGGAAACACACTGAGAATGAGAATGGGGAAAAACAGTTTCAGTAAAACAGACATTTATATGTTATTTCTTCAAAACTATTTGATGATCTTTGAAATGGTCAAAAAGAGCCTAGAAAATAATTAACTTATTGCACTTACGTGTCTAATGTTAGTGTAGGTCACAATAAAACTTACACACTAAAACACATGTCTTATTTTGGGAGAAATAAGATTGTTTCAGAACACACAGAAATATCACCAGGAAAGTGCAGCCAAGTTAAACTTTCTCAACTTCTTTATTAAAACTGTAACTTACTTAAAATCCACTTTCATTTTAAAGAGTTCAAATTAACTCTTTGCCTCAAAACAAGTTTCACTGAGAAATAGAGTTTGAGCTTATGAAAACATCCAATACACTTCCTAGTGTGTGAAAATAACGGGAATCTTAAACATGAATAGCCTATAATGAACAGATACAAAGAACATGATTAACAAACAGCTGGTCTACTGAAGCAAGCCTGTGAATATGATGCAAGTAGACATTTTCAGAGATGGAAAGTGATTCCTTCAAGACTAACTTCCTGTTGCTAGTAGGTAAAATCCTGAATATTTCATTGTCAAATATTTTTGTTGAGAGACTATTTAGCTCAAAATCATCACACTAAACTGATATCAGGAATCAGTGTACTGTGAGCTTGATAAGAGCAGAATTATAAGTTGAAATGAATTTTATGTTTGACTGAATTCAGGTTTAGCACTACAGAAGAGTTTCCTAAATGCTATAGCCAGTTTAAAGAATTATTATTATAAAAGGAAACAGAAAGAGTAAAAGTAGTCTACTGTATCATAGGATAGAACAAAATATGTCATGGTCATTTGTTAATAAATATAAGTAATACATGTTTAATTAGTCTTATAGTATTTATAGACTTTCCTTTTTTAATAGATTTTTTAAGAGCAGTTTTAGGTTTGTAGGAAAATTGAGAGAAAGGTACAGAGATTTTTTTCATATAACCCTTTCTCTGACACATTGTCTCCTTTACTGTCAACATCACTCAGCAGAGCAGTACATTTGTTATAATTAAGGTACCTAGACTGACACAACATTATGACCCAAAGTTTACATTAGGATTTACTATGGTATATATTTCATGGGTTTGAAAAAAGCCTCATGGCATGTATCCACTGCCACAGTATACAGAAGCATTTCACTGCCTCAATAATCTTCTGTGCTCCATCTATTCATTCTTCCTTCCACCCAAACCCTGGCAATTGCTGGTCTTTTTTATTGTTTTGTTTTTTCAGGTTCTTATTTTTATTTAATTTTTATTTTAATACAACTTTTATAGCAGTTTTAGATTTACAACAAAATTCAGAGGGAAGTACTGAGATTTCCCACATACTCCTTGCCCCCACACATGCATAGCTACCCCAATTATCAATATCTCCCACCAGAGTGGTACATTTTTTAAAGCAAGAAGGAATCCATATTGGCACATCAAAGTCACTCAAAATTCATAGTTTACCATAGGGTTCACTGTTGGGATTGTACATTCCATGGTTTTGGATAAATGTATAATGACAGTTGTCTGTTATAATAATACAGAATGTATTCACTGCCCTAAAAATCCTCTGTGCTCTGCCTATTTATCTTCCTTTACCTACCCTGGAGACCATTTATCTTTTTACTGTTTCCATAGTTCTGCCTTTTCCAGAATATCACACAGTTGGAATCATACGGAATGTAACCTTTCAGATTGGCTTATTTCACTTGGTAATTTATCTTTAAGTTCCATCCATTTTTTTAATGATGATAGCTCATTTTTTTTCTATAACTGAATAATTTTCCATTGTCTGGATGTACCACAGTCTATCCATTCAGATACTAAAGGACATATAGGTTGCTTCCAAGTTTTAGCAATTACAAATAAAGTTGTTATAAAAATCTTTGTGCAGGTTTTTGTGTGGACATATGTTTTCAACTGTTTTGGTTAAGGGAATGCAGTTGCTAGATCACATGGTAAGGGCATGTTTAATTTTGTAAGAAATCACCAAATTGTTTTGCACAGTGGCTATACCATTTTGCATTCCCAACAGTAATGTATAACAATTCCTAGTGTCCCATATCCTCACCAGCATTTGGTGTTGTAAAGTGTTCTGAATTTCAGTCATTCAACTAAGTGTATAGCAGTATCTCATCGTTTTAATCTGTATTTCCTTGGTGACATATGATGTGAAACACCTTTTCATATGATTATGTGCCATCTGTATATCTTTTTCTGTGAGATCTGTATATCTTTTTTTATTATCACTAAGTTTTAAAAATACTTTGCAAATTTTGAAAAACAGTCCTTTATTAGATGTGTCTGTTGTAAAAATGTCGTCCCACTTCTGGTCTTTTTATTGTCTCCATGTTATATCCTTTTAGGAAAAAAGTATATATATCTTAAGAACACACAATAACATAGCTTACAAAATTTAAATATCTAAGAGTCTAAAGACATTCAAGCATGGGAGGAATTGTTGGCAACCATCTTTGCTGACATCTACCTCTTGTATCCTATAACTCAGCATTTTACCCTTCTTAGGCATATAGGGAACAGAAATACATATACATTTATTATACGCATTTCTGTATGTGTATAAATGCACATAATAGCAATTTTTATGAGTTCAAAGCTAGAAACAATATAAATGTCCAGAAATATAAATGAATGAGTTAATTTTATAATTTATATATTATTCAGTCTAGAAAATGGGTGAACTACATACATATATATATATATATATATATATATATATATATACACACACAACAAGAATGAATTTCACCTACATGAGTGAAATAAGCCAGACACAAAAAATGTAGATCAAAAAAAGAAGGAAAAAATAAATTGTTATATTAGGATCTGGTTGCCTCGTTGATATTAGTATAATTAATCCCACTACTAATTATTACTAATTGCCACTGTTAACTGGTATTATTGTTGGTGTGTTTAAAAATAGCATTTATGTAACAGAAAAGTAATATAGTCTAATATGTAATATATGTAATAAATTCTTCATATTTTTATGTTAAAGTAGTATAATGTGTGTGTATAAATATACATATAAGTACATATATAAACATATAAATTTGGTCTAGTATAGCTGTGCTGGAGCTGGATCTCTAAAAAGTTGATTACCTAAGCTAAAAAAAAATACTGAACAGTAAAACAAATCAGGATATATGGATTCGTGAGTCACAGAATGTTGAGTAAGCTCTAAATTCTTTAGAGAATAAAACAGTTGTTTCATGACTAAAATTTTTCCTAGGTAGGATAACCTTATAAAACTCATACATCTCCTACACTGTTAAAGCCCAGAAGAAAATGGCCTGTGCAGAAAGAAAAGACCTGGGGAGCTTCCCTTGTTGCCTCCAACTTCTTTGTGTCACCTGATTACTTGTATCCTGAAATCATTAAAAAATCTTAAATATGCTTAAGGTCTCTAATTTGTATGGGTTTTGTGGTATGATCTTGTGTGTTAACTCATTATATATTAATTATGTATTAATATATGATTATACTATAATAAAATATATGTAGGCATACTATATATTTCTGTATATATACAAATTATATATGTAAATTATATATAGTCATATGCATGTATATATAGTAAAAATTATACTATTTTATATACTAAAATTATATTATGTATAATAGAATTCTTTTATATAGTATACTACTTTCTAGCTACCAAATAATAGGTGATACAGAAATTATTTAGAATCTGATCAACAATAACTTGATAGGGGGAAGGGGAGAGGGGAGAGGTAGATGGAGTAAAAGGGGTCAAATATGTAGTGACAGAAAAAATCTTACTATGGGTGGTGAACACACAATACTATATATCTATATATATATATATAGATATATATAGAGAGAGATATACTATATCTATATATATCTATATCTATATATCTATATAGATATATAGATATAGTATATATATAGATATACTATATATATATCTATATATATCTCTATATATAGTATTGGCATATATTTATGCCTTACTATATATATACATATACATATACATATACATATACATATACATATACATATACATATACATATACATGTATATGTGTGTGTGTATGTATGTATGTGTATGTATGTATATATATATACATATGTATACATATATATACATATATATATATATATATATATATATATATATATATATATGCCTTACTGCTAAATTGTAAACTTGAAACTTACTGGATTTCATTAACCTATGTCACCATAAAAAAAAGCAAAAACAATAACTTGAAGGTTTGTAGAAATAGATTATGGCTAGTTTTATGACAGTCAGTAGTAATCTTAAGTTTGTGACAAATAGCTATATGAATTCATAAATAGAGTGAAGCACATCTGACAACTGAAAAAAACTTTCAATAACAGTTTACAGCTGGAGTTCCAAACCTCCAGGCCATGGACCAGTACCAGTCTGTGGCCTATTAGGAACTGGGCCACAAAGCAGCAGGTGGGTAGCAGGCTAGCAAGCAAAGCTTCATCTGTATTTGCAGTCACTCCCCAACGATGGCATCACCATCTCAGCTCCACCTCAGATCATCAGGCAATAGATTCTCTTTCAGAACACTGGTCCCTGGTGCCAAAAAGGTTGAGGACTTCTGGTATAGTACAAAACAAATATCGGTATGATATAATGACAGGTAAGACGATGTGATAATATTAATGAAACTCTCCCAAATTTAAGATTCCTTTCTCTCTTTGAGAAAAGATGTAATGAGAAACATATGCTCAGTTTTGAGATGAGGATAATAAAAATGAAAATTGATAAATATTATTATTCCTAGTATAAATTCAACACAATTTTTTGCATCGACAAAGTAAAGTTTCAATTCTGAGTCTGCCATTCTGAATTTTGTATAGTTAATGACTTAACCTATGAGCCTCAGTGACCCTTAAGTGTAAGATGAAAATAATAATTGTATTGACAGTATAAATTTGGTGTGATCATTAAATTATACAATGAAAAGAACCTGGAATGGAAACAAAACCATAGTAATAAGTTTTCGTATTTATTTATGTTCTTGTGAATTAGAGCTGAGCAATATGAAAGTACTTAAACTTGTAAAATTGTAAAAGCCAGAGTATGATTCACTAGTCTCCTATACTTTCTGCATCCCACTTAGCTCCTGAGTGATCAACCTGAGCAAAGCTCCCTGATAGCTAGCAGTGGACATGCAGAAGAAGAGAAAAAACACATTTTTATTCTATCAAACCACTGAGATTTAGGATATTTTTTTCTCTCCAGCAATACCTATGCTAAATTGGCCCAGAAGAAGAGAGATGCTATTTAAGGGAGCTAGTACTAAAATCTTTGACAGTAGCTACGGTATAATTTGGAGAAATCTTAATAAGGTAGTGCTGCAATAGGAGGATGACTGAAAAAATGTTTCACGATAAAACAGAAAAATTAATTTTTGTGTGAGGTAAGTATGAAGAAGAGTCGAAGAAAACACTGAAATACTGTTTCAAAGTAATAAGAGATGAAGAAGTGATTAGTTAAAAAGGCAGTGACCAGGTAGAATTTTTAGGTAGAAGGTCATTTATATTTAGAACACAGCACCATCATTGCTGTGTTAAGGGCTTAAGATTAAAAGCACACAAAGAACTTCCTCAGGACAAGAACTTGGAAGATGTTCAGATTTAGAGTGCCTAACACTTAAAAGACAAAAAACTTTATTAGAGGCAACAGTAAATGAAAATATAAATGTGTTTTATTTTCCCATATATTTATGATTATATTTTAATCTCTTGGTTATTCATTAAATTTTCAAATGAATTATATATAAAGATTCAGCATTTGTGTCATTTGTGCCCCTTATTAAAATAATGACGAAATTTAAAAAAATAAAATGCCATATAAGGCATAAGAAATTTTTATTATTATTGTATTATTTAATTTCTGTCATCGTATGACTGCATTTCCTTACTGTGAAATGCAATTGCAAACAAACGTGATTTGGGTTAAAGATGCATTTACCTTACTAATTTCAATTGATAAATATCTATGGTAATAGAAAGTTCATGTTGCTCATATTTAATTTTTCAATAAAAATAAAACTTTTTCAATAAACATTAAATGAAACTGGAAAACAGATTATATCCCAGTTATTTAGTATAATTGAGCACAATTTATGGGACAACATGGAAATAAAGGACAGCCGATCTCTTTTTTTCAGGCTTTATAACAACCCAGTAAAGATAAAGAGCATGCTCACATCACTAATGTGTATAAATCCACTTCTGAAATAGAAAGTGACAATTATTAATTAATAGTAGTTAATTGCAAAGAATAGTGTGCATAAATAAACAAGAAGAGTTAACTGGGTAAAGCTAAAAAATTTTCTAAGAAAAGAATTTTGGTTGGATTAATGAAAGTTTTGTTGTTTATTAATGTAATATATCTTTTATACATACATACATATATAAATATCAGGAGACTTTGGAGGTCTTATACATAAATCTCACTCCACTTGTAAGACAGGATCTACTCTGTCTTCTCTCTCCAGCATCTCTTAACAATTACACATTTGTCACAGTACTTTTTCCCGTATTATACTGACTCTCTTGTTTTTTTTTTGCCTCTTACTGGGATCCCTAACTTGAGGTCATAGGTTGTTCATAATAGCTGCATATTAGTTGAATTAAAGCAATTAATGAAGCAGATTGGAGAGATAATTTTTACTACTGCAGACAAAATAGTTCTAATGTGTAACCATTCCAAATAAGAAACCAACTGAAACCAAATACTTGGATAACATATGTGCAGAAATTTTGACATGAGCCATTAAAGTAGTGCTGTTCATTTTGAGTTCATTGCTAATTGTTGCAAAATAACTTATTTTTCCATCATGTATAAATAGTTCCCCAAATGAAAAGAATCTATTATAAAGAGAACTGACATTCCAAAATGACCTGCTATGATACAATCTTTTAATCTGCTTAAATAGTTTGCATTTAGAATGGGGAGAAAGACAGTAAATTCCTTTAAATTTTGTCATATAATACAAAGGGAAGAAGTTTAGTACAAAATAGAAGAGTATGTATAATAAACACAATAATCTTAGAAAAGTCTATAATCTTTCTTAATATGCTATTTTACAGCAGCATTGACATTTGTAGTATGCTCTACTTGCTGAGCAGTAATTTAAAGTCTCAAAAGGAACAAAAGTACTTTGCAAATTTAAATGTATTTCTTCAGGGACCACTCTAACCACCACAAAAAATAGCTATTGCATTTCACCCCTAGGTAGTTACAAATGAAAGTGCAAAATAATTGTTAAAGGTAGTTAAAAGATGGAGAAAAACACAACAAGCAAGAGCTGCTCTATTAAGTAGGCAAAACATAGCCATCTGAGAATTAGGTAATTTGGCCAGAGCTCTAGGATAGAAATTCCTACACTTTATTAAGTATAAAATATGTTATATTTTGTGTGCTCAATGGATTAGGCTTTTTGACTTCAGATGAAGCTTTCTGCTTGATTTAGGTCCTTGGGCACAGATAAAACAGAATGGTAAATAAAATGCTAATTGTGCACTATATTGTAGAGATGAAAAATAATACACATTTCACAAAAAGATAAGTTAAAATCTATGCTATGTTATGGAATCCAGTTAGATGACAACTATTTTATCATTTACTTGTTCATCCACTCATCCATTCACTGATTTGGCAAGTATTATCTGGGGTCGGTCTCTTGTATGCCTAAATTAGATAGGGTGGTTGGGGAATGCTTAGTGGTGAAAGATGATATGGTCTTACTTTGGTTTTAAGGATATTCACTAATTTAGAGAGAAACTATAAGTAGTATCTTAGACTCTAGGATAACTTTATTCAACAAGCATCCAAGGAACTGCTCAGAGATGGTCAGAGATGGATGTGATGGACATGAGACGGTTAGATTTTATTTTGATCTGTATTATATCCCTAACACTATTTCCCCAGGAAAGCTTAACTGTTTCTTCAGAAAGATACATATCTATCTATTTATTACTACTGTGAGGAAACAAACATTTATAACTTCTTGAATACTATTTTGTTTCATAAAATATTTAATATAAACACAGAACATTAAAGACCTGGGAATAGCACAGGAATTGTAATACCCTTAGAAGAACTTGGAGCGACATAGAGAGGAGGCAGAAATAACAGAGTAGAAATTCAGAGGTGGCACTAGGAAGCCTAGATTTCTCTCTCTGATAAACTCATTCTTAAGGAAAGTAACTTTATAAAATTAAACATTGGGTAGTTAAACTGTGTTGTTCTGTGAGTTTGCAGCTGAAAGATTTGCATGAAGCTAAAAGCCCCATGAACATTTGGTTCTTTTTCTGTCTCATGAAAAACCATGCTTACAAATTAAAGGTTTTTTTTTTTTTTAAAAAAAAGGTTCTTGTAAAAGTTTAAGACCCCAAAGATGATTTCTTCAGGCTTCTTTCTTCTTTCTAAATTGTTATTGTCTCTGTATCTCATTATTGTCTTCATATCTAGATCGTATGCTTAGGTCTTTCAGGTTTTCATATATTTATAACATTTCTGAATCTCTTTTGGAATCTCATGTGTATCCTTGGCTGAAAATCACAGAATAAAATATTTACCACTGCTCTTGACCACAGGATACTGATGAAGCTGTAATCAAGTTCACTCATACTTTGTCAATCAATACTACAGTCACTCTGGTTCACCACAGTTCACAGGGTCTCTAAGAGAAACGTGCACTGAATCTTTTCCAGTTTGGTTTATATGAGCTGTCTTCATCCAGCAGTACCAGCAGGGAAGAGAAAATATTTTAGCCTCTTCATTGACTCATGGTTTAATATGGTCTCTGTTCTCATTTTGTGAATGTTTTCCTATTTATTCTCTTAGTACTAATTCACTGGTTGCTTTATTAATAAACTGAATGTATCCCCTTATTGATTATTCATCCTGATGTACTTCTCTTTCTCTTCCTTCTTCTCCTCCTTTTCCTTTTCTTCTTTTGATTATTGATGCTGCTGATCGAGTTGGAAATGCATGGATAAAACTGGCATATATTGGATTTTTCTCATAATAGAAATAAGAGTTCTGAGAGGTTGTAAGAACAAATGAGTACTGCATTGGATATTGCAAGAGAAATTTCACCCTTTTCTTGTAAACATTAGTCAAAAGAAAAAGAACTGAAATTACTGCATCTTCTAAAACAAAGCTGAAACCTTATAAAGAACAAAGGTTTCTTAAAATGGCCACCAAATAAAGCCTTGGTGAGAAATAGACTTTGCATTATACTAGCTACCAAAACAAATGAAAGATATATTGGTTACAAATAAAATTTAAAATTATAGTATTAAGTTCTGGATGTTGTTTGACTTACCAAAACAATTACAGATTGAAGTACTCAATTCTCATTCTGTATTGCTATTTGTTATCTTCCAGTATCTTCAAAGGCAAATTTTTAAAACTAATTGTTTGCTCATTGTTATTGTTGCTTTTACTGCTGTTATTTTGTTTACTGCCTTTATTTGACCAGAGTGAAAGTACTTATTAAACCCTCCGATTCTTAAGAGCTCCATTTTAACTCAGACTATACCCAGAGGATACTATTTATCCCTCTGTTCCTAAGAACTCTTACAGAGTAGATGAAGAGATCAGTTGAATTCATGGTGAGGTAAAAGGTTCTATAAAAGTATATTCAAGAGAATCCTTATAGGATGTTTAAAATAGAGGCTCTTTTTAGCTCTATGCATGGTACCTTCATAACATCTTCTGACTACCCTCTATTTTTTAACAAATTTATTTTGTTGTTAAGAAGACAAATGTAACATGAATTGTTTTATAAATTTAATTTATAAGTTGGAACCAGAACCCCAAATATTATATGTCACATTTTTTTCTAATGTTAAAATAATTTTATTTCTTTTTTAAAAGGAGAAATCATAGCTTTAAAAGTTCAATAGAAAATTTTATTTCAAGATGGTAGTTTAAAAAAAATATACTTAAAATTGTTTCCTCTCTAAAATCCCACTGAAATTACAGTAAATAGTTATAAAACAGAAGCTTGGATATATCCAGAAAAACACAGAGCATATTATAAAACCACCTTGTCTTAGGCTGTTTGGGCTACTATAACAAAATTACCATAGATTGAATGGCTTATAAACAACCAACATTTATTTCTCACAGTTCTGGAAATTGGAAAGACCAAGGTCATGGCACCTGCAGATTTGGTATTTAGTGGGGGGCTACTGCCTAGATGGCTGTCTTTTTGCTATAACCTCACATGGTGGAGGGGGCAAGGTATCTCTCTAGATCTCTTTTATAAGCCCATTTGTGAGAGCCCAGCCCTCATAATCTATTCACTACACCAAATCCTGACTTTCTAATACTATCAACTTGGGGATTAGGTTTCAACATATGGATTTGGGGGTCACAAACATTCAGACCATAGCCCACCTAAACAAGTTTTTTTCATGAATCTCTAGATCACATAAAGCAGATGGATTGAGGAAATCAATCAAATTGAATAAAATCATCAACCAAACTAAGCACAGAATAATCCCCAAAAGTTGTAGAACCCCTTTTGTTTATTGGAGCCAACTGTATTCAAAGAATGTGTCCTACAGAGTGGCTATTTATTTTTATTAAAAAATAAAATGGGTTTATTTCAAAGAAGTTAAAATGAACTAGGAAATGGACAATGGCTCTAAGTCTAAAGGTTCATGCTACAAAATAAATTTCATCTTAATTTGACTTTGGAGGGGGTGACAGCTTATTGCAACCTCTCCATCTATGCACTCAAATAAAGCTTTTTCTGAAATACATACAAAGGCTTTCCATGTAGATCTTATATTCCAAAGAGAAGAGTATTGGAGAAATAGAGTAGAAGATGATACAATCACTTTTGTTAATATTAACCTCATTTTATAAAGATGGACATTCAAAAATTACCTCTAAAGAAAAATTAAAACAACTATGTATATTATGAACAAATAGAACAGATGACAGTGGAGAAAGGAGAAATAATTTTGTAAATATATTTAAAATTTCTATCAATATTTTTTAGAGAAGTAGCACATCCTTAAAGGAAGATCCTATTGCTAATAAAGAAAAAAAATAAGGGAAATAAGTATTTCTAAAAATTAAAAAGTATTTTAATATGATACTTGGCTTCTGCTGTGGGATATGGACAGCTAAAAGGAGTGTTACTCTCACCCTTATATTATGAAAGAGCCAGACTAACTTTTAAATTCATGACTTTTTTTTTTCAAACCCATTGGAGAGCTGATGTTGCAGAGCAAAGAACTGGCCTCAAATCTAAGGAATGAAAGGGAACTGCTGGGAGAGAGGAGGTAAGATCAAATACCAAACACCTGTAAGAATAATTCAGTCAGAATAATTGAAAAGTTGATTTAGGTAGTGTGTTGGGTAGTGTGAAGCCCTTGAAGAGTCAATCCCCATTCTTTAAAAAAAAAAAAAAAAACTCACTAGACATTTACAGAAAATATCTGTAGGATCCCTAAGGAAATGTCCAGTATAGCACAGACCTTGAAGAGGGAAAATGGCAGTTGAGTAAGCAGGGCAAAAAACTCCACCCAGAACCTTCACGTCCATCTCCCCTATACTTTACTAATATAATCTGTGAAGGGCAACAAAGCAATGTCACCTTAAGTTTAAAACTTACTGTAGCTGAGGAAGGGAAAGGAAATAGGAAAAATAAACTCCTGGAAGATTGGCAGAAATAGGCGATGCCCACAACAGCAGCTGGGGGAAGGACAAAAAATAGAAAATGCCACACTCCTGGGACACAGAGATGTGGAGCTTACCTAAAACTGAGGTTTAATCAGAACAACAGAGAATGCATAATCCCCACAGCTCTTCCCACCATCCAGCTACCAAGCACTGAATGAGAAGAAACAGGAGGAAACTGCCAGAGAGAATAGGACACATATTGAAACTTTCTCTCAGGTATAGATGAAAGGAAAGTGTTAAAATTCAGAGCCATGTAGGCAGGCAGTGCTCTGGAAAACTAACCCAACACCAAATACGAATTTATCACTACAGAAATGTAAAGAGTGTCGTGCCCGAGAGTAACCACAATAGCAATAAATCTCAAATTCAGACCCACTCCCCAACCCGTAGGACAATGATTGCCAGAGTGAATAAAAATCCAAGAGCTAAACACATGCTGTCTATTAAGAATTCCACTTTAAATATAAATACATCGATTAAAAGAAAGGAGGAAGATGTACCAAGCAAACACTAACTGAAATACTTAGTACAAAGTAACATCTTTAAAGATATCTATACTAATATCAGAAAAAGTAGTCTTTAATTCAAAGAATATTATTATCAGCAAAGGACATGATATAATGATGAAATGGTCAATTATCCAAGAAGATATAATTATCTTAAATACAAATGTGCCTAAATAAGGAGTTTCTCCCCCCAAAAATATGCAATAAAAAAAGTACAGTTATACCTGAAGAGTTCAATACCTTTTTCTAACAAAGAAATAGAACAACATGTTTTAATCAACTAGACCAGATTGACTTTTATATAACACTTTACTCAACAAAAGCACCATAAGTTTCTTTTCAAGTATATATGAAATATTCATCAATGTTAGCCTTATTCTGGGTCAGAAAAAGCTCAACAAATTGATAAGATCAGAAATCACACAAATATGTGCTTAGAACATAAGATAATTTAAAAAGTCAATAAAATAAATACAAAAAATCCACAAAATTTAGAAACTAATTCATTTCTAAATAACCTAGGCTCAAAATACTCAAGAAAAAAGTTTTCAACTGAATGAAAATAAAAATGTAACATATCAAAATTTGAGGAATGTATTAATAGCAGTACTTAGATCAATAGTTCTCATAAACTCAAATGTCCTCGACAAAAAATATTAGCAAATGGAATTATGCAATAACAAGGATAATATATTACAACAAAATGGAATTCATCCGAATACTTCAAGGCAGATCTAACATCTATATATCAACCAATGTGATTAACCATATTAGCAGTCCCAAAAAGAAAAAAGCTCAAGATCCAATCAATAGATACAGAGAACGCATTTAAAAAATCTATTTATGAGAAACTCTCAGTAAGTATGGAATGATAGAGAATTCCTCTGACTGATGCAGATAGATACTTGAAATGACCACTGTTAATGTCACTTAATACTGAAGGCCAGTATGCTTTACCCTTAAGTTTAGTAACGAGGTAATAATCTCTTTTTACTTATATTCAACATTGTGTTGTATGTGCCCATCAATGCAATGATCAAGCAAAAACAAATTAAAAGTTTACAGAATACAAATATAGAAATAAAACATTGTCTATTTATAGATGATGTGACTTTCTATGTGGAAAATCTAAAAAACTCAAATTTTTTCCCCAGAATTAATAGCTTGTCAAGTCTTAAGATACAAAGTCAACATTAAAATATCAATCTTATTTCTACCAACTAGCAAAAAACGATTGGAATTTTAAAAATATCATTTACCATAGCATTAAATAAAATTGAAATATTAGGTAAAAACCTAACAAAATATGTTCAGAATCTATATTTTGAATGCTATAAAACATTGAAATTAAACAAATAAATGAAGAGATATACCATGTTCCTGGACTGAAAGACATAATACTTTTAAAAAATGAATTATTCCTAATTTGATCTGTAGATTTAGTACAATCTCAATTAAAATTCCAGCAGGATTTTTGTGGATACCTGAAGACTCATTCTAAAATTTACATGGAAAGACAAAGAAACTTCAATAGAGAAAAATGATTTCAAAACTGCAGAACAAATTTGGAACATTCATACATCTCAATTTAAATACTTACTTGAAAGCTATAGTAATCAACACAATTTCATACTGGAAAACATACAGATCCATATACTGATAAAATAGAATAGTCTAGAAATAGACTCCCCAAAATTTAGTCAACTAATTTTTAAACAAAGTTATAAAACAATCCATTGGATGCCTCTCTCTCTCTCCATCTATATTCCATCTATACTTAGACATATTCACATCTTTACTTCACAAATTATATAAATTCCCTCTATACCTGAATTGTGGTCGGTGTCCAGGCATCACAGGACTGTCTTGTGATGGAAATCAGGTTCACCTTGCAGCCCACCAGCTCTCAAATATAGTTGATGCCATGTTGGCATGATGGCAATGACTGACAGATTCTCGGGGAGCCCCACCGACACCAACATTTCAGGGCAAAAGAGCCCGGACTTCCTAACCTCCACTCTTTCAGGCCTTGGTGATAGTTGAACGCCTCCACGCTGGACTCTGTGTAGGGGCTGCAGGCAACTTGAAGCGAGTTAGGTGACAAGTAGTTTGGTGAATAACTCGCAAATAATGTCCATACAATGACCTGAGGTGAGGCTGTAGTCAGCCACAATGCCCTCCGTCTGGTGCTCAGAACTTGGCAGCTACCTGGCGTCCACCGTCTCGTTTCAGAACACACTGCTGACGAAGTACTTGGCAGCAGCGCAGGGCTTCTCGTGGGTCAGGCCGCGAAAGATGCTGGCGGCAGCAGCTGACGTTGCGTACGCGCGCAACTAGATGTTCCCGCCTGATCCCGCTTCCTGTGCTACTTGTTTCCTGTCAGTGGTAGCCACTGCGGGAGCTGCACGGCTTGATAAGTTTGGCGTATTTCAAGCGAAGCTGTAGGACCCCGGCTGGATCTCACAGGAAGAAGGTGTTATGGGTGCTACTAGGCCTGAACGAGAAGGTCGGAGTTCCAGCAAAAAGCTCTCAACGAAGTTGTCGGTTAACATCCTGGTCAACCGCACCTGCCGGAATTTCTGCCAAAACTAGGTGCAAACCTGGACAGGGTGTACAGGTGGCCTTGTCAGGGAGGACACTGCGGGCTGAGAAGTTGTAGATAGGGATTGAAGGGCCAGTCCTGCTTAGGAGCCGCTGGAAATCAATTCTGAGCCTGGTCACCTCTTGCTTGGAGATGCTGGTGCTGAGGGCGCTACCTTGCTTACCCAGTAGGTCTTCAGGATCACTTAAGTAAGCAGCTTCCTGTTCTTGAGCTCGCGCTTCTTCTCACCTAGCTTCTCCGCCTGCCCTCCCGAACCAGATGGAGCCTCCAAGCTTCTAACATCTGGAGCCCAGCGACTGCTCTTTTGTCCATGGGGAACCATTTGTTGAACAAAGCCTTGTTGAAGGCCACTTTGCCTTTGAGCATGAGCTCATTCTGGCCATTCCCTCCAGGGGACACTGTGCAACACCTGGGTTTCATCACTACATGCCTGGACAGTCTCCATATGCTTGGAGGTAAGCTTCCATCACTGTGTGGTTGAAATATTATAAGAAATATTGTATGTTGTGCAGTTGATAGATATAAAACATCAATTCAAGTACCACCAGCAATCAGAATGAGTAAAACCTTAGAGAATGATAAAGGAAATAGTATTAGAAACAAATTATCAGAACTAGAAAACTATGTGCCATTAGATTAACTATACCCTCTAAAGACTCACAAAATAAATGTTAAAATCTCTTTTTCTAAACACAAGCAACACATTTTCAAATAACACTGACAAAGAGAAGATTGCATAAACTTAAAATAAAATAAAATAAAATAAAATAAAAGTACACAAAGGATAACAACAGCTAAAATAGTCAATGCCAGACTTCTCACTGAAAATATTGCATGGTATGCAACAAAGGAGAAATTTTCTCCAGCATTTTGACAGAAATTAATTTTGAACCCATAATTATGCAACTAGCAAAAAATTAAGACCAAAAGGGGTGGTGGGGGGAAAGCAAGGTCTTGGAGTGTCATCATAGCTATTATTTCCAGAAAAGAGATTGCTTTAACATATGCTCCAGCAAAATGAAAAAAAGGAATCAAGAAAATTAAGAATGAAGAACAAGAATTCCCACTGAAAAACATTCCAGGAATTGATGGGAAAGCCCTTTAGAAAGCAGTCAGTGTTATATAGAACATTAAAAAAGTAGTATGATAAAGAATCTGAATAAATATCATTGATGTTAGAAGGGTATTTTATGCTTCTGCTGCATAGTCTGCACAGTCAAATGTAATTAGACTCCAAGAAAAACAAAAGCTCTACAAAAATTATGCTCCAAATTGAATCAAAATGAAAACACAACTTGAGTTTTAGTATAAGAAAATTAAATATTTATTTATTATTAAAATAAATAGAGAGGGTGAGAGGAAACTTAGAGATGATGGATATGTTTATGACACTGATTATTGTCCAGTTATGTAACACATAATATTTACAAGAACAATATAAATACTCTTTTTTTCTTTCAATGTTAGGATCAACCTGTGATAAAATATAGATATTTTAATCTTTATTTGAGGGAAAACTGTAAAATTGATAAACATGAATGGAAATTTAATGGTCTGAGGATCTTATGTTGGAAGGTAGAATTAGAGAAAATTTGGGTAGGTAAATCTAGGGGTATTTGTGTTTTTGGTTTTGTTTTTTTTAACCTTCCATAGGGAGTTAACTATCTTTATTTAGATAGACAATAAATATTTACATATGTTATTTAAAATTAAAATAAATATATATATTAAAAAAGTACCTTAATAACAAAAGGGTAGAAAAAAAAAGTGCTCTAAGACAAAATTCCTCATATTTCAGAAAAGGAAATAAATAGAAATAAAGTTGACAAATCAAGAAGGAAAAATAAAACACTATATTCTAGAATTCCATTGCAAATAATCAGAAGAACTAAAATGAAAACTCTTAAATGTTGTTAAATTAGAGGGATGTTACAAGAAGTGGATGAGTCATTTTAATTGTGAGTTAATACTGTAGTGTAATGGTTTATTTTTTAATTTTGAAAATGTTCATGATTTACACAACATTTTGCTATAACATTTTATAAAGTAAATTCAAAATTTTTAGGATGAGTTTTCAGTGGAAAAATATTATATCTATTAAATATGCCATTTATATTAAATCTGCTTGAGCTATGGTTTTCTTTTGAAAAACAATATTGACAGGAGTGGCTGTAGAACATTGAAAATAGTGGCTAAAACAGGAAACTATAAGGTAAGTAGATAGATGGTGATGATAGATAGATATAAAAAACCTAAATGGGATATATCCATAACATTTGAATATATTCTGTGACAGAAGCCTTGTTATCATTAGAATGTTTTGCAGCAGCATTAAAAATACTTCCTAAATTATTTTGCCATTAACTATTGTAACAAAATTAATTTAATTTGTAATACTGAGATGATAATGTAAATTCTGATGTTTCACTAGTAATATAAATTAAAAGTAATGCCTTAGATTTGATGTTTTAATTATTTAAAGCTGAATATCTTTCCCAATTGCAGAAATTGAATAATTAAAATTCAGCAAAAAGTAAAGAAAACCTACTGAGAAGAAAATAATGTCACGGTTTTCTGTATTATACTTGTAAATCTCAATAAGACAATGCTTCTTGATCTAACTTTTATAAAAATGAGTAGACAAATATACATATGATTTTTTATAATTAAATATAAACAAATTTGTTCATGCCATTGTGAAATATATTTTACTTTCGTCTCTTCTTAGTTTTCTTCATGAGGCCTATACCCTATAAAATTAGATTCACTTTTTGTTCATTTAATTCATGCTTATTCAGAGCCTACTGGATGACTATATTCTGTCCTTAATGCTGATTATACTAATAGTGAATGAAACTCTGACAGTGTCTATAATCTAATATGGTGTAACACAAAATAAACAGTTAAATAGATAAATCAGTTAATGATAGGTAAAGAGACAAATACATGATGATATATTTCATAAATATTATGAGGAAAACAAATAATGTGCTGGAATAGTGAATAATAAGTGCAAGTGTCTAGACTAGTGACCAAGTAAGGCTTTTCTGAGGAGACGATATTTAATTTCAACCATGAAAAATGGAGTCAACTTAATTATATAAGAAATGAAGGGATTCGGGTGAGTAGGAAATGAATTTTCGGCGGAGGGACAACATAAGTAAGAGCTCTGCATTTTTGGTGTAGTAAAAGAAGTTGAGGGTGAGATAACAATTTTAAATATTTAAACAAAATATATGAACAGTTGTGTATATAGAGTGTGTGTATATTTGTGTGTCTATTTAAATGCTGAGAGTAGTTATAATTAGAGTGTTTCTATTTAGATTTCCCCAACTTGAACATTTCTAGTTTATTTATTCTTACTTTGAATATGACTACACCATTTCTTTTTCTTAGTCTCTCTTAATCATGAGATTTATCTGATTCCTATAACTGCCATTTATTTGATAACAATAGGAATACAAGAAACCTTTAATTTTAATCAGACATATTTTAAATGTGCTTTACATGTCATTCTTAGGACATAGATTCATTTACAGAGTGATTACTTGGTGCATAATACTTTGCAAAATGCCAATGATACATCATAAGTGTAGTGCAGAAAAGTCTTTAAGAGCTAAGGTGAATAAGAGAACCAAAGATTCCCCATATTGGCTACTGTTTTAAGTGCTAATATTGTGAAATTTAATAGAGGCCAGTCATTCATCATGGTGTCAAAGATTTTCTTTATGCTTGTCCAAGGAAGTTGGAGAATAGACATAGAATATGAGAGATAAAAATCAGTGAACACTTCTATGCCAGGCAGTATTGCAGATTAATTTGAAAAATTTATCATTGAAAACAGACATAATGGATGAATGAATAAAATTTTGTTTAAATATACAAGAAATTAAGCAAGAAACAGAGACCAAAATCTACGTTGAGTCTGCAAACATGTGTGATAAGTGGTCCTTTAAAGCTCATACATCCTAGAGTGAGGGCAGGTTGCGGGGGGAGGGGTGGAGGGGATTTGCAGGTGTCAGTAACCACAAGCCACTTGAAGAACCAGTAAACAAGGTTTAAGCTTATAAGAGGTCTTCCCTGGGACTGAGAACTTTAAGAGCAGCCAGAGAATCAAAGACCACACCTCTGTTGATGAGAGAATCATTTGAGAGATGGCTTGAGCAGTCGATAGAAGATAGAGAAATCCTAAAATGGTGTCTGCTTTTATAAAGAACTGTGGTCCTACTGATTCTTAGAGCCTGTGAACTTTTTGAATATTTAAGATGATACTTTCAACTGCTTAAGTAAAGGGAGATTGTTTTTAAATCCATATTGCCCCACCTATTATAACTATGGGTCATTGCTGTATAGATAAAGAAATAAATAAAACCCTAAAGTGGAAAATGGCAATATTTATTCTTTGGTCATTGTATTTTAATGATTTGGCTTAAGTCACAAGCAATGATCTTGCTGCCTTGTTTCCTTGCTGATGTGAAGGAGGTTCATGCTCACTCAAAATGTTTCAAAAAGTAATAATTTACTATCATTAGCCTGAAAAGCAAAATTTGATCTATTGAAAGCTGGGAAAGTATTGGCATGATAGGACTAAGAACAGGACTTATCTTAAAATTTACATTTTATAATTCATTCTTCAGTTAGAGAAACAGAGAACCAGAGAACTGAATAGTTCTCTTATTGCCACAATACCAGTTATTTAAGATAGCTGGGACAAATCAATCCAGGACTTTGCTGCCCTATTATGCTTCTTTCCAGACTTCAATCCCTGCCCATCACAAAGTTTGGTCATTTCTCATAGGTCATCAAGACTTGCTATATTAAAATGCATACATATCATAAAAAGTAATCTTTCCAAGAAATGGCTCTAAAAACTTTAATAATCTAGCATAAAAGAGTTTAATGGTAACTATAGTTCATATACTTTTTCTTCACTTAAATGATATTTAGGCTTGTAGAAAAGTGTTTTCAGACTAGATAAAGATTTACACTAGGGTGTCTGAGAACTCTAAACCTGCTTCAGTTGTCAGTTCAACTTCTAATCACTTTTGTATGTCACAAGGAACTTTGATTTATACTGGCCTCATGAAGAAACCTGGTTAATAAGAAGCCAGCTAGTCCTCTAAAACAGCAGTCCCCAAACTGTTTGGCAACAAAGACCAGTGCTCCTCTGAGAATCTAATGCCTGATGATCTGAGGTGACACTAAGTCAGTGATGCTTGCGCTGCGGAGTGGCTGCTAATACAGATGAAGCTTGGCTTGCCTGCCCACAGCTCACTACCTCCTATGTAGCCCGTTTCCTAACAGGCTACAGACTAGTACCGGTCCCTAGCCTGGGGTTTGGGGACCCCTATATCTAGAAAGAATATTTATTCAAGTGCATTTCACTTCTTTCTATATATGTGGAAAATAGATTGTAACGTTACACTTAACTATCTATTGGTTACTACAGAGTGAGCAGAGCAAAGACACATTAGAAAACTACTATGAAGAAGGATGGTGAGACACTGTGGTGCATAATATAAAATATACTGGGAAATCATAACTGCAAATGACATAGTTTGGCCTATTGCAACTGGATTTGGAGTGAAGTATTTTTAGAAAAAAAAAATACCTGTTAGCATGTAAAGTAAAAGCAGAGCTTCAGAGTGTTAATAGATTTCTGTAATGAAGTTGTCAACATATAATGGGAGAAGGGCCTTAGAGAACAATAAAGTGCGAGTACAGTATTCAGATAGAGGTGTTAACATCAAAGGAAAGGTGGCTCAATTTTTCACAGAGTTTAGAAAAAAAAATGTCCACATAATAATGTTCACATAAAGATCCGTTTTGATAAGTTCAGTGATAGCCCAGGAATTTATAACACATGCTGAACTTGAATTTGTCACTGAAAGAGAAGGAAATGGATCGCATTGTTGTATTGAATAGAAAGGGTCTGGGATCAATGATGCCTTCTGATAACCTTGATAATTTTGGGGAAAAAATGAAAAAATTGTGTACAAACAGTAAAGAAATGATAGGTACTAGAAATATTTGCGGGGGTGGTGGTGGTGGAGAATGGATAGTACTTACTGACCAAAGTAATATAGAGAATGGAGAAGCTCTAAACTGATATTAAAAATCCCAGATGTTTTTTACTCATTATAAAGTTGTTTTTTATTAATATGAGGCTATTGATAACTTTTTTCTCTTTTTTTTTCCCCAATGACTCAGTTCATTTCTGATTTTCCTTCCTAAAACATATGTGGTCACTCTCATCATTAAATCTAACCTGTCTCTGTCTACTACCCTTGCAGTATTTCAAACTTCAAGCCACTTACCTACATAAATCCAACTGCCTCTATCCTACCATTAAATTTTTGAACACCACTGGAGGAAAAGACACAATTGATCGAATGAGCATCAGTACTTATTTCCTATTTCAGTTGTCATTCACTACTACCTCCCAACCCTTCCTGAGTCTTGGTCAGCAATCTTTCTCATTCAGCCAATTTTTATACTCACACCAAGCTAATTTTTAATGGTCTTTATTTCTTCACATATATACACATGTACATACACACACACTCTAACAAACTAAGGCCATTATCTGGGAATTTCTTCTGTTTTTCTGTCCAACCCAAATTTTCTGCACCCACTCTCCTGCTTTTCTCCTTTTTGCTAATATAGTTGTTTAAAACAGATATCTACATCTGTATAGAAGTCCTTATAATTTTCCTTTTTCTCAATGACTTGATGCTATCAGTAATCATAATGATTTCTGTTAAACTTTATAATACAATTTTGCTCTGTCTCCTTAAATATGAATATTTTGCATACCAGTGCATGTCAATAGTTATTTTTTCAGTTAGTCCTTTACTAGGTCAATTTTCATCTCTCTTGACTTTGTATGTCACTCTTTTGATATTCACTTTGATTTTCTCTTCTTCTCCCCTCCCTTTTTTTTTATTAAAATTATCCTTCGTAGGTTAACTCATCTATGTTCATGATTTCCACTCAACAATTTAAGTTGATGACATTCAAATTTTATAAGCATGCCAAACTTCTCTTCAAGTGTTCAGAAAATTATAGTTTATTGTTCACTGGACATCAGTTCCCTCCAATTTAATAATCTCATAATAAGCTAAAAATATCTAACCTCTTACCCTTAGCATTATAGCCAACAAGTTTTTTTTTGTTGTTTTCTCTGTATTACTGAATGACACCATCTCTACTAAATAGCTTAGGTACAGAGTAACATATTTGAATTTCTTTTTATTATTTCTACTCTCACACCCAATACCTGTCCATGTTTTATTGCTATCACAACCTAAATACTTTTCAATCTCTTGTGCCTGCTCTATTTTTCTGGCTGTGATTATTTCACTGCTCCTTCCTCTCTGTCTCTCTGTGTCTAGGTTACTCTAATAGTTTCTTACCTAATCTCCAGAACTTTGTTTTTATCTTCATTTATGTTTTTATGTAATGTATTTTAAATGTTTAGTAAGATTTTTCTTCTAAAACATCAATCTGTCATACTGTTCTATTTTTTAAACCCCTTTGGTGAAGCCTCAGGTTCTTCCGTTTTAATGTCAAACGCTAAAGCAAAAACACTTTATTTTTCTTCCCACCGACTTGCAGCCTCATTTTGTCAGCCACACCTACCTGTAGTTCTGAATAAAGAGTTCAATGCTTTCTTGAGCCTCTTAGTTCTTAAATACCCTGTTTACTTCCTAGAGCCATCATTTCTACTCTCTCCCTGGCTTGTTCTTACTTGCTCAAACATCCCTTCTTAAAACAAACAAACAAACAAAAAATTAGAGTTTTTTTTTTTAATTCAACATCTTTTTTCCTGGTCTTTGATTTTGTAACATCCAGTGTTGCATAACAAACTCCCTGTTAAGTACTGATTTTGTTTTCTATATTCTATACTTTCCTGAAGTCAGAAACCATACCTTTTACATCCAGAATTATCTTTTACTTCTAAAGTATGGTATAGATTATGGCATGTTATTTTCACCCAATAAAAGTAAGTCAAATGATTGAATAACAGAAAAGACTCAGGTAAATAAGGGAAGGGTAGCAAAATTGAAAAGATAAAATAATGGTTTGAAAGCAAGAAAATTGTAACTGAGTCAGAACAGCCTCAATAAATCCTTAATTACTAAAACTTATAAAGGAAAAATTAAAGAATAAAATTGAAATTTTATACTTATTAATACTAGTATATGTTTTTAATGCAGACTTTCACTTGATTAGAAAAGCAGTATTAATAGTTTTATAAAGCTTAACATAATGATTTTTAATGTGCTAAATTCCTGTAGATATTTAAGAGATTGTCATCTAGTGAAACAAAGTTCTAAAATTATTTTTTATTTACTCCTATATTAATTTGCACAATTCTTACCAATCTATTTTGTTGATTGGAATTGCCTATTTCAAATGAGCACCATCTGCTTTCTTGTTTCATTGAAAGAGTGTTATATCTGAAATTGTTCACATTCAAACTGCCTTTTAAGAGAGGATTGAAAATAAAAGTAATTACTGTTAAATAGTTGAATCAGTTCACCAAAGGCTAATTTGACTATTGTCTAGAGTTTGACAACTCTCAATATGTACTTTTCCAAAACTGCAAGTAACTGCAATTAATCTTTATTCATGTATTATCTTATGTATAATCTTAGTATCATTTTTTGGATTATTCCTTTTGATGCTATAAAAGAGAATAGAAAATCATAGGTTATATACGGGAGTCATTTTAAGTTTATTCATTTATTCTGTATGCATAAATTAAATATATAATGTACAATAAAACTCCGTAAGGTCCTCAAGTAATTTAATCTAAACTACTTTTTATCTCACATACTTACTCATTTATTTTTAATCAACATTTATCAAGTTTCTGCTTTGTTTTATATATACTAGACACCTGCTTTGTTTTATATATACTAGACACAAGAGAGTCAATAGTAAAAGAAAACAAAAACAAAGGAAACCTAAGTAGTTTCTTTCCTCATAGATCTCTATAATTTAGTATCTAAGCAAATTAATCTTTACATAAATTTAACATACTAGGAAAAGAATACTTGACTATATGCAAATGACAATGGAAAGCTCACTATTTAATTTTTTATTGTATTACTTTAATACAAAATTCTGGGAGCCACAATTTGATTCTCTACCATTTCTGTCAAATGCCCTTCTTTTGAATGTTTAGAAGCCATATTGCATAAACACATTCCTATTATGTAAGATAGTCCTTTAGATATTTGAAGACAAAACTAATATTCATCTCTTTGTATCTATAAACAATTGTGGATACTCAGATTTAGGCTCACGTTAACTTTTTAACAAAATAGTACAATAATAAAATTCAATAGTGAGCTTTTCAGCCTCACTGTTCGAATTTAAATGCAGAGCTTAAATATATTCCTCTAACATAGTCATTTATCTTATTTAGTATGCCAACCTGCCAAAAGTGTTTTAAATCATGATTGTGTAAGTTATCAAATTAGTTTTTCTTTCTTTCTACATTCCTACAAACTAGAAGCTTAAATAGCTGTCTTTTCTATGTTTTAAGATATTACTGTAGATAACAAAATGTATAGTCCTACAGATTTTTTTCTCATTTCTTTGGCTGATGGAATTCTACAGTACCTAGAAGACCCTATTCAAATGCCATAATTTTAATGTTTTTTTTTTTTTAATTTTGTACTGTCTTACTATTTTGGAGACATCTGAAAAATGTATGTATATTTTGTGTAATACATATAATACATATAACATTTATATACAACTTTAGTTTCATTTTTTTTATTCAAAACCTTATTTCATGGGTAATATCAAAACGTTTGGTCTATCTTATGACTAATTGCCACAAATTACTAAAAGACTGTGCAACTGTAATTCTAATGTATTTCCACTTCAGCTGCATGTTATCCATTACTTACCACTGTATTTCTTCTTTCCTTTGAAGGCTTAAATTTCGAAATAATTGTATTTCATTCAGTTTTATTTCCAACAGAGCCAAAATTAAACCAGAGTGTTAATAGGTAGATTTCAAAATATAATCACTGACACCCCTTGAAATTCCCATTAAGGAATTATTTATTATTAACATTATCTGACTCAACAGGCAATTTTCTGGCTAGTAAATAGGTTTCTTTGCTTCTGCCTGGAAGGACAATAATATTGGGCTATGAATTTAATGATTGCTTTAAAAATAAAAAAGGACTTTTTTTAAAATTAAAATTCATGCTATTCAGATTTCTGGCATTTCTGCTGCTACTAAAAGAAGGAAGTGGTGTCCAACATAGAATTATTAGCGATGTGCCTGCTTAATTCCATGTTCTTGAACCCTGCCTGTGGTGCAGCTGATTGTTTTTAGAGGTTATGAGTATTCCTGTCCTAATTTTGTGTGTCCAGACTGGGACTGGTTTTGAGATGATTTAAACACACACAAGTATGCAGACATAAGATGAGTTTCATCTTTTTCTGTGCTATAGATGAATTCCTCTGTGTGGAAAAAAAAATGACTAATCTTTCCATGAATGTTCAATAAAGCAAGGCAACACTTCTACATATCTATAGAGAACTTATCCATATTTTGCTTTGTCCAAAGAATAGAAATACCCATATTGCTGTTATGTCATGGTGTCCAGTTTTTGTGAATTGGCTTTCAATTAACAAGTCATTAAAATATGGATCAAAATCTCATTGGAATGACATAAATGACTAGAGAGGATTTTTGAATGCTGCTATTTGGAAGCTGAGTGACCTGTTCAGACAGAAGAATAATGTGATCTGCCAAATAATAGCTAACAATTTTAATCTGATTACAAGTAGTGTATTATTTATCTTTTTGAACATTTTTTAATTCAGTTTTTAATAGAAATGTTTCATAAATTATGAATGAACTTTTTCTACATGGAAAGCTCATAAGTGAAACTAAAGATGTCTGGGGTTGACTGGGCTATATGAGTTAATGACTGGTTAAGTATAGAAGGTTGTGCCATAATAGGATGTGCCATAATGTGCCATAATAGGATGCAGTACTATGTAGACATACCAAAGAAAGAAATGAGGGACAGTACTGTTCAAATGATTGTTCTGGTGGGGGGAAAAAAAACATATATATATATATATATATATATATATATATATATATATATATATATATATATACTGATAGAATAAGAAGAAAAGACAAGGAAGGGTTTTTTTCTCCCCTGATAAAAAAATGTAGATATAGTTTTCAACTTTTCCAAAAGTCAGAAAGGAAAACTGACTTTATAAATTAGGGAAGGGAATAAAGATCACTATTATTTGCTAGCAACACAAAATAAAGGCATGCAAATTGACAATATATGAAAAATAATACAAAATTTGGGATTAAAATTGTACTCTCCATATAATTTAACTTTTGAAATAAGTAGGTGAAAGTTGAATTGTGGGATAAATTAATGCAGTAGTTATAAAGTTTCTCTCTAAAATGCCTTTTAACTATTTTTATAACCTCATTTATGTGTTTAGTAATTAACAGATTGGTTGTGGTCACTTAACTAGAATATTGAATGGCAAATAATCATAATGCATACTATTATTCTTTCTTGAACTTTCTTCTTTTCCAGATCTACAAGTTTTAATTCTCCTTACTCTTAGTCTATGCTAATTTTCCCAACCTACCAATAGAAATATTCTGCCTATTATGAAAGGATTTTTAAAGCTCAACAGGAATTATTCAGTTCAGTGTCAGGCATGCAGAGTTAAGTTCCCATCAAAATGAAACAACAAAAGAATATCTCTCTCCTTGGGACACTGGATAAATGAGTTTGACTGTATATTCTATCATAGCAATCACATAGACTTGTGGAAAATAATCACATACAATTTCCCCTAAGAATAATGGTTATTAGCACACTGTGAATCCTTGAAGTTTATTTTTGTTTTTTTATATAAATGTTTTATATACTGTTCCATAAACTGTAAAATTGAAAGTTATATTTAAAGTTAGCAAGAGATAAATCAAATAATTAGAATTTAATGATAACGATTTCCTTTTTGATATTATATTTTACTCATATTAATAAAGTCAATAACATGACAATTTAATAAAATATTAAACACTAATCAAAAAGTGAAATAGGAAGTCATTAACATAAATCTGGCAAAATTCAATTTTCATCTTAACATTAAACACTCAAATGCATATTCCTTGCTACTGGTTGCCTTAATTATAAGTGCTTAAAAAATACCATCTTATTAAAAATGAATATGTATTTTTATTTTATTTTATTATTTTTGATGAAACATTAGAATAGTTAATGGTAATTGAATGTAATTTGTGTATTTCAGATGAAGACAGTGTTTTCAGTAGATATTTATCTATTTAAAAGCAAATAAAGACACAATCAAATATTCAAGGAAAAAATACCTTTTACTCCAGTTTTAAAGTAGTTTTTAAATATTAATGATACTTCTTTCAAAATGTGCCAGATTAAACAGCAACCTCTTGAAAAGACCTTTTTGCCTTGATACTTGCTTCTCTAGCTATTTTTAATATTTTTAAAACAATATTTGTGGTAAAATACTTAACATAAGATCTACTCTCTTAATAAATGTTTAATTGTAAAATACATTATTCTTGACTATAGGTACAATGTAATATTTTTGATATTTCACCCATACTAATAGATTCAAAGTACTGTTTACATCAGGTGACTTCAAGAATATCTGTCTGAACCATGGGCAGTGAACATACAATGCAATATATATATATGACTTACTGTTGAATTGTACACTTGAAACTTACTGGATTTCATTAACCAATGTCACCATAATAAATAAATGGGGGGAAAGCCCCCCCCCAAAAAAGAATGTCTGAGATTCTCTTTTTCTCTTTTAGCTTTATGTTAATGATCCCCACAAAATGATTGTATTCTCTCAGCTCAACCTTATACTTTATTACTCACAAAACCAAATCCATTATTATAGTTTCATGTATTTGTCTTCACCATACACTTTCTGCTAACATTTACCTTCTTTTTGCTAAGGCGGGTTTCCCTGTCTGAATAAACTGTTTCCATCACCTATCTGTACCTCTCCACACCCCTATTTAAATCACATGTACTTTTAGAAGGTAGCTTAAATTTAATTTTTTATTAAATCTTTATTATCTACTGTAATGCCTGCAAATATGTTATCTCTGAAATATTATAATCTGTAACAGATTTAAATATTGTTCTATGTAGTACAACACAGTGCTGCCTTCGTTATCTTACTCCCTCACTGGTTTGTGCTTTTCCTCCCTCCCTCTCACTCTGTAAAATTGAAAATATTATTTCCTGCCTGCCTTCCCACCTGCCCCTTGCCTGTCATCTACCTGCCTATCTTCCTTCCTTCCTTCCTTCCTTCCTTCCTTCCTTCCTTCCTTCCTTCCTTCCTCCTTTTCTTCCTCTTCCTTTTCTTATTTTGATCTCTCAATATATTTTAAAGTTTTTAATTAAAGGAACCAAATATGATTATTGGTTGTTCTTATGAATTTCCCATTAAATAAGCATGAAATTGATAGGTCATTACCAACTTCTAGTTAAGGAAAATTTGTCATTTATTTTAATTGGAAAATATTGACATTTTTTACTTATTCTATGTAATATGTATGCTCTTCTAGGCTAGATCTTAATATTTTTAGAAACTGTGAGAACTATGCTTTAATAATTGAAAACATTTTATACCTACTAATACAGAGATTTAATTTTAAATTTAAGATCAAAATTATTTAGGGAAATACAGAACAAACTAAAAAATATTTGGGTTGACCCCTCACACATACAAACACCATTTTGTGAATTGAGCCTATTGGTGTACATGTGGTTTACTGTAGTTCTGAAGACCTGAACTACATGCTGCACTAACAGGAGAGGAACCTCTAGGATAAAATTTCCATGTTAGCACATTATAGTTCCCTGAGAGAAATGTTTCAATTCAAGTATAGATTTTGAATTTCACATTTATATTATTTTTCATTTTTTAGGAGATATGTAAATGTGTGCTTTTCTAAGTAGAAGATTGTAACATTATGAGAATGATACTAGACTGTATTATCACAAGTGTAAGCATCTATGGACTATTAAAGCTTCAAATTCTTTGAAATCCCACCCATCAAGAAGAGGGAACTATCTTCTCCATCCATGCATTTGGTTTGGCTGACCTATATCTGCTTTAGCCAAAGAATGTGGTGAAAATGACACTATGCCCATTCAGGCCCTAAAGACAACTGGTACCTTCTACCTTGCTCACTTGCAGCCTTAGGTCACCATGTTAGCCTTACTACCTTGCTGGAGAGTTGATGTAGAGAAGCCTTGACCTCTGTGGAAAAAGTGGACCATATGAAAAAATCAAATGGATAATGTAAGTGGAAAAGTGGAAATTTTAATGAAGAATCAAAAGACACTAGCAATTGATAATACTTAGCAGAAATTAAGAATGCTTTTGATTGGCTCATCAATAGACTGGAGGTTGCCAAGAAAAATGTCAGTGAGCTTGAAACTTCTAAACTGAAATGCAAAAGAATGAATATCCAAGAACTTTGGGACAATTCCAAAAAATGTAACATGCATAATGAGAATATCAGAGGAGGAAAGATAAATGAAGAGAAGAAATACTGAAGCAATACCTGAGAATTTTCCAAAATAAACAATAATCACTAATCCACAGGCAAAAACAGGATTAATACCCCAAATCTTACAATTAGGAAAATTATACTTAAACTGAAGAAAAGCAAAGACAAACAAAAAATCTTGAAAGAAGAGAAAAAACAATAACAAACTTACAGAGGTTCAAGGAAAACAATCCTAATTTTCATTATATCTTCTCTTTACTAACAGCTAATTCATTAAAGAGATTACATCTCAACATCTTAATTTTGAAATATTTCATTTCTTTGAAGAATTTTTCCTGAACTTAATTAAATTTTTCCTGAATGATTTATGACTTTACATAGTGTTAAAACAAACTGTGTAGATGAAATAGCTTGAGATTTTTTTTTATAATTTTAAGAGTGAATTAAGAACTAGATTTCTCAATCTCCAAAGAATGAAACACACTGTAAAGTGTTTGAATTATCTCTGGTACCTTTTAAGTCACTGATGTAATATTCCATCCTTTAAGATTTGAGATATAATCTGTTAAATGCAAGAAGTATTTTTTTTAATTAAAAGATTCCTCAAAAAGTAGATGACATAATAGTTTCTCTATTTTAGAACTTACAGCCATTCTTAGATATAATTTAAAATGTTGTAATAATATATTTAAGTCCAAATAATACAGTTACTATGTGACATTAATGTTCAACTAGACTATTAACAATTTTATAATTCTATATATTCTATTTATAATTTCTATATTTTGGAACTATAAGTCTCAGTCTAAAAATATAGGTGTATATGAATATCGTTTATTCTTATGCTTAAAGACCCTAAACCTTACCCTAAGCACCACACCTTATTTTCATGGTATGCTCAAATTATTGGTTCTTACATGCCCTGACAAAATGTAAAGGATATTCCTCTTGTCATAGATTATTTGTTCATACTCCTTACCTTTGAGACTCCTATGATGAATGATTAAATTACTCTCATGCTCAGCATCTCTGCTGCTAAAATGCTACTCTTGGAGTTCACAAGATTTTGGTGAGGAGGTCTGGCTTCTGACATGTATCACTCTGCCCCACCACCTCTTAGACTAGATGAGTCATGCTGAATAGAAAGCAGTATTCGGATCCTTTATGTTTTAAGCAACAGAATGCTCAATTCCCTTACCTCAGGAAATCCATTCTAGATATCTTGCTCATTAAAGTCAAGGCCCTCTAATTTTTCTGTCTCTGGGGTATCTAGTAAAATCTCCTAACGAGGTGAAAGCATTTATGAAAGAAGAAAGGATAAGTGTTAATTCAGCAACTTCTGCTTTGGGGCTTGAATCAGAAATTGTCCCCAAGTATAGAAAGAAAGCAAAGCAATATAAAACAACAAAATAAAACAGCCAAAGAAAGCGGTAAGATGTTTCTGGCTGTCTACTTGACATTAGAAAGACATTTAATATATTAGTAAGTTTTCTTAACCTAGTATTTATTCTTCTAATGATGTAGTTGTGTGATAAAATAATACCTTTTTTTGGTCTTTACTCTCAAGATACAATATTTATGGCAACACTAATAGATCTGAAGCAAATTCACACTCACAGAAAATATAGTAATTATATTATATTAATTATAATATTTTAATTGTATTTATACACATGTATATATCTGAATTTGAAATCATATTTGGTTCTGAAAACAAAAGTGGTTCTTACTATTTTGAAAATTGTAAAATCTTATTATTTTTTAAAAATATCTTTGCCTCTGTCTTTTTTCCTCCTCTGCAAAGTTGTATGACATTTAGAGCATCGTAACTGCAAATAACAATGATTTTTGAAATTTAGAATGTCATTTTCTTGAAATGTACACAGGCACTTGATACCTGGATCTCTGTTGTGAGCTCCTTTATAATTGTTATATGTGTCTGTTTTTATTTGGAATATGTTCACATTATGAAGTCTGATATTAAAGAAACAGCATCGAGTGAGAAAAGCGCAAGGTTTGAAATTAAATAAAATTGAGTTTGAGTTCTGGCTATAGCTTTTTTAGTTGAATTTTCAATTAGGCAAATTACTTAAACTCTCAAGATCAGTGTCCTTATCATCAGTCTACCTTTAAAAGAGACAATACATACAAATTGTTAGAACAGTTCCTGGCACACAGTAGATTCCATGTCTTGAGTATGTGTTATTTCGTGAGAAATTAATCTAATAGAAAAGGAAAAACTTGTAAAAGGTGCCTTATTTTTCTTTTATGTCTAATGTCTGGTTTCCATATTATGATTGTGTATTTTGAGAATGATGAATACAAAAGTCATTTTGATGTAGGATGGGATGACTATCCCTCGAGGGAGGACTTAAGTCCTGCACTAAGAGAGAGAAGGTTAAGCTCCATTACTGCACTCAGAAAAGAATTTAAGTGCATACCAGAGTTAGAGACAAAAGGAAAGTTTATTAGAGGAGTAACGCTCCATAGACAGAGCATGGTCTCCTCTCAGACATAGAGAGGAGACAAACCCTAAGTATTCAACAAATTCAGTTTATATGTCATTCTTAGTTTTTATGAAATACAATTTAAAGACGTTGTTTACCTATTTTCCTTTGATAATATAGCTACCAACATGAAATGTGTGCTAGCAATCTCAGCCTTTGTTCTGTAGGTTCCCCAAAGGGAATGAACTGTTAAATTTATTTTGTGTAGGGAAAAACATAAAACTCTGTTTTCTTGTACTTTTTTCAAGATGGGTAAGTGGCTTGTTAGTAATCCCAGAGGAATCTTCCTTTGTTCTGTAGTCTTCCCATGGTCTATCAGCAGGACATTTGAGGCTCTGAATACAGTTTATCAATTTATGTAGTTCTCTTGCCTCTTCCCTACATTAGTTTGATTTTTTTAGTATTTATTCATGGAGTCAATTGGTGATAGTAAAAATCTATCAGGCCTAATTATTCTCTGTTCAAGTCTGTATGTGAATCTCTCATACAGTCCTTTACTCTTATTTTTCACATCTTTATTATCTATTAATTTTATGTGATAATTATTGTCATTCAGACATATCAAAGAAAGGTTATTCTAAAGAAGTTTTAAGACATTCAAGATATGACATAATTTGGTTTTTCATTTTCTGAATCAGAAGTATCAGTTGGCTTTCTAGTTATTCTAACTAGATGTTGAGACCAGTTAACAACTCTTCCTCAAAAAATGCAAATATTTGGAAAATAACCTTGATCTAACAAGACAGATTAGCAGATTTAAGAACCTCCATAAGTGTTCAGCCATTGGGATTGTCTTCAAAAGACAATGTGGTTCTTGTTATCAGAAAGTTACCTAAAAAATTTACCTAGTGTTTATGGACGTGAAGTCTGAGCCATACTACCTAGGTCCACATCCTGGCTCCATTTACTGCTCATTGTGGGCTAATTACTCAACATCTCTGCATATACTAGTTTTAAAGTAATTATAGTACTGAATCTGGTATAGAGTAAATATTTAGCATGTATTTTCTGTTATTATTCTGGATAAATATATTCTTTTGCATATCCTATCATTTATTAAGCAACCTAATTTTAACTAATTGTTATTTTTGCTGACAAAGATAAATCATCCTGCTTTGTTAGTTTGGGAATTAAATCTTAGTCTAACATTTCTTCATTTATAATGAGTGGCAAATATAATTTTGCCTTTTAAAACCATTCTCTAAATCTTTATTTATGTTAAGGACATCCATGTCAGCTCTTAATGGAATAGTAATTATTTTTTTAACAGAAATTTATAATTGCCAAGAAAGAATATAAAAATTTTAAAATTCAGATATTTTTTCTGATTAAAAATTGGACTTTAAGTTTTTTAATGTATATTATAATTATATTTGCCTTCAGAATAAAGTATAGGGAGCTTAAAAATCCTGAAAAAAGAAAAATACTGGATATAATTTTTTATAGCAGATATGTATTACATTTCACTGTGACTGAGACTTTTTATCACATATTTTAAATTACTAATAGTATTATTCCAACTTCACAATGTTTAAATGTTTCTAGACATGACAGGCAATGTTCATAATGTGTAGCTCTACTCCTAAAAAATAATCCTCAGATCAATTGCAGTATAAAGTAAGAATCACACATAAACAGTGGAGTACATCATTCCAACCATACAAATTAGTATCATATGTCACGCTGGCCACATGTTTCAATAACCTTTTATTGTATTGTTAAATATAAAACACATCTTTCCTTGCTTTTCAATTTGTTTTTCTCTTCGCTTTTCTTTAGAGTTTATTTATCTCCCGTTCTTGTATCCTAATTCTCCTCTCTTTGGTCTTGGCCAATGCTTTCTTTTCATACAGACCTAATTTTACTAAAAAGTGGGGAAAAAAGTTTTTTAAATATAGGGACTCCTAAAGGACATTTTATATTATATAAATGGCTATATTGTCTATCACATAAGTTGTCTAGGGTGTCACCTTGAATATTCCATCAAGGAATAAAGAGCCTCAAAGTGAAACTTTGCATTTTGTCTGACAAGGTGTCTCATATCCTTAAATAAAAAAAATATTTGGAATTTGCAGTTAATACTACTGGGGAAAGATATACTAGAAAACTAAATCTATAAGTTATTTTTACTAGGTATAAAATAATGGAAACATAACTTGGTACAGAAAAATTATATAGTCTCAATGAAATCATTGAAATTAATAAATTAATAAACATTAAGATGTTACTCATTATTTACTATATATAATTTAAAATTACATGGTGCAGTTGGATTGCTTTTAACAAGTTATATTTGCATACTAAATGAAGCATAGATTTCTTTATAATTAAATATAAATACTAATTTATGTTTTAATTACTACAAGTCATCTCATTTAGCAGGCAAATGCAGTGTCTCCTGATAAATAACTATTAGCTTCTGTAGATATGTTATTCTTTAATTTTCTTGCAATAAAAAAAAAGTATTTTTTTTCATTCCAAATAAGACTGATGAGATTGAGTCATGACTTTGGAAACTGTCTTTTGTGTAGCAGGTACTTGTAAATATTTATCATTATCTTAGAAATATTTTGCTATATTTAAAGATATTCATGAATTTAATTGTAGAAATAGAGAATAGCTTCCATGTAAGTTAAAGATTCTATCCCCTGAGGTATTGACAAATATGCCAAAGGTCATCAGTTTTATATCTGATTATAAATAAATTCATATTGTCATAAATCTAATTTATTGCTCTACCAGGAATGTCAGCTTTACTATAGACTATTTGTTCTAATGGGAATGGATTTTTATTTATTCTCTATCAGAAAAAATTCTGTTAACTTTAAAAGAATTAGTAGAAGGTGACTGGAAAACAAAACCCCGATTAACTCCAATTATATAATTTTACTTTATATTTTTATTATTGTAGGCTATTTTATAAAAATAATAACTATAAAAGTAATAATAACTATAAAAGTAATAATAACATTAATTTATAATTATTTATATATAAAATGTATTTAAATGCATTTTTATAATAATTGAGAGGAAAGAAGAAGTATTAGCATCATTTGAGAGTTTAAGATTTGTTTCTTTCTCATAAAGATTAGACTTATTAGTTCTGGGTCTGTGTCCTGAAAGCAGAGAGAAGAGAAATAAAAAGATGTTTGCTTAATTGTAATACTCTTTGTCTTCTAAGATTATATTTTTACATTCCAAAAATGCAGGTGATTGTAAATCAGATTTTAATTTTTGCTGAGTAACAGAAAATTGAGTTAATTATAAGTAGACTTAGAAAGGTCACAGAATATCTTTTCTACTTCAGTTATCTAAATATTTAAAAAAGTGTGTGTGTTGATCTTAAATAAGCATCTTTAATTGCCACTTAAATTTACAGAACAAATCTCTAATTTTTTTGTAATTTATGCAATATAAATTATTCTATTCACTTTATAAACATCATCTGTGCTAGTATATGTATGTAGTATTGCACGCATGCATGAGATTGGAATTTTAACATCTACCATGTTATAGATTATGAATGTATAGCATGCCTACTCACTATATTTATAAATGTATTTTAGTTTTTCATAAAACACATTTGACCTTTTAAATCTTCTTTACTAATTTCCTTTTATATTCTACAAGAACACTCAATAAGAACTTTTATTCCTTTTGAAATATATTCCTTGTTTGAAAGATATCATTTTTATAATTTATATACATTGCTAAAGCTGCATATCTTGAAAGTTTACATATTTATACTCTTTGCTAAGATTCCACACTTATGTTTTAGACTTAGATATTTTATGCTTGCTTTATGGAATAAATGTAGAAATATAGCATGTACTATTAATATTTATTGTATTTATATTTATAATTAATTTTCTGGATTTTCAGACTCCTTTAATAAAGAGAATTTCAGAAGTGTAAAGATACTTCTAATAATCGCATGCCAAAAGCCTAAAGCTAATGAGAAACAAATACTCAAAAGATTGACTTTTGAATAAAATGCATCTCTCAAATTTGTGTTTCCAGAATGAGAACGGAACTAAATAGAGTATAATAGTTGAAGCTTACTGGCTCTAAAACCTTTTCTCAATGTGCTAGCTTAAGTTTCTGCTCATTGAAGAATATTATAAAGTTATATTTTCTTCATGAATATTTTAAATCATTCTCAGTGCACTTGTCTATTTAAATTCTACAAAATGTAATACGTCTTATATATTCGTTGTTTTATAAGCAATTTGCAAAAATAGTGACAGAGCTGGTGGATGGAATTTCACAAGAAGAAATGATTATGGGGTGAAATGATGTGGTATAAAATGTTTTCAAGTATGGCAATGACAAGCTAAAAACTTTTCAGAAGGAGAATTTCTTCACATTTCAAAGGATGTCAGGGAGTGGAAAGACATGAAAGCAGGGAGATAACCTAAAAGGCTATTTTAAGATTTTCTACCTCGGTAGATTACATACAGTAAAACTTTTAGAAGGTCATCATACTTCTATACTATTAATATGACTAAGGAAAATAGTCTAGAATTATTTTTTATAAGAGATTATACCAATCTAAAAGTAATCAGAGGTAATCTGTATCCTAATGGAAAAAATTTGTTAACTAATAGCATTTTTATGAGTGATTTTTTTCATGGATTATCCCTGGACAAAAATCATCTATGTAAGTTATGACTGTTTTAAAGCAGTATAATGTGATGATGTATTTGATCATTGATGAATTTTCTATTGATAATATTAGAGTTGATTAAGAAAACTCATCCCCAGATCTTATGGTTCTGTACTATGTTTGGGAATCACAGAACAAAAGAGGTGTTTTAGAAAATATCTAAATTCTGGGAATTAAGATTCATCAATAAATGCTTTGGTATGCAAAGACATTTTCTCTTAAGAAACTTGGGTGGTGATAATTATTGTCTTCTACCTGAAGGAAAGAGTTGAACTAATTTTCACCTAAAAGAACATTAAAATACTTGAGTCTCTTTTTCCAGTATTTACCTTTTTGTGTTGTTTCCTGATAAAGAAACATATAAAGCTATAAACATCATCACTTTTAGATACACTATATGCAATACTATGTATTAAGGCAAATGTTAAGAAGAATTTCACAAAAAGTAATATGAGTTGATCATGAAGTAAAATCTAAAGGAAAACTGCATGACCTGTTTTAAGTATAAGAATATGGCTCAAAGTGTCTGATTCACTGTTTTTCATCCACAGAAAAATTATGTGTGACATAATATAAAGCCATATTTATGTTTATGCTATGGAATGTAAAAAATAAAAGTTTTAGCTCATAAGAATAGTTGATGAATGCCAAAAGTAAAGTCAATAACTGATTTAACTTTTTCTACTGAAAAGACAGTTACTTGGAGAAAAATAGCTATAAAACACCTGTGACTTCATTTAAGAGAATACTATTAAGTACAGTTCCTGGAATTATGCTCTCTTTATAAATTATTCTTGTTTATCCCAATTTACAATCAATATCAATTGATAATGCATGCTGTTTTAGAAGGTAATTTCAGTATATAAGAGAAATGAGCTTTTATCTCTTGGAATTTGTCCTTGGAGTAAGCTTCTCTGGAAAGCCTCTTAAAATTCAGCTAAGGCCATGCGTGTACATGAAGGAGTCGTATTTTGGTTTTTCTAAGTGGTGTTCAGCTTTCTTATTATTTTGTTATAGTCAATGTTCTTTTTAAAGTAATGTCATATATTAATAATCTATTTTCCAATTTCAGTTTACCAATTTGTTGTAACTTATAATATTGGAGTCAAATCAATAAGAACAGTTTTATGTACTTTTTTGTTGGAAAATTTTATTTCATTTTGATTCATTCTCCTGTGTTAAGATCAGAATCGACTGCCACAATCCTGTGTACATGTTTATTACTTTTTCAAAGACCATAATTCTGTGCATATGTTTATTAACTTTATTTCATTTTCTGGTCTGCTGTTACGTTTATTTTACTATATGGTTATTATTCTTTCTTTTACCTTTACTTCTCTTCCCCAAGTGGTTTTGTACAGGTATATACTTACTACGCCCACTTCAATCTGTTTTAAGATGCTACACATTCCAAAACGATTAGTGCCTCACAGATCTTCTTAGAATCATGTGAGGCTAGGTGAGATAGGTTATAAAATATACATCATCATAAATAGAAACAGCAAAAAAAAAAAGTCTCAAAAGATGTTATACACACACACACACACACACACACACACACACACACAGATATTTAATTTTGGCCCTTAGAATTTGTAGATAGAAAGAATTGGTGTTAGAAGGGAATTGGTATCAAGAAAACCAGCCATCTGTCTTAATGGAAGTAGTAAAACAACTAAGTTGTACACTGTAGAGTCAGTGGTTCCCAAAAGTGACTACAAGAGGGTGATTCTGAAGAATGCATGTTAGGGGTGGTTATAGCCTCAGAAGTAATTGTGCCTTTGTGTGCTGGAGTTCTAGCGCTGTTACCAGGGAGACCTTCATTGTTATAGGGATTTGGACCCCTTTTGGCTTGAGAGACAAGTAAGGATGAGGGCCAGCTAAAGCACAGGCCTTCTTAGTGGCTCTCTAAAGCTTGCTGTGAGCTAATTAGGTATTTTAACTCTTTTATTCCTTTGAAAATATTTTAGACTTATTTTGAATTCTTGTCCAGATGACTTTATTCATTCTTCTTTTTTTCTCCCTTGTTCTTCTACTTTATGATGTCTTTCTGCATGGTGATTGCATCCCTTGATATTTCATTACATTTTGTGTGGATATATTATCTTTGAAGCATCATCTGCCTTGTTTAATCATTTTTTACTTGGGTTGGCAGTTGAAAATCCATATTCCAATTTGTCTCTTGATGAGTTGATGTCTATGTGTATACGAGGAGAGGAGCAAATATCCTCAAACAAGAAGACTGATATTGTATTCTGGGCTGAAAAACTCATTTAGTTCACGCAGGTAGTTCTGCCCCCTCAAGGAATCTCTCCGTATCATTGCTCAAAGCAATGCTGTTTCTGTAAAGCTTACTCTCCATGGTTAAAATCACTTACCTCTCAGAGTGAAAAAGAAAGCGGTAAGAAGGGGTTGATCAGAGACATGCGTATTTACCTTCACCTCTTGTTTTTTATTTCCTACCCTGAGACATATTTTAAAAATTATTTTATATAATGTTGATTTGTCTAGCTGCATCTGAGTTGATTCTGATCTAGGGTTGCTGTGCTATGTTTTGTTTTTGTGGAAAGTGTAAGGAAAGAGAAAGAGTATAGTTTAAAAGCCCCCAGTCCCTATCTCTGGCATCGGCTTCGTTTTCACTTGAGCCTGTCATTCCACCCACCCAGACATCTGACCTAACCACTATGTATCAGTCTCCCAAACATATTTCTCACATGCATTAAGTAGAGTTCAGGTATACATCAAATCTCTCTTTCTTCTGTTGGATCTCCTGGGCTCTTACACCTACTTAATATATTACAAAAGAGGATAGTGTATATGATTTTTGTTCATTCATCATTGAATTATAGAAGATCTTAATATCTTTGTTTTTTGTATATACAATTTGTTCCTGTTAATTATTGCTGTCCCCTGGGATCTGTTTGATTTAATTATAGATTCCTATAAAAAGTTGAAACCAATTGAAGATAGATTCTACTAAACTCCTGAGAGGCCACCAGTCCAGTGGCAGATCACATTCCTCTATCTGGGGAGCTTTGATAACCTATCCCCAGAAACTTATACCTTGATTATTACAAAATGACAGTGAAGTAAATAATTCATTGGATTAAACCTATACTACATCCTTTATTGTTCTTCTCAAGAACATAAATGTTTAGATTAAATTATTTCATATGGAATATTTAACATAATGCTGCATTTTAAATATACTCAGATACCAGATATTTTACCCCTTAACTTTGTTATAAGCAATATGAGCAAAGATGGAAGCCATCTACATTTCTCTTTGATGTGTTTAAGGAGCCATGTAGATCGTTTTTTCTGTTGCCCAATGCAATTACTTACTGTTTTCAGGGGATTGGGACTTTTGAGGTCAAGGCAGAATGAAATTAGTGTGGAAGGTGACTACTTGAATTTTTATTTTTTTCTTCTGCAGAATATGTAACCACTCTGGGAAACTTCAGGGATAAAAAAGGAATCAGTAGAAATAAAAAAAGTAAAGTGAGAGAAATGTATTATTTTTTTCTCTTCTCATTTTATGTGGATGAGTAAAGGAACAATTGCTTCATTTATTATAATATAATCAAACCAGTACAGTGAAGGAATATTTCCTTGCTCAATAGAAGCTTTCTGTAATATTCCTGAAAATGATCTTTTCTGTGAGGGTAGCTTAAATTGAATGGAATAGATTTTAAAAATCCATAAGCCTGTCATTTAAAATGGTAGAAATATTCATTGGAAACTAGATAAATCATTTCCCCATATTGACAGTGGAACCTGGAACCCTTCTTTCTCCTGTTATTTTTAAAATGAGTTAAATCCATCTGGTTATTTTAGGTTTATAAATTTTTCCAAATATACCATGTTTTATATTAAATAAGGAGATGCTAGTGATCTATGTGCCTGTGTCCCGTACTAATGTCTGTTTATCTTTCAATTGCTAAGTCATAATGATACAGCTGATCGAGCTCTTTGCTAAGATACCTAGATTTGGGAGGAAAGAGCACTCTAGAGACCATATATGTCTCTTGTTGGTAGAACTAACTCTCCATACTTTCATTGGTTCTAGGCTCATGGGAAGAAAGGCCTTGGACTTTGTAGCATATCGTCATTAAAGATTAGAGGGTACTGCTCTCTGAAGGGTGGTGGAGTTATCACAGACATTTCAGTTAGATATGTTTAGTTGAACTAAGAAAAACACTTTGAAAAACTTATATAATTACATTTTTAAATGTCATAACTTGTATTAAATATATGAAAAAGATTTACTTTTTCTTTTTTTATTTAAAGGGCTCGGTGTCAAAACAGCTATACCATTTAATATGTTTGAGATTGTATATCCTGAGGCTACTTTGTTTCCAGGAGGTTAATTTTATTATTATACATCGTTTCTCAATTTACTCTGACTCAAAGTGACTCTTTAGTTGCATTCCTGAGGACTTTTCTTTGCCTTTTTATGTGTAAGTTTGCTTTGTTTCAATGATGTCATACAGTACACAAAATAAATTATATTTTACTTTTAATTTATTATACAGAAATATCTTTGTCCATATCTTAAAACATCTTTGTCTTTCTTACCTAATGAGATAAACAAAGGTGTACAGCTATATATTCCTACTACTGCCCTGGTAATTTAATTTTTCTCAAACGTAACTGTATTTAGTTAAAATGTTTATATAAAGCTTTTAAAAAATATATATAAAATAAGGATACTCAATATAATTTCTGTCAAAATATCTCACAAATGAATATATTTTTAGCAGCAAGATGTTTAAATGCTCTTACGTCAAAAATACCAATGATATTAACTTGTCTTATAATTTAGAAACTTAATTTTTCTAGTTATAAAATGGAATATAATACTCTTAAGTTAGTAAATCTGAGATCAAGAGCACCTTGAATATTTGTCTTGGGCGCTCTCTGGGTATGCCAGTCAGATTATTATGAACTTGTAAGAAAAACATGCTTAAGGTTGACATTTGCATTTCTATTTCTATCTTGGTTATGTCAGATAACTAAGCCATTTATGAAGCCATTTAAAATGAATTCATTTTGACTTTTCTTCAATTAATATATACTCAATTGAATAATTTTGTAGCTCTTTGGTAGGAGGGAGTTCACAAATATATTTGTTCAATTAACAGTAAAAGTAATAGTGTCCATTCATCTTTTCTCAAAGTCTTCATAACAAAATACAATCCCACCTCGCTTCTAAGATGTTTTAAATAAAGCTTGAGATATTTTAAATTCTTTACCAATAATTTCTGACTAACAATGAAGAAAGAAAAGTGAGCTAAACTTTTTTGTGATTTTTTTCTACCGTTATAATTCAAAGTGTTCACAAAAACTAGCTAAGATTGGCAGCTGATATCATCAGCTTCAAGTACTTAAAAGTTATTTATATTTTTCAAAAATGTCAAAAAGTGATACCAAGACCTTACCAGAACATACACAAAGACAATTATGAATAGTCTCATAAACATGGATGAAAATCTTTAACAAGCTAGTAGCAGATCAAGTATATCAACATATAAAAAGGATAATACTTTATTAAAGTGGGTTTTAGTGCAAGAATGCAATGTTAATTTAACATTTGAAAATTATTTAATATAATTTACAGCATTAATATAACAAAAAATAACATTATTATTTCAACAGTTGCAGATATAACCTTTGACTAATAAATCACTTATTTGTGATAAGAAACTCTGAGCAAACTTGGAGAAGAAAAACGTGTCTTTAACTTGATAAAGAGCATCTACTGAAAAAAAACCCTGCAGGTATGATCATACTTAATGGTGAGCTATCGAATGTATCTCTACCTCCACCCATACTCAGGGCAAAGATGTGAGCTTTCACAACTCCTATTTAATATTATATTGGAGAAAAGAAATAAAATATAGGGCATTAAGATTTAAAAGGAAGAAGTAAAATTGTCTTTATTTACAATGTTTTGGTTACATAGAAAATTCAAATGTATCTAATGTAGAACTAATAAGAGGAATTAACAAGTCTTTAAGATACAAAGTCAATGTACAAAAATAATTGTACTTCTAGGTTACTACGTTAAGAAGAACATTCGTTTCAGAAAGAATTATATATTTTTAGCTTATTAAGAACTAAATTATATTTAAAAATGCTCTCATATATTCTTTACAGAAGTAAAATCTTTTAAAACCATCTAGTACTGATGTCAAATGTTAATAGCAATCACATTCTTAAGATAGCTAAAACACTATTGACCATTACACTAAACCTTAGTTAAAAACTAGAAATCACTTAAAGTTCATTGTAGCAAACAAAAGTAGCTAATTTTCTATTAGTTTATAATTGTTTCATAATCTATAATGACATTTAAGAGTAGAAGATAGTGTATAGCAATGTTTATGGAAATCAGATAAAATTCTCATGAACATCAGAAATACCATTCTTGGTGAAGTTGTAGTGTTCTCTATACTGTTACAATAATCAGAGATTACCCCAATGATTAAAGTTACCCTCTCCAAACTGAGTAATTCTTTCTAAATAAAAACCATTGCCATACAGAAGATCACAGCTATTTAACCATAAACAATGTTTTTTCTTCTCCTGTATATAAACTCATTAAAGTCAACTTTTCTACAAGTTAGGTATTTTGAATTTTTTTCATGACTCTTGTGACGTGATTAATATTCTAAGGATATGAATTTAGATGAAGGCACTGGGAAATTTTTAGTTGAGATTAAATTCTTGTAGAATAATTGACTGTTCTTTTATTTTGTCTTTTCTTACCCACTGTTATCATTCAATTTTTAATTTCCCTTATCCTTTATTTTTTTTGTATATTTCTCTGTATATAGTTTATTATATGTATTTTAGTCTGTAAGTTTCTAAGGAATACATGAATTCTGATCTACATCATATACTTTGAAAGCACTTTCTTGTTTGTTATTGTTTCTTTATAATTTCTAAAAAGATTTTAGATATGGAACACCTAGAAATAAGCTGCTTAGACTGAGAGTGGTAAAATTCCAAGTTAAGCTCTAGTTTTTTTCAAATTGTTCCAGTCTGAATTTTCTCTATAGCTTTGACCTTCAGCTGCTAAGTGATTTCAGTGAATCTAACACTTTTGCAAAGAGATTTTTATGTAATATACGCATGGGTTAGATCTCACATTAAAGGAAAGTGTCTTGGAAATTGATATCTGCATTATTTCTCTGTCAGTATCTACATGAGATATGATATTTCATGTTTATGAAAAAAATCATTTTTAAGTAGCTAAATAATTTATTTTTAAGCTGTTTCAAGTCAGTTCCTTAAGTAATTGTTTTATTACAATAAAATACCTAAGTAAGCTTGTTTAAAAGGAAGGTTTACTTATAGTACATAAGAGCATTCTTATTAAACATGCATAATGTTCATAATATAAAACATGTACTGGCAATAATCTTTACCTTTGATTTTTTATCCAAAAGACTGAGAAACAATTTAACAGGCAATAATTTTTAAATGCTCATGGTGATAACTATCTAAAAATACTTTCTAGTTAAACTAGAGGTCTAGGCTGCCTTTTGGGAAAATGGGTAGTACTTATTTTAATTGTCTAAATGTGAACCCCTCTAATTTATATGTTAAAACCTAACCTCTGAGGTGATGGTATTAGGAGGTAGAGCATAGGGAAGTGATTAGGTCATGAGGGCAGAGCCCTCAGGAATAGGATTAGTGTCCTTATAAAAGAGGCCCTTGAATGCTCCCTTGAACCTCTTCTGCCCTGTGATAATGTAAGATTTCTATGATGTGGAAGAGGATTATTACCCAATGATGCTGACACCCTGATATTGGGTTTCTAGCCTCCTAAACTGTGAGAAATTAATTTCTGTTGTTTATAAGCTACCTAATCTGTGCTATTTTGTTATAGCAGCCTGAACATACTAAGACACTTATGATTGTCCTAAAACTGTGGGATTTGGAGCAAAGATTTCTGGGAAAAAAAAATTATATTGCTTGATCTCTCCCTATGCAGCTCTCCAACTATCCATTTATTTATTTCTTGCCTGATTTATTACTTCCTAACTTACTATTTTTTGCCAACTTGCTCTAGCTATAAATTCTAGTACAATGTTGAAAAGTGATAGCAGGAACAGATGCCCTGATCTTAGGAGGAAACCTATTAGCTTTTAGCCATTAAGTATAGTGTTAATTTTGAACATTTCATAGATGTTCTTTATTAGGATGAGTATTGTATTCCTAGTTTGTTGAATATTTCTCTTATGAAAGAATATCAGATTATGTAATATATATATTTTTTTGTTTATATGGTGATGACCATGTGATTTTTTTAGTTTATTCTAGTAATAAACTAAATAACACTCAGCTTCAGTAATCATTGTCTGGATATTTCTAAAGATCCCTCAAATTACATTTCTAAGATTTAGAAATATGGACTGTAGCATCTGCACTCTTTGCCTTAACTGCTGCCTTCTTTCTTTAATTTTCACAAGATTTCAGAGCAAAAAGGATAGGTTGCTCTTACATTTTCTCTTTCTGACTAGTGTTTTGGTTAATTTATTTGTCAATTTGACTGAGCCACAGGTTGTACAGCTATTTGTCAAATATAAGTATAAGTATTTCCATGAGAGTATTTTTTTAGTAACATTAACATTTTAATTGGTAAAGTAAAGCAGGTTGCCGTCTATAATGTGAATGGCCTTATCCAATCTTTTTGTGAGCCAACATACAAAATTATATTTTAAAATGAGATCCTCATTTCTTTTGTATCTCTAGTTGCACCCTTTCTGGTGTAACCTTGGATAATTATTTGGTACATTTCTTTTAATATGTGGATATAAATATATCCAAATCTATTTATATATATATTTATATTTATATAAATATATTTATAAATACATTTATATTTATAAATGTATCCAAATATATTTATATATAGATTTGATCACACACACACAAACATATAAGCTCACAATTTTTTGAGTATTTCTTAGGTATATTAATAGGTATTTAAACTAAATTCTCAGGCAAGTTTCTCAAAGGCCTATTGTGATTATTTAACCTTCGCTGAAATGTAAATGATAAAACAACTGTTTAAAAAATTATAAAATTTTAGGAGGTTTTTATTGATTTTTTCCATTGGAGAAAAAATATATAATTCAATTTAATATGTGACTATGTTATATAATATATTTGGCCTCAAAATAAACCATGAATCACAGATAATTGAAGTATAATAAACATAATATTTTATATGAGTAATATTATTGATTTTTCTCACCCAGAAAAGCCAAAGAGACAGAAAGAGAAAAGAAGAGGAAAGGAGGAAGAAAAGTAGTCAGGGAAAGGTGGAAGGGAGTGAGAGAGGGAGAAAAAAATGGAAAGATGGACAGAAGAAAAGTAGAAAGGAAGGAAGGTAGGTAAGTATGGTGACAAGGAAGGAGAGAAGGTGGAAGGGAGTGAAGGAGGGAGGAGATAAATATTTAAATGATGCTCTTTGGATATTTGCTCCTAAGATTCAATAGTAGCTTGCTATTATCTTTTAATATAAAAATAAATCCTTTCAAATACATATGTGAAACAGACATTCTATATCATTTTTACTGCATTTTACACAGATTACTTTCTACATACTACTGTGTTTTTACCCCCCCCCCCACGTAGTATCTATCTCATTTTCTTCAAATGCAATTTAAAATATGTACTCTACAGAAGACTCATTAGCTTTCAGACATATTGTTTTTCTATACCCAGTGGCCTTCAGAATGAAGGCAGTTTAAATTTTGTAATTCCAAGTAACTTTATTCATATATTTTGTTAATGATGTAATCCAATATGGTATTTAATATGCATGCTGTTTTTAAACAAAAATTATTCAGTACCTAGAATTAGTCATACATCAAGAACATTTTATCAACCTATATTTTTATGACATTGTTATATTAATAAATGAAGAAGACAGTGATATAAAAATGAGTTTAGTCAAGTATATGTTTCCAAACTTTTGAGGTGATATTCAGTTTTAAAATTTTAAATTAGGAAACAATATTAATGTGCTAAAATGTAAATTTTTATTTTATTGTGGAGAGATCTTAACATAAGATCTACCTTCTCAATAAATCGGCTAATAAGTGTATAATACAGTATTGTTATTTATAGGCACAATGTTATACAGCATATTTCTAGAACCTATTCATCTTGCATAACTTAAATTTCTTATTTATTTATTATCAACCACCCATTTCACTGTCCCCTGGCAACCTCGCAATCCTGTTTTGCTTCTATGAGTTCAACTATTTTAGATAACTTATATAGATTTGAATTATGTGGTATTTGGCTTTCTGTGACTGGCTTATTTCATTTAGCAGAATGTCCTCAAGGCTTATTTATGTTGGTGCATATTGCAGAATTTCCTTTTTTTAAACTACATAATATTCATTGTATGTATATGCCATATTTTTAAAATCCATTCATCTTTCAATGGATATCTAGGTTGTTTCCAAATCTTAATTTTTATGAACAGTGCTAAAAATGTTTGGGTAATGACCAAACAGATCAAGATTTAGAACAGTTTTGCACCTAAAATTTCTTTCTTGCTCCTTCCAGTCAATTTCTTCCCCCACAAATAAAAACCATTATTCTGACTTCTATTACTATAGATTAGTTTTGCCTATATATAATCTGCCTATAAATGGGATTAAAATATGTATTTTCATATTTATTGCTTTTTTTCCTTAAAGTCATTTGATTTATCTATATTTTTTTCATGTAGTTCTAGGCTGATTCTTTTTTATTCTTTATTAAACAAAGCTGTGATAGTATTTTTTGTTCATACATTTTTGCTCCAAATCTGATTTTGAATAGTTTCAGAGAAGGACAATTTATAGGCCAAGGTTATTAAAGTATTTAAGTTTCATGGCATAGGTTTTCAGAATGATTGTATCAATTTATACCCCACTAACAATGTATTTTATGACAGTATATACATACAGATAGATAGATAAATAATTTTTTTTAGTCCTTAAGGTATTTCCCTAGTTTTAGGTTGTACAGCACTCATAAGATGTAAACTCATTGAAGTTTGTAATTATATCTTCCTACCTTTTATATTTTCCTATATCACCTTCTAAAATATTTAATACTAAGCACATATTGAATATGTGCTTTTGAATGTCTAAGGCAGTAAATAATGGAATACAGTGTGATTTTTAACATTGAGTGGCCCTTTAAAAATGAAAGCTAAAATAAGTGTGGATATAACTAAGATTAAGAAAGATGATTGAAACAGTCATTTAAAGGATTTAAATTATGTTTTTATCATTTGTGACCCTAGGTCTCTCTCTTTAGGTAATATTATCTTGTGTGTTAGAATTGTTTTGTTATTATGGAGAAGTGATTAAAAATTTTACTGAGCTGTGAAACAGTTATCTTGGTGGAAAAGCAAGAGATTAGAAAATATTATTGAAGGATTATAAATATCTAATAATGGTAAACTACTTTGTAATTACTTGTATGGAAGTTCAGAATAAAATTACAGCATTAGAATAAACAAAAGACCACACTATACCAACATATTCTTTTTAAATATAAGCACTTCCTAAGGACAAATTCAAAGTCATCTTTTTCTCATGATATTTCTGTTTGTAATACATTATTTCCTTTATTTTACTAGCTGATTTTCTAATTTAACTGGTTGAACTAACTAGCATGCTCTTGGGAACTTAAAGAATTATAAGACCATCTGATATACTGATAAATTTGATTTAACCTCTATATGTCAGTGTTTAGTTTCATTTGTTCTATATGTACTATTAGATTAGGAAACTGATATAATATTATATGATTTTGATACTTTAATTTTCAAGTGATCAAAAAATAATCAAGTATGTATTAAGAAACTTTCTATTTGTAATAAATCCTATGGACTGAATAGCTCTAATTTATAGAAAATGAGAAGAATATATGAGAGTTTAGAATCAATAATTCACTGTAATTCTGAGCTGATAATTTTCTATCAAGCAGAGTTGTTGAGCTTATGTTGATCTTGGTGAACTTTACCTTGTATTTCATACTAATAGACTACTGAACTAAATTACATATTTTATAGATAGAAATATATCTTGTATGTAACATTAAAATCAGTGATAATTAATTTGGTTTTATATTACTATTTGTTTCCTTGTGCACTGTTATTTTGTATCAGCTATATTAAATTCATAAATCAGTGTAGAGAGAATTTAATTCAATATTGTGCTTCATATTTACTTACTGGATTTCTTTTTACATGCTAATTCTTCATCAGATTAATACCTCATTTCATGATTTATGATGGTCTCTTATTTTTTAATACATGACATTGCAAAACTATAGCACAGACAATGTATAACAGTGAGATGTTTGGGTCATTTGAAGAGCTAAGTCTAGATATAAGCCAAATGTAAGATGTGAAAATGGATAAAAAATATATTCCAAATTACTCTACATTCAAAATTTAGCCTTAGGATAGTACTGAATATTCAACATGGGGAATTAATTTTTTAAAAAAATGAAATGTCTTACCTTTATACCCACAGCCAAATAGTTGATAAGCTTAAAAGCATATAGCTACTTAACTTCTTGTGTTTTATAAACATTTTTGCTATGGGGCTTCTATTCAGGAGTATTAAAAAAAAGGTCTAGATAGATGAGAATGCATTTTTAATGTACTTTCCCATTTGATTATAAGCAGAAGTACATTTTAAAAATTAAAATACTCCCAGGAAGCTTACTTCATCACTGTTCCATTCTCAACTTATAAGGTCTATATGAGTTTGTGTTGTATAGAAATTATTGTTTTACTTTTGCTATACACTGTGAAACAAAATTTGATCAAGTTGATGGACATTTATTTCTTAAATTAAGAAGATAAATATATGCAATGATACTTTATCTGTGACCAATGTGATGTTTCCTTCAAATCTGGTAAAACAAATTCTGAATTTAAATATGTTTTATATATTATACAGTATAATTGAATGTTATAAAATGTAATGCATTCCCTTCCACCACCTGATAGTGATCATCAGTGATCTTTTTTTCATTGTAAAATGACCCAAAATAATTTGGTCAGACAAAGCCATTAGATTTTTCTAGTAGCTAACATTGACAGAAATGATTAGATGCAGGTAAAGATTATGGATTTTCCAGTCTTACTTTCAGATTTAGAAAAAAATTTCTCTGACCAAATTTTGCAACACATATAAACTTTTCATGTGTATGTATGTGGGCAGGTGTAGTTAAACAATCCGCCATTTCATAGGACTTCATGAAGTCCTAGCTCTACGCTGTTTTGGATTTTTTTCTTAAAATTTACAGAAAATGCCTAACCATTGGAATTTTTAAAAAATTACTTGGCCCACTAGATCCTTATTCTCTGTCATGCAAGGAAAAAGGACATATCTATTTTATGCAATTCATATATTTTGAGTATAATTAATTTCACTCATAAAAATCCTTAATGTTGAATAACAAGCTACTTATTTCAGCAGTGATATTTATTTAGGGTTGTCACATATAGCAAATGAAAATACAGAATATCCAGTTAAATTTGAAATTCAAATAAACACATTTTAAAAAATATAACTATGTCCTGTGCAACATTCGCAGCATACTTACACTAAACATGTATTCTGTTTTAGCCAAAACTAGTATTTAACGGTTTGTCCTCTGTTTTATCTGGCAACCGTATACACATTTTTAACATTCATTATGATACTCAGCAAAGTCTATAACATGGATCATTTATTCATGCAATAAATATTAATTAAATATCTATTATTGTTAAGGTTCTGTTCTAGGCATTGGAAATATAGTCACAAGAAAACAACAAAAAAATGCTTTACTTATAGAAATTATGTCCTATTGGGAAAGACTAACAATTAAAATTGTTAAATGAAAATATTAAATAGTAAATTAAAGATGATAAGAGGTATGAAGAACAAAAAGTAATAAAAGGGAATTGGAAGTTATGTTGAGTTGTTAAAATGAGGCAACTTGTTATGAGAGAATCTTAATGGGAAAAATGTTAGGAGACAATCTATAAAAGATATCTGGACTTTGAGTGATGGTTATGAGATCAAGTGATAAATATGGCAGGGAGGTGGAGAATGAGGTAGAAGGAAAACTGAAAAATTTTATATATAAATATATATATAATGAATATTCACAAAACAGTGAGAATTTTCTTTATTTTCTTGGCTAACTTATTTTATAATTGTTTTTGAATTTTAAGTATATAGCTTGATTTGTTTTTATAAAGAGACTCATGCAAAACGGTAGGTGAATATATAAAACATTTCTGTTATCACAGACAATACTCTGTCTATTTCCAATCACCCCACCAATAATTTTTTGACTTTGCTGTAGACCTTTCACCTTAGGTAAATTCTGCATATTCTTGAACTTTATAAGTATATCTAAATATCCATATGTAAACAGTGTGTTCTCTTTTATGTCTGGCTTCTTTTGAACAACACAGTGTTCTTAAGATTCATGCATGTTGCTCAGTGCATCAGTAATTTGCTGTTCTCTATTACTAAGTGATATTCCATTTTATATGTTCTACTGCATTAGGCTGTATTCAGGTAAGGGAAATTATGAATACAGATGAAATGAACATTCTTGTGAAGTATTTTGTTTTATAAACCCATGCATTTATTTCTCTTACATATATACCAATTAATAAAGTTGCTAGGTCAAAGTGTATGTGTAAGTTTAAACTTAATTAGAGCACATCATACAGTTTTCTAAATTTATTGTGTACAATTTTATAAGCTGAAAAGCAATGTGTAAACATTCCATTTGCACTGTATTCTTGTCAACATTTGATTTTATAATTCTTTTTCATTGTAGTCATTCTATATAAGTTTATTGTTACTAATGATTTTGTTAAAGTATTTCTTTTGTGATATGTGTGTTCAGATCTTATGAGCACTTTTTGTAGTCTTATTTCCTTGTTGTATGCCATGATTTTTTAATATTTTTCTGATATGATTGAGTTTAGGTCTAGTCTTATGTAATTAGTTTTCTGTATCGTATTTTCTTCCTTGCTTGATTATTGTTTATCCTTTCATTCTTTTTAATCAAATAACTTCTCTTTTGGTTTTTTAAATTTATTTTTTTTTATAAATTATAAATTCCACAGAACATTGGTATTTGTTGTTTTCAACAGTCAGTAAATTTTACAACTTATTTTCAAATGTTGTTTAAATTGGTTCACACTTTTACCCTCTTTAATATCCTTTTTTTTCTCTTTTGAAGTGTAAATTTGTACTTCCACCTGTTATTATCTTCCTTTAACCTGAAGAACTTCTTTTATCATTTTTTTTATGTTACCAGTCTGCAATTTTTAAACAAAAACAAAAATGCTTGTGTCATTATTCAATCTTTAAAGAGTTTTCTTTTACTCTGGCTGGAGAATATAGGTTATTATTTTTTTCTTGTGCCCCTTTTTCCCCATACTTTAAAGATGTCCTTCCATTATCTTTTGATTTTTATTGTTTCTAACAAAAAGATGCTCATCATTTTTATTATTGCATCTTTAATTATAATGTGTTATTTTTGTTTCTAGATGTTCTTAAGATATTCTGATTATCTTTGATTTTCAACAGTTTTTACTGTGATCTTCTTGCTTGGGTTTTGCTGACTTGGATCTGTGAGTAAATATTATTCATTAATTTCAGAAAATCCTCAGACATTATAGTTTTAAATGCTTTTTTTCTCCATTCTCTCTTTTTTTTTTTCCTGGAAATCCAATTCTATGTATGCTAGTTATCTTTTCATATGTCTTTGAGTCTTCATTCTTTTTAAAAAAACTGCTCTTTATTTTTTTATCTTGGAGTCTCTTTTTTATATGTTTTTGAATATCCATTTTTTAAAAAAATTTATGTTTTTTAATTTAGTTAATTTATATTAATTTGCATAAAAGGCACTGATCTTCTCTTTTTTGCCTTATATACTAATATGTCAAAATTATTTTAATATGAAATGTTGCATTTTTAGTTCTAGAATTTCTGTTTTATTCATTATTTAGCTTTTATTTCTATAGTAAAATTCTCTACATATTTTTCACACACTATATATTTTTAATTTCCGCCATTCCCTAGGTAATCCATGTGTTATATTTTATTATTAAGTTTGTTTGTTGTTGTTTTTTCTTTGTGGGTCACATTTCCTGAATATATGTTTGGTATAAAACATGGATACTTTTGGCAAAATATATACATTTGGCATAAAATAACAAGTAGCAAATAAAACCTTTTCTTTTGAAGGAGTTCTCTTTTTTCTTCCTGATGGATAGAATTAGGATTTCTTCTCTTTAATAAAATCAAGAAATTTAACTGGGACAAAGTTGGGATGCAACTTTAGTTTTAGTTCTATGCTGAGTTCTTATGTCTCAGAGTGGATTGAGGACCCTTCCACCAGCAGGCCTTGAGATCTAAGCTCCTTAAAACTATAAGATCTTTTTCCGTTTTCCTGCTCTGCACCAATGCAAAATTAGCAAAATTCCACTCAAGAGTTGATGGAATTTGAGACCTAAACTTTGTCAAAGACACTATCACTAATAGTGTTTCATTTTTCCTTGCTCTTACAAAATCCCTCCTTACCCTTCTTTCTCCCTCTTTCGTGGGTAAGTTTTTTTCTCTGTCCACTTAGAGTCCTCAGAAATCAAAGGACACTCTGCTCTCTGCTCACCTCAGAGAAGCTCAAGCACTCTATCTTAATCTTCCTTGTCTTTAGCTCTTTGATGTTCTTTTTTTTTTTTTTAATTCCGATTGCATAAATTACCTGGTACTTTCTCATAGTAATGGTGGTTTCATAACCATTCACATCCTAACTGGAAGCAGAACTGAACATTTCTTTTTTTCTTAAATGTATACATATTATGGATAGATGGACAGTATGAGAGAAGGTTGTAAACAAGAGTTAAAAACCACATAATGGATGACTTCAAACACTTGGTAAGGTTTCTAGTTTTCTAGATTTTATTTAATAGACAACAGAAATAATTCAACTCTAGGTAACTCTAGTAGAAATATGCATTAAGACAATATAAAAAGACCAGATATAGAAATAATTAAATGAAAAAGTAATAGAGATGAGAATGCTTTTAAAGGCAATAATTGGTAAAAGAAATTTATTTACTTTATTCACTTCTTGTAGATAATTCTTGTAAATTATTCTGTTATGTCCAATAATAATACAGTCAGTGCTCTATATCCTTAAGTTTAGTATCTATGGATTCAACCAACCACAGATCGAAATATTTTTTTAAAATGTTAACGTTGTTGCTGATGTATACTATGTAATTGGGCCTACAATGGTTGCATCTATACTGAACATTACAGACTTTTTTTATGTCATTGTTTCCTAAACAATTCCACAACTATTTATATACATTTATATTATATTAGGTATTGTGAGTAATCTAGAGGTGATTTAAAATATATGGGAGGCTGTATATAGGTTATGTGCAAATACTACATCATTTTATGTAGGGACTTGAGCATCCATAAATTTTGATATTTGTGCCAGGTCCTGGAACCAATCTGCCATGTATACTAAGGAATGACTGTATGTTTGTGCTCACTAATTTATATGCCTTGTAGACATTTTATATATAACTACATAGAAGAAGAAAAAGTTAGTTTTGACATATATATTTTTTACTTTTACAAACCACCTGTTATACATAAAGGGAATATTTTCTGAAATAATACCTGATTGTTAACAATTGAAGATAAATTATTTTATGGACAATTTGTGTTTCTTCCTACTCTTCTGGGAGTCAATATTTTTAGTAATTTATTTATCAACATAGAGAAAGTCTAGAAGTAAATGAAAATCAGTAACTTTTTTTCAATTTCTCCAGAGACATCTATTATCTCTTCTTCTATTTCAGAAACCTTCATGTTCTTATTTTAATGCCTAGTGACTTTACACATTGAAAAATGTATGCTCTTCAGAAAGAGGTTAATATCAACATTGACATCATTCTGAATATTTAAATCTGTGTATGGTTTTAGGAATGTTTACATTTTATACCTATCTAAAACACAAATTTAAAGTTATAGGAAAAATCACTTGAGATCTAGATGAATAAGCCATACAACCAGGAAGAGATCTAAGAAATCACCCTGCAACAGCAGAAGGTAGGACAGGGCAAGGAAGTGAGGCTGCCCAGTCCCAAGTGGTGGAGTGGGACAGAGGCTGCGGCAACTGGCAGCTTTTGATGCTGCTTAAAGGGGCCATGTCTGCAAACACTTTTGTGGTGACGAACCTGCTTGCTCTGAGCACCAGTGCCCATTAGGCTGCACAGGGGGCACCATGGACTTACAGGGGAACACTGAGTTATCAGAGTGAGGTAACACTCTGTACAGAAGTGCCAGCGGTATCCATGGTTCCTTTTTTGAGCCCTCCCTACTCCCATAGCTGACATATCATCAAACTGGATAACAGAGGTCATTCTTCCCAGAGAATTTCCAGAAACTCTACCTCCCTCAGCTCGAGGCCTCACCCAAACCACATCCAGATGTGTCCTTACTTAGTCAGGTGCCACTTGCTGAGCAGTACCTAGACTCACACTGGTGGCAGCTAGCCTTGGTTTCTGGTGTGGCCTTTTGAGGCAACTATAAGCATAGCATCTGTGGATTGCTTGCTGAATCTTAACAGGTAGCCTCAAAGGGGAACAAGCTGGGGCTAAATTTGGCCTGCAGCTGAACTCCCTTTCAGGACTGTGCCACTAGACACCTACTACATGAAGCCACAATAATAAGACTGGGAGACTTAGAAGCTTTGCTTAGCACATAGATAAAGACACAGAAAGGCAGCCAAAATGGGAAGATAAAGTAGCATAAACCATATGAGAAGATAGAACAGATCCAGAAATAATGGTCAAGCAAACAGATGCAGAGTTGAAAACACTGGTTATAAAAATACTCAGTGAACTTATGGGACGTGTAGATGAATTCAATGAAAACTTCAACAAAGATAAAAAAACATAAAAATGGAAATGGAAATTATAAAAGGGAACTGGTCAGAAATGAAGAATACATTATATGAAATGAGAAGTATATTAAATGGAATAAACAAAATGAATTAAGAAGAGGCTCAAACAACCTATATAAAGGATAGGATAGCCAAGAACATTTGATCAGAATGGCAAGAAAAAAGTAGCTAAGACACTGATAATAATTTAAGGAGACTATGAGACACTATTAGGGATAAAAATATTCATGTCATAGGGTACCTGAAGGAAAACAAGATGTTGAAGAGCTATTTGAAGAAATAATTATGGAAAACTCCCAAACCTGATGAAAGAAATAGACAAAATCCCAGGAAGCCCAGAGAGTCCCCCAAACCAGGAATCCAAAGAGGCCCACACCAATACATATCAAATGAAAATGCCAGAAGTTAAATATAAAGAGGGAATCTTAAAAGCAGCAAGAAAAAAGAAGTTAATTACTTACACGGGAGTACCTATAAGGCTGGCAGCTGATTTCTCAAAAGAAACTGTGCAGACAGAACGGTTTGGCACAGAATATTTAATATGATGAAGATCCAGGATCTACAACCAAGAATACTTTATCCAGCAAAGCTATCATTTAGAGTTGAAGGACAGATAAAGAGCTTTTCAGACAAAAAGAAGCTAAAGGAATTTATCATCACCAAGCCAGTATTACAGGAAATGTTCGAGGAACGTCTTTAAGAAGAAAAACATATATCAAAAACAGGAATAAAGAATAGTAATAACTACATTCCTGTCAACAAGTACCTCAAATGGAAAAAATCAACAACAACAACAGAAGTGGAAATAAACTCATAGATACAGAGAATATTTAGAGGGATACTAAATGGGAAGGGTTTGGTGAGGACAAAAAAAGGCAAAGGGATTAAAAGGTACAAATGTATAGTTGCAGAATAGACATGGAAATGTACAGTGTAGCATGGAGAAGATGGTTAATAATGTAATAAATATCTAAGTGGGAAGAGGGGTAATAGATTTAATGGGATGATCACTTTGTGAGTTTTGTGGCTTTCTGATCACTGTGCTATACAGTTGAAACTGGTGTATTATTGTGTGCCAATTACAATTAAAAAAAAACTCATTGAATTGTACAATATAAATATAAGCAATTGATTGTATATTATATTTTAATAAAGACAAAAAGTGTGAGAAAAAAATAAGAAATATGGTGGTTCAGATCTCAGAATTATCCATGGACTAGTGTGTAGATCAGGCTATAGCCCCCCACCCAACATTTTCTATGTAATTTATATGGGTTCAAATAAACCCCAAGGTAAGTCTAATGTGAATATTTGTGAAAGCACTGTTTTTTTTTTTCTCATCACAAAATTCATGGATTATATATATGTATTTAAAAATACATGTATGGAACTATGTATTTTGCAACAGCTATGAATATCACATATCCAGCACCTATGTTCAAGATATATGTAATTGTGTTTTCACAAGGATAGTGGGAAATTTAAACTCAGCTTTTTGCTTTTCTCTATTTTCCTTAATCACCTAAGGTAAAATGAATGTTGCAGAGTTCTGAAAAAATGCAAACTTTGGGGGAAAGTTTTATGGTATATAAGCTACACTGCTAAAATTGTGTTTATTTGCTAAGCCCACAGGGTCTCTTAAAGAGAATGTCTCTATTCCTTTCAAATCAATCTTGAGTGCAGATATTTTGAATGAAGTTTTTAACCTCAATGTTCAGGGTTTTACTCGTCTGGGTACAGTAAACAGCCATGTTGCTCTACAGCTCTTCCACTACTTACAGACTCCTAAGACTTACTTTTTCATTTTCTTAACTGATGTTTTATTAGCAAAGTTTAGAATTTATGATAGATTTTAAAAATTTTCTTTACCTTTTGTGTTTAGTACTTTTAGTGTCCTGTTTAAAATATCATGGCATACCAACAAATGGCAAAGATAGTGTCCTATCTTTTCTTCTGGAAGCTTCATAATAATAGATTTTACATTTAAGTTTGTTATTCTCCACAAATTAGTTTTTACATATTGAGTGATGTCATCATTCATTTTTTTCATATGTATACTCAGATTTTCTGTTTGCCATTGAATTTAATTCAGTCTTTGTAAAAAATATATATTTACTTCATATGAGTTGTTCTACCTCAGGATCCTCCATTCTGTTTCATTTATTTTCTTGTCTTTATTGCTATATTATGCTATCTTAATAATTTTTATATTAAGAGTAAGACTTGCAAGCAAGTAGTGTAAGTCATCTAATTTTATATATTAAACAAAGGTTTTAGTTATTGTGGATCCTTTGCATTTTCTTATAAATTTTAGAATAAGTTCGATAATTTCAAGGAAATGCTTGATTGGAGGTTAATAGGTATTACTTTGAATAAATTCAGGAATAGTTGACATTTAATAATACTGAGTCTTCTAATCTGTATGATTTCAGTCTTTAAATATCTCCATAAATGTTTTGTAATTTTAAATATAGAGGTACAACTCTTTTGATTATTTTATCACTAGGTATGTTATGGCTTCTAATATTACTGCAAATGCCATTTTTATTTTTAAACTTCACTTTCACTTATTATCTGTATGTACAAATACCAACTGATTTTTGTATGTAAGCTTTGTGCCATATGACCTTACTGAATTTACTTACTTATCCCATGGGAATTTTTATCTATGCAGTCATTTGTCTGCAAATTATGGAAATTTTAATTATTTTTTATGCTTTTATCCTCATCTTACTGCATCTTACTATAATGAAGATATATATCATCTTTATTATATCACAATTAATTTTTTACAATATTATCAAATACTTTTATTACCTCTGTTGTCTTCTTACACATTTTCTAATTAAATCTGATAATACAGTGAATTATAATGATTGATTATTGGATGTTAAACCAATTTTCCTGGAATAAGCTAATCTTTGATATGTAGGTTTTTTTATTGCTACATTAAAATTGCAGATATTTATAAAGAAGTTATGCATTTTATTTATTTATGCAAATTAATTTTTAGGTGTTGGAACCTGTTTATGTTGATTTCATAAAAGATTTGGTCAAAGTCTATTCCTTCTTCAAATTTCGAATGATCTCATGTTCGATACATACTGTTTCTTTCTTAAGCATTGATACAATTCACCAGTGAAATCAAATGAGCCTGGAGTTTTACTTTTGAGAGAGTTATAATTATAAATTTTTTTTATAATCTTTCTTTTTTCTGTCAGTTGACTCCCCATTATGCCCAATCTGATTACATCTTCTAGTGCCACTATCCTTAGCAATTCCTTCCTTAGTTGCCACCCATGACACTAAAATATGTGCCAGTTTTAAACTCTTAAGTAAAAGAAGCTAGTATTATTAAATAAACACTGCCAAACTCTGTTGCAGAGATAGTGTGTGTTTATGTGTATGTGTGTGTATGTTTATCTCAGTGCCTATACTATTGCTCATCTGTGGAACATAACTATATTTAGAGAAGTTATTGTTTTAAATAACTTTTAAAATTTATAATATAAACTATAAATAGAACAAGATGATCAGCAAACAAGACTATAGACTAAATTTGAATATTAAAAATAAAAAATTACTACCCATTATAGGAATTCACAATACTATCGAAATTTTAATGATTTTAGAATATTCAGTATTTTCTACCTTTTCCAATAAATGGATATCTGCTTTTATAATTTGTTAGCTGTTAATTATCACTTTAAAATATACATAAATACTATTTTTACAATTCTAAAGAAATAAACCAAATTATTTTTGATTCTATGAAATTAAAAGTTAAATATCTGACCCATAAGAGAATCTACTGAACTTGAAATGCATTGAATAATAATTGTCTGCCATGTTTTGCATTTTAAGATTCTTAGATTTTCTTCCATATATTTGCTCAAATAAACACATTTTAAATTTCCTTCATCTCTTTTTTGAAAAAATAAATTTTAAGATACCTTTAGTCATACAAATGTCTTTGGTTCTTCTTGGGTATAAATGATCTCCCTCTTCCCTACTCTCTCATCAGGTAATCTACATTTAAGAAGTCCATGACTGACCACTCTCCTCTCATTATTCAAACTGACAGTGTTGACAGGGTAGAGATTAAGGAGAACAAATACTTTTTATTTGTTTTAATTCAATATCATAGTCTACTTTTGGTAGTCACTTAAAGTTTGTAAACTGAGCAAAAAAAGTCAGCAAAAATTATTCAACAATACTTGTATTTTTTTGAAAACTGTGTATAATTATAAACTATAAGCCAAATTTGGTGCAGTTTTAGGATATATAATTAAGTGAACAATTTTCAAGAATATCTCTTTTTTCAGTAAAATAAAATTAAAAAGTAGCCATACTGCAATATGTTGTTCTGTGGTAAAACTATAATAACAGTGTATAAAGAAAAAAAAGTGATTTCATTTTGCTGGAATATTTTACAGTTTGGAGAGCTTTTATTGTTCTAGGAAAACTATGTGCAATGGGCAGTTATTCATCACTTGATGGGGATAGGTTATAAGAAATAGAAGATTAGCCAATTTTGTTTTTTAGAAATCATAGAGGGCATTTACACAAACCTAGATGGTACTTTTTGTGATTGAAAGTTTAGTAAGTTTGGTTATACCAACATCACCACAAACATGTAATATATTGCGACACAATGTTAGGAAGGCTACTGTGTCTTTAGATGATAAGAATTTTTCAGCTCCATTCTAATCATATAGGACTATTGTCATATATGTGGTCTGATGCTGACTGAAACATCCTTATGGGGCAATGACTATATTCAGAATAAAGATGGATAAATTTACTGAGCACCATTTGGTTTTTCTTTTTTTTTTTTAATTAATTAATTTTTTATAGTGATATTGATAAATGAAATTCGATAAATTTCAGCTATACATTTTAACAGTAAGTCACATATACATTTACATTGTGTTCACCTCTCATAATTAGATTTATTTCTCCTACCACATATTTAACTACTTTTACCCCATCTACCTCCCCTTTCTCTCCTTCCCCCTACCCTGTGGTAACCACTAGTTTATAGTCAAAGTCTCCATTTCTCCAATTTCTCTTTTACTTTTATGTTAATATCTTACATATAAGTGATATCATGTGATTTTCAACTTTGTCTGGCGTATTTCGCTTTACATGATTATCTCGAGGTCTATTCATGTTGTCGCAAATGGCAGTGTTTCATCTATTCCTATGACTAATATTCCATTGTATATATATGCCATAGCTTCTTTAGCCAATCATCTATTGTAGGACACTTTGGCTGCTTCCATGTCCTGGCCACTGTGAATAATGCTGCTATGAACATCAGTGTGCAAACTCTTCTCAGATATGGGTTTTCAAGTCTTCCAATCCAAGAACATAGAATATCTTTCCATTTCTTTGTATCTTCTTCAATTTCTTTTAATAGGGTCTTATAGTTTTCATTATATAAGTCTTTCACGTTTTGTTAAATTTATTTCTAGATAATTTATTCTTTTTGTTGCAATTGCAAAAGAAATTATTTTTTCCACTTCTTTTTCTGACACTTCATTATTAGAGTATTGGAATGCTATGGATTTTATAATGTTGATTTTGTATCCAGAATCTTTACTATATTTGCTTATTGTTTCTAGTAGTGTTTTTGTGGAGTCTTTAGGGCTTTCCATATAGAGAATCATGTCATCCACAAATAGTGACAGTTTGACTTCTTTGTTTTGTGCTGGCTGGAAAATTACTGTTTGGCTATTGTGCATGGGAACATAATGCTCTAACAATAAGCTTTCTGCTTCTGTATCCCCCATTTGCACAACCGACCTGTGAGTTGACAGTAAAAAGAAGAAAAATAGACTTGTGTGTTCAAACAGGATGAAGAATGGGGTTTAGGGCTTACAAGCCCTGTACCTCTACATTTTGGGGCTGCTTGATTTGGGGTCTGCATACCCCTGGCAGACTCAGGTGTCTGAATAAAGTATATGTTTCCTATAATTCACGGATTTCTGGTGGTCCGTGTGTCTGTCAGGGGCTGGCGGCTACAACGATTTCCTATTTGGATGTCTTTTACATCTTCTCTTGCCTGATTGTACTCGCTAGGACCTCCAATGTTATATTGAGTAACAGTGGCAATAGTGAACAGCCTTACCTTGTTCCTGATCTTAGAAGGAAGGTTTTTAGTTTTCACCATTAAGTGTAATGTTGGCTGAGAGTTTGTCATATATGGCCTTTATTACGTTAAGGTACTTCCCTTCTATACTGATTTTGTTAAGTGTTTTGATCATAAATGATCCTGCAAGTGAAAAAGAAAATACAGCAGGCTTTTAGTCTGTTTTATGCTACTGCAACTAATTTACATTGATATCTTTACATTCAGTAGTCCAATCATAAAGTGAGTAGTAGTATGATATTTTTCATCCCCAAATTATAGGATCATATAGACTTTTTTTTTAATTTAAGTATTCAAGAATAATTTATTTCTAAGGTATGTTAAATATTTTAAATTTTTATTTAAAGTAGATAGTGCTCTATCAGGTGAAAGGCATATATAGATATTTACAGGAAAAAACTTTAGTATCTATACACACATACACACACACACACACACACACACACACACACATATATACACACACTACATATAGACACAAAAATACACATATACATATACATTTACATATACACACATATATGTATACATATATATGTATGTAGTTGCCAGTGTAATCTGTAGAATCTTCTCTTTGCAGAATTTACTTTAAAAACTTCTATTATGCAATATAAAATATAATACATTGATATATCTCAAGCTCAAAAGAAATTAATTTTCTTAAATCAATTATTTTCTTCTTATAGTGATTTTTAATAATGGGAAGTTGCTCTACTTTGGATTTGAACAAGTTTTTTATGCATGATAATTATAGAAATTTGTGTTTTGTATAAAGACTAGGTAATGCATATATTAGTTTGCATTCGTATTTAAGCTAGTATTGTGTTTATTTATATATAGATATATACTAAAATATATATTCATGTGTAATCTGGAAAATAGCAATTTTCAGATACTTCTTTGGTATTGCTGTCTATTTGGAATTGTAAAGAATTGCAAAACATGCCATCAAGGAACATAAAATTAAATGTGTATGTCCTCTTTATTACTTTATTGGCAACAATACATGTATATACACACTGACTCACCATTTCAGCCATATGATAGCTCATATTATCTGCTAAAAAGTAGTGGATAGTTGTGATATTGGAAGAGGGTGGATAATGAACTTGCAGGCCTTAAGAATTCTGGAAACTGTTACTAAGAACTATTGTGGGAATGGCTGAAGTCTAACCAGAATACCTATTTCTATTTGTCATCTTTAAGAATCTAAATGATTTTTAACAACTTCAGAAGACAAATTTGCTATGAAATATTTTAGAAATTCTATTCAGACCTTTGGAAAACAAAGTTCCCTTTGTTCTTCTAATATTATATTAATATATGCTTATTATAAATAAGTGTAAATAAATAGTAAATTTTTCACATATCATTCACCAAATGTAAATACAATGACATATTTTTGTGTTTACTTGGGTTAGTCAATAGAATCTGTTTCTTTTTTACTCCAGACTCACTTTATATGAAAATCCAATTGCCTCTACTGTCGAGAATTTGACCCTTTCTCTAGATTCACATTGCTATCACCTTCTTCTGTGATATCTTTGTCACTTAACAGAGCATATTCTCAATGGCCAGCCAACGTAACAATTCTAAAATGGAAACTAAATCATGTCACTCTGCGCAGAACCCTTCAGAGTGTCCCCCTATATTGCCCACAGAGTATGCAAATTTTTCATATTTGGGGGAAAGAAAGAATACATGATTATAAAAATGTTGGAAAAATTTGCAATATAGAGTATAATATGAAACTTTCATGTGAATAACAAATTGAGTGATAAATGACAGACTCGTTTATTGAACTAACATATGTGTGTGTGTATGAGTGCATGCATGTATGTGTGTGTTTGTATGCCAGACACTTTGTAAGAGGAAAGATATAACAAATCTAATACAAATTAATTAGTCTTCATTCTTCAATATAATAATTGGGAATGCCAGTGGGAATCAATAGCATCAATAGAATACAGTTTCCAGGATTGAACTAATGGATTTAAGGACCATGTGACCTGGGAGAATTTGTACATAATTAAAATTTCAAATGAGAGAAGAGAATCAAAATTACTAAGATGCTTGGGAAAGGAAATGATGCATGTCAGGTATTAGTCTAAGGTATCAGGAATTCTGATTAGATCTCACAAAAGGAAAGCTGTGTGGTGAGGTCATTTTTGATGTGTCATTATTCTGCAGTTCAGAAGGAATCAGATGGAGGTATATAGACAGCTTGTGAGGTGAGCAAAATGACTTTGACATTGCTAGGTAAAGACAAAAGATACTCTTCTTTCCAAAACATTTTCATTTTTGTGGTTTATATTAATTCAATAAGAAGGATACAAATTGTAGTTAATATTAATTGAAAAGGAATTAAGTTTTCTCCAAGATACTTTTACTATCTCAACCTGTGAAATTTTGTGCTTTCCATGACAATCATACATATATCTTGCACTTTATGTAATTGAAGAACTATGATGAAAAATAAACATTGAATTAAAACATCACATTTTAATGTTGAGTTAAAATCAGTCATGCTGTGATTTTTATTCATCTTAACATCTCTTAAGCCCATTAGTTTATTGTTAAATAAACAAAGATCTAATGGAAATTTAGTGAAGAGAGGCTAAAATGGGGGAAAAAATCAAAAGTGCATATGTGATATTTCAAACAGAAATCTGGCATAAATATAAAATAATTTGTGCTCTTTGGAATACTTATGTAGTTTTCACAGAACATCATATCTTATATGTATAGCTTCACCTTTATTAGCAAATCTTTTTCTAGGATATTACACCTACTAATTAAATCTAACCTTCCACAAATATCCTCAACAAATTTTTTTTCAAGTCTCCCTGTGTCACAAACAGTAAAAACATATCCTCTTCTGTGAAAAGTAAGAGGCATCTGGTCATATGCCAAATCACAGGACTAACAGGTATATGCTGAGATTGTGGATAGTATATGGGTGATGAGGGTGGGAAGAATAGGACAAGACATCTTTGAGTATCTGCCTCCTTCCTAAATAATTACATGAACAGTCTCAGGACTATAAAGTTGAATAGCTATTAACTGGGAAGTTGGGGTATATGTCTGGAGTGGTGGGTAGGCTGGGCTGAAAAAAATAATGGATCAGAAAAGACTGACTTTTCTGTTTTTTATGACCTATGCATAGATTTCCTTTGCATTATATGCTCCTAAAGACCTCAGTTATAGGAAGGGAAAATTAATACAATATAATCTGAGGAAGTGTTGCTATGAGCACTTTGTTAAAAAGGTCTGTTTCTTTTAAAGTTTATCATGTACATATTGTGCCAATACCCATGAGGAAATTGCTAATTCTAACACACATGTTTAGTGCAAATTAATGTCTTCATTCTTGCCATTGCTTGTCTACTGCTGGAAGCAAGTTATTATTCATTGTCACATCTTTGAGGATTCTCTGTCTAATCATGTAAAGTTAAAAAATATGAAGACTTTCAATTTTCCCCTCTTTGCCTCCTTGATGGGTACTGAAAATCCTGACCCTAACCATTTAGCCAAAGGCTACACAGCACCTTCAAATAAAGCTTAGTTGAAGGAAGAGGCTGGCATAACACTGTCTTTGCTATTCTGCTGTTATGCCTACTATTCCTCAAAACAGTCATGTCATCTGTTATCTTCTTATGATCTACTTCTTTTCATTTTTCCTCCTGCACATTAGAAAAAGCTCTGATCTAAGACAAGAAATAAAAATAGAAAAGAACAAATTAACAGTTCATTGGCCATTGTCAGTCATAGTGAATACATTATTCTCTGCAGGGTGGTGATTAAATCTGACAAAATTACCAGTCTCTGTGTCTCAATCTAAAATTATAAATTAACAATTCTATTTTAAATTTGAGGGGAAGGAAATTAAGATGTCAGGTGCAGAGGGTAGATTCATTTTCATCAATCTAATGAGTATAGAAATACTTGTGATTTCTTTAATGTCAACATAGATATTAAATAGAAATAGAACATAAAGTAAAAGGAGACACAAGCAAATAAAAATTTGTTAATTTAAAATAATCCTTACTGATATAGGCAATATATTAATTGTAAAAAAGAGCATACAATCTTAGAGACAGACTGTCCCTAAATCTTATGATAATACTTAATAGCATGGGATTTTTTGGCAAGTAACTTAATTTGTCTATGCTTCAATGTCATCTATTTATTGAATAATACCTAACTCATAGGTTTTTGTAATATTTGAGTTAATATATGCAAAATACATATCATACTACCTAACATTTCTAGGGATTCGCCATTACCGAATGTTTCCATGAAGTCAAATCAATCAATTATCATCACCTCCATCATGTATTTTTTCTTAATTGGAAAAATTCTTAGGAATCTTATGAAATAGAAGAAAGTATATTGCTTCATCTCAAAACAATTTTATTGTAGAATAAAAAATAGAATTAAAGCTAAATGATACTCAGAAAACTATGAAAATGTGCTAACATTAAACAAATTATGAGAATCTTCATGTAGCTATTGCTTGTCAAAATTAGAATTTATTATAATGAAACAATATTCTCAGTGGATATTAATATTTTGCTAATATGTTAAGAATAATTATTGGGGATTGTAATAAATGCAAATTGAAATGATGGAGATTAATTTGACAAATGAAATTCAAAAATATAGCCTCCAATCATTTGTAATTATGATATTCTATATGTTAAAAGATATTTAGTTTTGATTCTAATGGTAACTATGTAAGACCCTATTCAGTGACACTCTTGCAGAAACTCTGACAAAAAATAAAAAATAAAAATAAATAAAAGCCTGGAAATAATACAAAAGAAACAACTACCTGTGCCAGCAGTGGGTCATCAGGGATAAAATGAGGAACCAAGATTTTAAGTCAGGTACAGTGGAAAAGAGTAGGGAACCTTAGAAGGGAAAGAGCCAGAGAAGAGATCCCTCCCCAAATCCCTGACTGAATCTTCAAACAAGCATATGAAAAACAGACTCAAAAAAGCTCAGCTAAAAACAGAAGACTGGCACTAAGATGGGAGCTGCTGCCCAAGATAAAGAAACAGATTTTGAAATTAAATCCTACCCACGATACCCAATTGACTACTGAAACAAACGAAATACTCGTCAGAGAAAAATAATGGAATCCCAAATCCTCATGTTACATTCAGATGGTCAGAATGCAATTCAAAGTTACCAAGAGAGATTAAAAACTAAGAAAATGGAACATGTTCTTAAAAGAAAAGAAAATCAACCTAATCTGACCCTACAGTGAATTTCTTGTTGTAAATAGAAGGCAAAGGTGTTAAACCAGCAATTGTAACTGACTTAAGTAAAAAAGATGCTTTCATAAAGTGAAAAAAATAATTCTTAGAAAAATAAGTTTCAATAGAAATATAAGAGGTCTAAACAGAGAAATATCAATAATTCCAAAGAACCAAATGGAAATTATGACTCTGCAAAATAAAATGTCTGAAATTTAAAATATATATATGTATATATCATTCAATTAATATAATAGCTGAATGAAGATAACAGAAGTAGAATAAATAAACTTCAATCAATAAAAAGTAAATCTGAAAAAGATAAAATGCTTTCAAAAATAAATAAAGTTTTAGTTATCTATTATATAATATAAATGCAATTTAATTCTAGAAGGAGAAAAGGGACAGAGTTGGATGGTAATTGTTTGAAGAAATAATATCTATTAATATCCCAAATATGGAAAACAGGAATTTATGTACAGGGGCTTAAAAAATTCCAAGTAGAATAAACACAAAAAGCTTACACTGAGGCACATAAAAACCAAACTTTAAAATTCAAAAATCAACAACTAACTTTGAAAGAGTAAAAGAAAACACATTACATATGATCGATTAAGAGCTCAATTCTTGTAGAAAGCAGGTACTGAGAGAAAAGAAATATTTAAATTATCAACCCAGAATTCTATAACTGGCAAAAAAAATTCTTCAAACACATTGGCTAAATAAAGGCGTTTTGTAGAGATAATTTTTCACTAGTAAACCTGTCCTAAAAGAAATGCTAAAGAAAGGTTTTTTTTTTTTTAATGGATGAGAGGACTCATGTTCCACAAAAAAAGAATGAAAAATCTAAGTAGTGATAAATATTTGGATAAATTTAAAACACTTTTTTGATATTCTTTATTCTTTCTTTATAATTTATAAACCACATAACAATAAAGAGCAAAAATTATAAACAATGTAGTTGTAGGACATATCTATACAATACATAATACATATCCACTATTACATAAACATGAGAGGTATGAACCTAGACGTCAAAGTTTCCATCTTTTATGTAAAGTAATGCCATATTAACAATAAATATACTGTGAAAAATTAAGGTATGTTGCAATTTCTAAACTGGAAATTTTTAAAATTCATATATTCATATAATAAAAATGATATCAAAAGAGTAATATTAGAATTAAAAATGAGAAATAAATAGAAAACAAATAATGAAATAGTAGAATCAAAACAAAATAATTTCATTAAATATTAACAGACTAAATAACCAAATTAAAAGACATAGATCATTAGAATTGATTTTTAAAAGATGAAACTATGTTATATGCAACAGTTAACTTTAACTGTTAAGACATAAACAAGCTAAATGTAAGTAGATGATGTAAACAGTAAGTTTAAGAAGGTTGAAGTTGTTATGTGTTATCAGATAAAATAGATTCCAAGACAAAGTTTTACTAGTGATCAAAGGGGACATTTAATTTTGATAAAAGAATAAATTCAAAAATCATTAATGTTTATTTACATAACAAAGCTTAAAAATTTGCAAAGCAAAAATGGACAGAATTAAAGAGAAATATATTATGTGGCAATCTTTAAAAAAATGTAATACCACTCTCAGCAATTAATAGGGCAGCTAGACAAAAAAAGTAAAAATAAATCACAGTAATATTGCGATTTCATTGCTATTTATGGAAGTCTGCATCTAATTAAGGTGGAACACATATCTTTTAAGTGCACAGGTATATTTATCAAAACAGAACACATGCTAAGTCAAAACTATACCTCAATAAATGTTTAAAGATTGAAATAATATAGAATACGTCCTCCTAACATAATGGCTTTAAACTACGAGTCAATTAAAGTAGTATAAATAGAAAAACAAAATATTTTAAATTATCAACATAGTCATACATAATTTATAGACTAATATTATACACCTGAAACTAATATAATATTGTGTCCCGTAATTGCAAAATAAAAATAAATTATATTAATAAAAATAAAAGTGAAATCAGAAAATATTTCGAATTGAATACTAATCAAAATAAAATAATCAAAAATTTTCAATGGAGCTAAAATATAGTTTAGATGAAAAAGCTCTAAATGTTATTTTGGAACAACGATGAGTTCTCATTTTGAATTAGTAAGAGCAAACTAATAAAGATAAATGAATCCATAGAATTTTTCAATCAAGAATTAAAAATAGGAAAAATAAAGATAAAAAAATTAGTATTTTGAAAAGATCAATAAGTTTAATAAACTTCTAGCTAGCCTAACCAAAAAATAAAAGAGAGAGCGATGAACCAATTACCAATATTGTCTATGTAGGGCCAATATGACGGGAAAATGATCAACTACAAAGAGGAACAAGGAAACTTTATAGAGTGATATAATTATTCTATATCTTGATTGAGGTACAAAGCATATGACTTCATACAGTTGACAGAAACTATTAAACTGTGCACTTAAAATTAGTAAATGTTTTTCATGCAAATAAACTTTAATAAAGTTTAAAGTTATTTAAAAATTTTAATGTTTCTTATTTTTCAAACTGCCATATTTATATGATTTTCCAAAATGTTTCCATTCTAATAGCTAATTCTACAACTATTTCATTAATTCAGTTCTTATTATATTAAATTCATTATAAAATAAAATAGCATCATTTATAATATGGCACTGAATCATGTATATTTAAAAGTATTCCATTATTGAATAAAACTAAATATATTAAAAAATGACAAGCAACAGGACCCTTTATTTATTGCTAATGGGAATGCAAAATAGTATAGCTACTTTGGAAGATAATTTTGTGGGTTCTTACAAAAACCCACTCTTACCATATAATCCAGAAATCTCATTTCCTGTATTTGTCTGAAGGATAATACCTACACAAAATCCTGCACAGAGATGTTTATAGATGCTTTATTCATAATTGCAAAAACATGTAAACAATTAAAATAGCCTTCAGTAGATGAACAGATGAACGGAACTATGGTTTATCTGGACAAAGGAATATTATTTTGTAATGAAAAGAAATGAGCTATCAAGCCATGCAAAGACATGGAGAAAACTTAAATGTATATTGCTAAGTGAAAGAAACCAATTTGAAAAGACTACATACTATATTATTCTAACTGTATGACATTCTAGTAAAAACAAAACTATGGAGACTATAAAATAATTAGTGGTTGTCAGGGTTGAATGGAAGGATATGAATATGTAGGATATTTAGGGCAGTATGGAAATACTCAGTATCATTCTAAAATGATAGGTACACATCATTATACATTTGTCTAAAACCATAGAATGTACAACACCAAGAGTGAAACTTAATGTAAATTACGGACTTTGGGTGATTATGATGTGTCAGTGTGAGTACATCAATTATAACAAATATGCCACTCTGGTGGGGGCTGTTGATAATGGTGAAAGCTATACTTGTGTAAGAGAAAGAATATATGGGAAATCTATACCTTCCCCTCATTTCAACATGAACCTTAAACTGTTCAAAAAAGTAATATTAACAAACCTATAGCAGACGTAGTTAATGTGAAAGACAATGTCAATATTCTCGTCTGTGTACAACCAATTAAAATTTTAAGGAATACTTTTTTTTGTAAACAGTGTTGTAGGGAAAAGCTGAAAAGGGCCAAAGTAGAGGAATGGAGTGGAATAGATTGCAGGTTTACTTCTGATGAGGTGTCAACAATTTTGTTCATTTATTTTTTAATTTATTCTGAAATGTTTCGATAAGAAAGTTGTCAAATAATAGGCTAACACTCATCTAACTATTGCCTAGTTTATGACATAAAACTTGTACACCTTTGTTAACCAACATTCTCAGTTTTACTTTTATTTCTATGTATTAGATAGTATTTTTGTATGTTTAAAATTTTAATCAAAAAATTACTGATATTGGTATGTGTAATCCTAAATCATTCATTTTTATTGTCTTATAATACTTCATTATATGAATATACCACTATTTAATCACTATGGGTGATTATATAATATGTTTTTATATTATAAACTATGCTGGTAAAAAATTTTTAATCTTGTCTCTGTGAGACAAGGATTTATGTGGTGTTTCTCTGTGAGTATATTCGTTTAATGTAAGATAGACATATCTTCAATTACTTGTGCTTCAAAGTGCACTAATTTAATTCCTGTCATTGTATGTAAGATTTATTGTTTTACAGTCTAACCAACAGAATGTAATGATAGATTTTAAATTTATTCAAATTAAATGAATGAGATTTTTTATTTTGTATTTTAAAATATTAGGTTAACATTTAAAAATATTTATTGATCATTTTGTTATGTTGTTCTTTAATTATCTGTGTATGTATTATGCCACATTTATTACTTGCCCTTTTTTAAAGGATTTGTAGAATTTGCTGATATTTTCTGGATAGTATTCTTTCTTGCATATATGTACTTCAAATACCTTTCTATATTTATGGCTTGTATTTCCTGGTTTACTTAATTAAATTGACTGATGAATTTTTTAATACCACTGAATTAATTAATCTTCCCCCTTATCTCTTATTTAAGAACTTCGTTCCTATCTTGAAATCTAATACACTTTTTAAACAGTCAAGAACACAATAAGGCATATGGTCACATCTTTTTCTTATCCCTTGATAGACAATACTTAATGCATGTTGGACTTGGATGTAATCACTAGGGCTCAATGCACGCTTTCATTGATTTTCCAATAAGACTTAAAGCTATGAGGAAGAAACTTCTTTCTTTTTCTTCCCAGTGATTAATTTAATTTTCTCCCCGACTGAACCAAATTATTTATTTGTTAGCATCATCTTTATTATTTCTTCATGTTTCCCATCTATTGCCAATACAATCATAGCTCATAACAATTAACATCTGTTTCGTAGTATTTCTAGTTATTTACTGTTTTTGCCTAAAAACAACTTTTTTAAATTTAAAAATAATGTGTTCTTGTTTTTAATGATCTTACCTTATAAAGCCATTCCTAAGAGATAAGCCTAAAAATTGTGACAAAGTCATCTTAACTTGTTATTGATATATATATATATATATATATATATATATATATATATATATATATATATGTTAAGGTATAAATATATGTATTTTTTAATTAATATGAAATATTTCAGAATGTTTTATAACTCAAAATGTAAATTTATTTATTGGTATGCCTATAATATTAACCCAGATTTCTGAAACTTTACTGCAAAAAAAGCTTTTGTTTTTTATTATGTAATTCTCAACTATTGAGTACCTGTTATTCTAGTCCTTCATTGTTCTGCATTAGTTCTTTGTTGTTTGATTTATGTTAGCATGGCTTTCTTATGTGATCAGATTTTGACTTAGAAAAATCTACTTTAATGCTCTCATAGAGCATATTTTTAAATTATATACTGGATATTCTTTCTAAATTAAGTGAAAACCATCCTGTAAGAATGGAGATTCCTGAAACAGTACATAGAAGTACCTATTCATACCTCTTAATTTCCTTTATATTCAACTTCTTGTTAAAGTTATGTAGCTATCATTGATCAAAATAGGAATTTCTTACCTTATATAAAGGCAGATCAATAAAACTCCTAGTGAATATCAGTATAATTCTAGATGAAATTAAAGTATATTCTTTAAATGTAACTGATTAATGCATATCAGACAAAATTCTAGCTATTCGAGGCCTATCCCTTTCTGATTAGTGCTATATATGATTGCATTTACAGGATTCAGTTTTTACATCGACTAAAGCTGTTGTGTTCTTTTGAGCATAAGTTATTTTGTTCTTTGAGTATAAAATGTAAAGCATCTCATCGCATAGCATAGAAATACTTGGATCATGTGCCATATTTGTGTACAATTGTAGGTGTACACCCTACAATAGATTTAGGGTTTTGCAGAACACAGAAAAAGAGTATCATGTAAGATTATTTTGTAGCCTTAAAGACACTGACGATGAATCTGGACATTATTTTCAAGAGAAGAGAAAAAAGAAATATGATTGTTTTTCTGCCCTTTGTTATTTTATTTGTCATTCACTCATCATTTATTGAACAGCATAGGTTCAAGAACAAAATAAATATTCTAATGTTTGTGAGAGACATTAGCATTTATTTGAAATGAGTCATATTGGATCAACCAAATAAATGTTATCACTGGCAGAATGTTAATTGGTCATTCAAAGGGTGGGACAGAATTACTAATGCAGTTTACTTTGCATCATCACCTATACTAGTATTGACTACAAGATTAAGAAAAGAAAGGAATGTGTTATGATGTTTAGATTATTAGCTAAATTAACTGATGGTGGATGAATGCCATTAATGAAACAGAGAACACTGTAAATGTAGCAAAATTGGGTGCTCAAATCCCATTTTTAGAAATGTGTGTTTGCATGTATAATTATAAATATTAAGTAAGGCATTGAAAATATGAGCTTCAAATTCAAGGGAGAAGACTCTGTCCTGGATATATACATTAGGATGTTTTATGCTTATGCTTGATAGTTAAAGCCACATGAAGTTATCTAGGAAAGAGTAGAAGTAGAGAACAAAAAGTGAACTTGGAAGCACTCCAGCATTTTAATGTTTGATAGAGGATAGGAATCCAGCAAAAGAGATTAAGTGCTTCCAGTGCTATCATAGAAACCAGAATAGGAGAGTACTTTCAAAAAGAGAAATTACTCTGAGGTTAATTAAACTGAGAGCAAAGATATTTTAATAGATTTTTAAAATGGTAAATTTTGGAAGACATTGATAGGAGCAGTTTTATTGGAATGGTATGGATATAAGCCAGACTTCTATAGGTTAAAGACTTAATAAGAGTGAAGATAACAAATAAAGACAACTTTTTTATCAAAACTGGGAGTAGAGAAATAGAAGAAAATATTTTTTAAGATGGAAAAAGCTAGGACATTCATTTGCATATAGATATGAAAAGATGAAGAGGAGGGATTGATATAAACCAATGAAAAGCCTATTATATTGAAATCATTTAAGTATAATACACATACAGAAAAGTAAATATAACATGATTGTGCAAATAGGTCAATGAATTTTTGTTAACTGAACACAACTGTGTAACAAATATTTTGATCAGTAAAGAGAGCAGCATATTTTGCCAGAAGCCACCTTCATTTTTCCATTTTCTAATTCTTTTTAACTAGTTTATCCAGCATTTTTATGTACAGAGGCATAGTTTAGTTTTTTGTTATGCTATATAGTACTCCATGGTATGAATATACCATGACTTAGGTATCCATTTTACCGTTGGTATGATTTTGATAATACCTATAACTAATTTCTAAAAAAAACCCAATAAATTATTTACAATAAAACCAAAATCATAAAGTAGCTAGGGCAAAATATATGTAAAACTTTTTTTTCTTAAAAATGATTAGATGACATTGATTAATAAAATCAAATAAGTTTCAAGTATACAATTCAACAGTATGTTGTATATATATTTAATTGTGTGTTCACCACTCAAAGTTAGATTTCCTTCTGTTGTCAAATATTGGACCCCTTTTATCCCTGTTTACCTCCCTCCTCTCCCCTTGCCTCTGGTAAACACTAATCCATAGTTCATGTCCATGTGTCCATTTAACATGTTTATTTGTTGCTTTCAGTTTTATATACCACATATGAATGAAATTATATGGTCTTCAACTTTTTTTGTCTATTTTGCTTAGCATGATTATTTCAAGATTCATCCATGTTGTCACAAATTGCAGTATTTCATCTTTGCTTATGACTAATAGTCCACTGTATATATGTACCACTTCTTCTTTATCCTATCATCCACCATAGGACACATCAGTTGCTTCTGTGTCCTGGATGATGTTCATAATAAAGCTGTTAAGAGCATCAGGGTACATATATCTTTGCAGATAAATGCTTTTAGGTTTTTGAGTAAATAGAAGAGGATTGCTTAATCTATAGTAATTCATATTCATAGTTTTTTGAGGAACCTCCATACTGTTTTCTATAGTGGCTGTAACAATTTGTATTCCCACCAGCAATGTGTGAGGGTTCCTTTATCCCCACAACCTCTCTAAAACTTCTTATTGCTTGTTGATTATATGCATTCTAACAGACATGAGATGGTATCTCATTGTAGTTTTGATCTGCATTTCCTTAATAGCTAGTGAAGTTGACCATCTTTTCATATGTCTCTTAGACATTTGTATATCTTCTCAGAAGTGTCTGTTCAGCTCCTCTGACCATTTTTTAATTTTTTTTATTATTGAATTAAATGAGTTTCTTATATATTTTGGATATTAGGCCCTTATCAGAGGTGTTGTTCGCTAATATATTCTCCAGTTTGGATGTTTGCCTCTTTGCTTTGTTGTTGGTTTCCTTTGCTGTGCAGAAACTTTTCAGTTTGATGCAGTCCATCCATTTATTTTTGCTTTTACTTCCCTTGCTTTTGAAGTCAAATTTATAAAATCCTCTCTAAATCCTAAGTCCATGAGTTTAGTTCCTATGTTTTCTTCTATTCAGTTTAAGGTTTCAGATCTTATATTTATGTCTTTAATACAGTTTTAGTTAATTTTGGTATGTGGTGATAGCCAGCAGTCTAGTTTCATTCTTTTGCAGGTGGCTTTTCAGTTTCCCCAGCACCGTTTCTTGAAGAGGCTTTTCCTTCTCCATTATATGATTTTGGCTCCTTTGTCAAAAATTATTTGCTCATATATACAGGGGTTTACTTTTAGGCTCTCATTTCTCTTTCATTCATTTGTGTGTCTGTTTTTCTGCCAATACCATACTGTATTGATTATTGTCTCTTTGTAGTATAATTTGAAGTCAGGCAGAGTGATACCTCCAGTCTTGTTTTATTTTCTCAGTATGGCTTTGACTATTCAGGGTCTTTTGTGCTTACACACAAATCTAATGATTTTTTGTCCTATCTCTTTTAAAAAGAACTTTGATGCTCAACAACCACAAGAAATATGTGAGCAATAAATAACAGAGCTTTTTTATCAGTCACACTTCTCTAAAAAAAGAATACTTTCATCATGTAGCATGAATGCACATATTCTGTCAAAAGGGGCATGACCGAAGGGCATTACTCTTGGTGTTGCTGTGCTTCTCCTTCATTTATCCTTCATTGTTCAATACTTTTACTAATTTTTTTTCAGTTACATGTGTCATTGAGTACTGAGTTTGGGTGGACTGTATTAGTCATTTAGAGAAAACTGAGATATGCTATCCTTTTTATACCTATAATTTCTCTGATGTATTAGAGGTCATATGAAACGTTCAGTTATTAATGAAGTTTAGATAATGTACATTGCCAACTAAATTGGGTAGATATGAGAGTAATATAGGTAAATGAAGCTAACATAATATGAAGGTAATAAGTTTAAAATTTTAAATGAAATGATTAAGTCTAAAGTAAGCATACTATTGTCTTCACTTTACCAGACCAATTTGATGTTTGTTAGAAATACTTGAAGTTACTGAATTTGTAACACATAATGGATTAGCAAAAATACTTTTGCCATTCTTTTATACTGATATGTGAGGTTTGTATTTCATTAAAATTATGTTTCATTACAAATCATTAGTTTTCACAAATTATTTCTGCAATGATATTGACATGATTCCTATAAAAATGCTTAATATAGTTTTAACATTAAATACTTTGAAGATATAAAAAATACTTATCTATAAATAAACACAGAGAAAGTATATTTCCCTTTTGTGATATTAACAAAGATATTGGAGGCAAAAGGAGGTATAATATCATTGTCATCAGCAAGGAAAGGATTAATTGCTGTCATGTTCTCTCTATACTACTTTGTGGGGTACAAATTACATTTTTCTAACCTCAGGACCTTAATCAAAAATAACAAGATTTGAGCTGGTATTAATCTGCAGCTTCCAGTGGCAGCCCTTCCATAGCAAAAGATTGCAAGTTCAGCAATGTGAATTTCTGCAAAGAAGGGAACATACTTATCAGGAAACTACACCTGGCAGGGCAAAAATGCAAGGACAGTGTACAAATCAAGACTGTGGTCAAAGAAAAGGCACACTGAAGACCATTACCTTTTGGCTCTGTGTTTAGGAGTGAATCATAAAAGTCATATAATAAGCACACATACCCAGAGGCTTCTGGAACTATGTTTATTCAGAAAAGTTATTGGAAACTTCTTTAAAATACCATTAAACTTTAAACATACTATATAAACATTTGAATTTTCAAATAAATTTTAATTACTCAGAAGTAAATAACAATATAATGATTTATTATTAGATGAAAACCTAAGTTTAATGTTTAGCTAGAGTACATTATTTCTCCTTTAATTCTCATAAATCCCTTCTCCTCAGAAGCTTTCTTTATCCAACCCCATTTTTTTTTCTTGAGTGTTCAGTTTCAATAAACCTTCCCCATTCTCCTAAATCTGGAGTCTATAAAGCTCCATCTTTCTATACTCATTAGTTGTGACCCCACATATTTTTTGTCTTCTTATTGCCTGTTTGGACTTTAAAGTAGTGCTAAAATTTTGGACAGAACAGTAAGTCTAAGGATCACAGAAATCACATGGAGCCATGCTCACTGGTGTAGCCACCTGTTTTAGGCTCAAATACAATTTAGTTTCTTCCTTTGTTTTTTTTCTCAAATATATCTAAGACTGAACCTGACCACAATCTTTTTGTTTATTTCTGAGAATATTTTTTTATTATTTTTTTTTAGATACACCTGGAAATTTTTTTTCTTCTCATTAACTGATGTGGTTTTGGCTTTCAGCAACATGCTTTGTAATTACAAAAATTTATACATAATTTCTTTCATTAATTATTTGAGACAAAATTTTGCTCTGCTATTTCCCCTCAAAAAAGGTTTTCAATGTTATTATGACCTTAGATAATCACCCTTTAGTAATTTTTTTTCTATACAAAATTAACTCTTAGTGGTTCACTTATACTACTCTTGCTATTTCCAAATATGTTTAAGAAGTATTTCCAGAAGATAATTTTTCCTAATACATGCTTTCTATAAAGTACTACTTAATTTTAACTCCTCTTTGAGCATTTTCATTAATAATCATGGTGAAAGAGACTTAAATCTCTTCATAAATCTGATTTTAACAAAGTGTACAGTTTGGGGAAATTCTAAAAAAAATGGCTTTCTAGTTAGCCATATTATATTTATGTCTGTTTTAAATTTTTAAAGCAAGTATAAACTTGATTTATTATAGTGAAAAGGCCAAGCAGGTAAATTTAATATTTTGCAAAAACAATTAATTGTGAAATGCAAAACCTATGTTTACTTAGCTTGTATTATGAGTGTACTGGTATTTCCCGAATACTACCATTTATTTTAAAGCTCTGCTTCAATTCCTTGAATAATTAATAACTCTTTTTGGTAAGATTTTCTAAAAGTGTGTGGTAACTACTGACATACAGTTTGTCAAATTTTATAATAGATCATTTGTGTGCCACTTCCAAAACTGTGAATTATTGAATGTAAAAACAATATTTTTTTTCCTTTTTAACAATTGAATAGATGCTTTTTAAAAAAGTTAAAACAATTTTGTTTTTTTAATTTATATTTATATAAATTATCAAGTCATACTCATGATGTTAGGTTTATTATTTTTGAATGCCCTTGAGTAATAACTTTGAAAATAAATCTGTAAGTTCAACAGAGTAAAGAAACTATTTGCTGGACTTCTCCTTGACATGCATAATATATTCAACTAAATTTTTATTATTCTTTTTATCTATTCATCAAACAATCACTATTTTGTTAGAAATAGGTATCTTCCTCTTTAAGCATTAGTTGTATACTAATATACATAATTAAATAATAAAGATACAAAGAAAATAATATGCAGCATTAAAATCTCTAAAATTCAAATCACAGGTTTGTAATTAAGCATCTCAGTTCAAAAATTAGATATTTATCTAGTCATCTGTCTAATGTCTAGAATATATAGAACTGTTATGACTCAACAACTAAAATGCAACCCAATTTAAAAATGGGCAACAGACTTGAATAGACATTTCTCCAAAGAAGGCATACATATTGCCATTAAGCACATGAAAAAATGCTCAGCATCATTAGCCATTAGGTAAATGCAAATCAAAACCATGAGATACCACTTCACTTATACTAGAATGGCAATAATGAAAAAATGAGAAATTTGTGTTGACAAGGAGGTGGAAAAATTAGAATTCTAATTAGAAATTAGAATTGGTGATGGATTCTAAAATGTTTCAGCTGCTGTGGAGAACAGCTTGATAAGTCCTCAAAAAAGTCAAATATACAATTACATGACCTAGCAATTCTATTCCAAGGTATGCATCCAAAGGAATTAAAAATGAGGAATCAAAAAGATACTTGTACACCAATTAGGTTATAGTACATTAATCACAATAGCCAAAAAATGGAAACAACTCAAATGTCCATCAACAGATGGATAAACAGATCATGTTATATACATAAAAAGATTGAAGAACTGGTACATTACCATAGAGTTGAACTCTTAAAACATAATGTTAAGTGAAGTAAGCCAGACATAAAAGGTTCTGTCTTGCCTAATTACATTTATATGAAGTGTCCCTAATAGGAAGATCTGTAGAGATTTTTTTTTTTAATAGATGGTTGTCAGGGGCTAGGAGAGAAGGGAGTAGTTAGTAACTGCTTAGTGAGTAGGTGATATTCTTTTGCAGTGATGAAAATATTTTGGAATTAGGGCGGTGGTTGTACGACATAGTGAATATACTCAATACCACTGAAATGTTCTATTTAAAGTGGTTAATATTATTTATGTAAATTATACCTCAATAAAATTATAATAACCAAATGATGTTATATACATAAAAATACATTATATAAGACATTATATATGACAAAGTAAAGTCATGCAAAGGACCCATCAGTATATGTGTGTTTGTTTTTAATTGAAAGTTTGTTCATGCATACGTATTTTAATTTTAAAAGTAATTTTTGTAGTTATTTTCATTTCATAGATATAAAACAAAAAAATTAATGTGCCTATTAATTCAAAAATAAAGATGAATACACAAAGATAGTTTTAAAATAAAAAAATCTAGCTCCAGCACATACTTTCTCAAAGACCTACAAACTCCTCCTGAGCCCTTTATAAATACTGATAGTCTCTCCAATAAATAAGCCCTCAAATTAATTCTTGGGAGAATGTTTTCCTTCAACAAATGCTCCTGGAGCTAGAAGATAACAACTTTTCAGTGCAGCAGTTTCAGATTTCCTGCTGATAGACTCTTAACCTCAGTTGAGCCCTGCCTGGCAGCACAATGCTATATGGCACTAAGCAAGCCTCCTTGAAGGCACCCTTTTCACAGGCTGCTGCTGCAAAGCACTGAAGTCAGACTTGTACAGCAAAGCAGAATCAGCTCTTACTTTTCCCCCTTCTTTCAAGGAAATAACATTATAGTATTCAATGTTGAGGAAATATTATTCAAAGTTTCAAGAGACTGTCTCCAAGACAATTCTCATCCTAACCACAGCCCTAACACTAACAAGTTTGTTTTTGAATGGTAACTGAAATAATGTTATGAATTATTTATAAGTCCTCCATACTTTGTACCAATATAGTAAGACTGTTGAGAGGATTTCTGATTCCAATATCAGGTTAAGATTACTGCAGGGAACCATTCATCTAATAGTTCAATTGTGGAGTGCCAGTAAAGATTCTTTGGTGTGTACTAAGAAATATTACCAACAAAAAGATATTGAATTTTTATTTTTACCATGCTATCCTCTCCAGTTAATAACTGCCCTCTTTTTTTTGTCAATTGTACCTTAATAAAGCTGGAGGAAAAAAAAGAAGTTCTAATATGGGGGAAACAAGTATAAACTCATTAATGTAAATGAGTTTAATATATCACTGTCCTTTAAGATGTCTGCAAACTGGCAGAACATAAATATAATAAATATCTAGAAGAGAAGAAACAAATTAAAAAAATAAACAGCAAGGAAAGCAAAACAGAAAACATAAGGATAGAAATTTATCAAAGATAAAAATGCCTTTTTTTATCTTTATATTAAAATAATTATATTAATGTTATTAGTATTTAAAGGCAATATATGGTATACTACTGGACTAGCAAAGAATTAGAAATAAATCATTTTTCACAAATTTAGACTTTTCAAATATCCCTTTCCCACTTTTAAAGATTTCTCCAACCTGAAACTCTAGTTTTCCTGAACCCTGTGAGGTATGGTAATTATTTCCATGTTGTTTTTATTTTCTTTGTAGCCTTTAAGGTACTTCAGAAAGACATCAAGGTGTTTTCTTTATTCTATATTTAATCTTTTCAAGATACATTTTCTATATTTATTTAAGTGATCTTTTACAATCTCTCAGAATATTAACTTTTTCATTAATATGTGCCATTCTTTTCATGGTAAATGCATTTATAAAAGTTTTATAGTTTTTTTATATTAGAAGTGAATGTTTCATTTTATTATATCTAATTGAGTGTGTGTGTATAAAGAGAAGAGAGAGAAAGAGGGAGAGAGAGAGATGAAAAAAGAAAGAACACTTTCTAAGCTTCTTTTTCCAGTTAGTTTTTAAATATGTTTTTTCTATTTCTCTTAATTATTTTTTTAAAAATTATTGTTATTTCCTGGCCCCACTACTTCCCAATTGTTTGGTGAACAATTTTTTCCCATTGTTTCTTACTCTCTATCTATTACTTTATTGCCTTATGGAAATAATTTATCTTTAAAATTTATAATCTCTTAAGGCTACCTTCCAGAACTCTCATTTTTCATTACTTAATATTTTTATTAAAAAGATTTGTGTGGCCAAACATTGGGACTGATATTAGAATCTGTATTGCTGTCAGTTTTACCATTTACAAATTGTGTTATCTCTTAGGCAAATCACTAAAAGTCAGTGAATATATTTCTTCTTTAAAAAAAATCAACACACAGAGATGTTGTGAGAGCTAAAAAAGAAATATAGAGAAGTGAGGTCTGTAAGTTACCAATGAATTTGAAGTATTGTTTAAGTAATATTGCAAAACTGTGAACATCAACACTAAATGTCTTTAAGATTCCCCTTGTATCAAAGACCTAATAATGAAATTTATGAAGTATTATCTCAGTTTAATTTATATGTTTCATTGGGGTTGAGGTTCATGATATTAATCAATGTGGAAAAATTATCATACTCTTTTTTATTCTAAAGTTACAATTTACCCTTTGTGACTTTTACAATGAAAAGTTTCATCTTTTTCTTCTAAATAATGAGAGGTCTATACACATATTAACTGTATGAAGAATCGGTAACTTGAAAGTTGCATGGTTGAAGAATTTATTATTTATTTTTTTGGTATCACTATATGAATCCTGAGCATGTATATTTCTCTCCCCTGCACACACATACACACATACATACATATAAATGTTATTCCTCAGGGTAAGAATAGAGAAAGTGCTGGAGATATTTCCTAATGATGGGTGTTGGGGAGGCAGAGGACTGGCATAATTAAAAAACAAAAACCAATATAATCAGGCCTACCTATGGTTGTTAGATGTAACATGTTCTGAAGTCAGTCCCCCCCTTGCCACAGGAATTTTGCACTTTGTAAAGAATTTATATTTGAAGTCCAACAGAAATTACAAAATATTTATAAAAAATGTAGAATCATGTATGAACAAAAGAAATAATAGTGATGATAAGTGGTCTTAAACAGTCTTGCCATGACATATATTTCTTATATAGCCTGATAGGTTGGGTAAATTGAAGGGCCAAAAATAGATTACACATGGGTTAGATTGAAATTATGCCAAAAATAATTAAGCAAATGACTGAGTCTGCCTTGAACTAATTTTTCTGACTGGCTTATTTATAGTCATATACTGATGACGTATATTCTTGTCATCATGAATGACATGAATTTACCATGAATTTACCAGCCCACTTAAACAGCAATAATGCTTTACCTAGATTTTCTCACCAGCAGTGCAAAGCTTTAGAAACCAGACAGACTTGCTCCCATAACTTTGGTTTAGAACTTTTATACATAAAATCTAAACAAAATAGCCTTTATTGAATGAATAAATTTACTAATTACTATTAAACATAAATATTTGTAAATACCACACCTTGCATTTGTCACTTTGTGGAATAGGATAATTTGTCTCTTTGAATTATCAAGTAATACTCTAAGCCTCTATATTTCTCAGTAATTTGTGTACCTTGCTTTGTTTTTTATTTTGGAACTTTTTTAATGCTCTAGAAAATAGCAGTTGTATGTCAAATAAGTTTAACTAAAGTATTATAAGACATACAGAAATTTTGGCACTGTAACCCAATATTTCCTAAATTTAAACAACAAAACTTGAACAGGAAAATAAGTCCTGACTATTCCGAAAGTCTATGATAAGCAGATTACTTTTATTTTGAGCTTCGATAGATTGTTCCACTTCACATCTAGTGTTAACGTGAAATATCTTTTTAATTCCTAAGTAATTTGGATTAGAGTTAGAATTTCTTTTAGCACAAATGGGGCCCTGAAAATCTATTCTATAAGAAAAATAAATGTTTCCTTAGCAACAAAAATTATGTTCAGAAAACAGTTTAACATATAATAGCTTTCTTTCATTTGCTGTCATGCTCGTCAGAACTACAAGCTTGAAAAGTTAAATTAGGAACCTTAATTAGGAGTTAGTTAAAATAAACTACATTCTTTTTCAAAATTCCTTTTTGAAAAACATGATTAATGCATACAGTAATTTATGGCTAAGTCATATAATATAAAGTTAAATTTTAAGGTAGTATCTTGAAATCAAAAAGGCCTAAAAGGCTTTCTAGTAGGAGTCTAAAGTTTTGGTTTATTTGGTTATTTCCTCCCAATTCGTGGGTAAATTGTGTCAAGAAATTTCCAAGTATGTGGTCTTTTGACCAGATTTGCACGCTGATATTTGGATCAAATGTACTAAATATTTCATTCTAAATAATTTAAAATAATATCTGGATTTATGATTAACATAAAACTAATTATACTTACCAATATCTTTTGAAGTTTTTTTTTTAATATTGAACATGTTTAATATATGTTAAATTCTATCAATGCTTATTAAGAAGGTTTTCTATCTCTCTGGTATATATTTTACACATAATTCCTTAACACATTTATTCATTGCTTACCATTGAAAGGTACTGTCTTAAAAATCCGGGACTATTGGACTATAACATACTATTTAGTAGGTGATAAATAACACTACTTTTTATTTTCCAAAATTCAGAATTTAATGAGAAATAAGATATAAGCCAGACAAGTGGAGATCAAATGTCACTGTATACTAATAAAGCTAATTAAAAGAGTTGACTTTATGTGAGTGGCCAAGTGGGATGACCACCGTGGCTGTAATTAGAAAAATTTATCCACCAATCACTTGCATAGATAGTCAAATGTAAGGTTCTTGTCCGGAGATGGAATCCCCTCTGCCCCTGCACCCTCCCGTGCTCAGCTTACTATATACCTAAGAGCCGAGAATGCATTCTGTATAAAGACAGAATGTACCTTTAGTGAGCAGGCATATCTGAAAATGAAAAGGTGATAGGGACTTAATATAACATGGTTAGTTTTTCTCCCAAATACATCTATAGTGTATCACTGCTGAGAGAAAGTAAAATTTTTCTCAAATGACAAAATCTTTGCTTCTGGGAATGAAGTGGAAATTATTTCCATTTCCCTCAATCAAAGTGTGGAATATCTATCTCCTAACATTTAAAATAAATAATTTACATGTTATCTTCTGGAGTCTGTAAGTCTACGTGAATATGAATTTCCTATTGACCAAATGAATGTTTTAATATATAGGCATTGTTTTTCAAATGCATTCATATGTCACTGTGATTAATGAATATCAACACCTTTAAATATATTACTAAGTTTGTAACTTTCAATTTTCTCAATCAGTAGATACTAAAATTATAACAACCACCAGCCTTTCAGAGTTTGTATCATTTTGGGTCACTAAAAAGAGTTTGCTATACTAAAAACTATTGGAACATAAAATAACTTGTTTCTACTTATATTGTTTTTAAAGTATTGTCTTAAATTTTGCCATTCCAATTCATCTATGTTTGTTTATTTTAGTCTGAGAATCATTTTATAGAAATTGAAAAGTTGAATATTATATAATATTTTTATAAAATATGGTATTTATAATTAGTATTGAATGTTTTATTAGTATACTGGCCACCAAAGTACTTTTCTGCTGGTGGCCCCTTTTGAAATTGGCTTCTATCTGAATTGAGTAAGTATATGTTATGTTTGTTGGTCCTTGAAGGTGGAAGAAAATCTAGAGCTAACTTAGTTCGAATTCCTTGCAAGTAGAGAGGTAACATAGAGTTGTAGTTAAGAGCATAGCATTTTGGAAAGCTAGAATGTGAAAATTTTAATTCCATCTGATCCATTATTTAACTATCTCATCTCAGTTTCTCATCTTTAACAAAGATAATGTTATGAAGATTGATATATCATACACTGTATGATATTTAATAAATATTATTGCTATGGATAAAACTGAGCTCTGAAGAAGTTACATAGTTTCCTCAATTTCACAAAACTGAGGTCCAAATCCAAGTTTTGTAATGGTAAGGAAATGTATTAGGAGCCACTTTCTCAAAAACGCATTTAATAATAAACTTAAATCTTTCTTTCTATCTTAGAAGTCCAATATTACTACTAAAAGTTATATAACTCAATTTAAAAGTTAATTCCATGCAATAATAATTAAACCAATAAAAATATTTCACAATACATTCTAACTTTTGATAGTAAACTATTTTTGGTGAAAGTTTATTAAAAATGTTTAAAAAACATTAATTTTCTACCACTGAAACCTGTTTCCTGTTTTATTTCTTTTGTATTATACCTTATAATACCTTTGTATTTCTTTTTTCTACTGAGGCTTTAGTTCTTGATATGCGAGAAGCTATAAAGTGATCGGCAAGTATAAAAACTTTTGGAATGTTACTGTATTTCTCACTTAGATACTCAGACTAAATACTTCTGCCTTAATTGCTAGTGTATTCCCCAGCAAACTTAGCAGTGCTGTTTTATGGCTGGTATTCAAAAATAATGTCAATAAATTAATGGATTAAAAAAGTGACTGACATTTCAATGGTGGGATTTGGTTTTCTGAATCATAATTTAAAATAAAAAAAAATGATTTCTTACTAAGGAAGAGAGGATTTCACAAAAATAAATATATTTAGCTGGAGAATTCTACTCAAGATATTTTAATTTATATCTATTAGAAGAAAAAAAGAAATCTTTATCCTTAATTCTATTTAATAACACATTAGTGTTAGTTCCATCACTATGTCTAAGGAAATTAACAATAGAGAGATATTGAAGAATATATATACAGTTTTACCATAGGAATGCATTTATTAATAAAACAAATGTAAAATTTGAACACACATGAAATACCTTCTCAAGATCATGCTTATGGCATTATAAGATAAGATACACCTGAAAAAGCAACAGGAATAAAAACTATGTGTTAATTCATGCGAACAGATTTTACTAATTGTAATGGGACCTAATACTAAAATTATGACAATCCTACTTTATATGAAAAATTAGTAAAACGGGAGCAGACTTATTTTCAAATACAAAAAAGAAAAATGAATTGATATAAGTAAATTTATGGGCTATTCTATCGAAACAAGAACTAGAATGATAATTTTCATACGTAAACCCTAACAAAGACAAGACTTTGTTATACATACAAGTATATATCATATGTGCAAAACTGTGTATAGGTATGTATATGTCTAGATAGATGAGCACTATTAAAACACAGTCAAGTAGAAACACATACATATGCAGATTATAAAACAAATAGAGGTACTTATGCCCTTTAGTAACAATGAAAATCAAAACAATATATAGTTTAGGCTTTAGAAATTTAAATATATCCATTAGTAGAAAGTTTATTATTTTGTTACTGTTCATTTCAACTGGTAAAAAAATTTTTGATCTTTTACAAAGTTACTAATTACAATATACACTATGCAAAAGAGCAACAAAATAAATTGTCTCTTTCTTTTATACTATTTTGTCAGAGAAGAAAATGTCTCAGATAGGTGTCTGATATAAGGACCAAGTAAGAGCTTAAATTACATTGAAAGAAATACTACCCAGGAGTATCCACTTTGGATTCCTAGGGATATAGAATATTGCTGGGATGTGTACTTTTAGTTTTTCATTTGTTTAGTAACATGGTTATATAAAGTAAAAGGAAAAACCAGGATATACATATGCAATAACATTCTACTTAAATCTATTTTAACATAGTAATTCACGAATATGAATTACTGGAATAGATGGAACTATTTAGAAACATTATTTAAGAGAAGAGAGCTGAGTTATAGTACAGTTGTACCCTGTCAGATCTCATTTGTCTTAGACCTCATTAACTATTTAGAACTTCAGTTCATCACACTAGAAGTATGAGCTAATGTGAGCACAAGGGACAAATTGCCTAAAATTCCAACAACTGAAGGAGTTGACAATTTAGCAAGAAGTTTTTGATTACTGACTATGTGTAGCTAACATTATGAAGGGCTACAAGTCTGGAGAGACAGAAAAGTTTAAATAAAAAAAAATTGCAAAACTCAAGATATTTGTTGATGAAAGGTCAAACTATATGCCACAATTAATGGCATGGGTATTGAAAGGATAGATATATTACTGTGAGCTAGGGGCATTAAGGCAAAATTCGTAGTGTGGAAGGAGTGGTCCAAAGAAAAACCTAGAAATATAATTGGATATATTGATTTTAGTCAAGGAAGAATCATGAATCCTAACCTTAACTTTTTTCTCCGCCCCCGCAAACAAACAAGAAGATAGGATTTAAGTGTTAGAGGGTAAGGAAGAGGGAAAATGAGATGATAAAGAGAAGAATTCCAATAAAAGATGCTTTATTGAGTAGATTACAGATACTGGTAACTGGATTTTAATTCTGCTAGAGAACTCTGTAAAATATTTTGAATATGCCTCAGAGTTTTCCCACTCAGGGATTAAGGAAGCTGGTGTATTTATCAGACTGCTTATTCCATAACTTCTCCAGAGCTCTTTTGAAATGAGTGAATTTCCCAGAAAGTCAGGCTTGCTTTACTTGCAGGCTGAACAAATTGCCATAGTCACAAGAAGCCATCAGAGAGTTTCTTATTACTAGTATAAGAAGCTATTAGTCAGAATGTACATGTTAGTGCCAAGTAGATATTGGCAGGAAGAGTACCAAATGACATCTCCTGTTGCATAGATCGGCACCCAGTGGTATCTATATCCTTTACACTCATTGATAAAGTGGTATTATGTCAGTTTCTGAAAGAAGGAAAAATTTTAACAGAGAGATTAGTGGGATAAACTATGCTGTGCTGTTCAAGGCTATATTTATCTTCCTCCTCTAGCATACAGTCTAGATTCCCCTTTCTAGGTTATCACTTATGTATGTATGTATGTATGTATGTATGTATGTATGTATGTATTTATTTTGGTATAGGTATTTGCTCAGTAGGGCAACAAGGCCTTCATTCCTAAGGAATTTGAACTCTTGGTTTCTGTGAAAACTTTCTTTCTTCAAGAGCTTCAGTGAAGTTCTTATTTCTCATTAGGTTGTGGTTGCTGCAATTACACATTTATAATTAACACAAGACGGGAAGCACCAGGTGACACCCCAGGGAATCCCCTGTGCACTGCACTTAATGTTCTCATTAAATCACAACAATCAGATTTACTCAGGATAATCAGGATCATTTACTTTTATAGGAATAGTAGCTAATTTCTTTGTCTAGTATGAGAATTCTAAATTATTCAGGTGTCACCTATAGCGTAAGATGTAATAAACCATAGCTATATCCCTTCAAGGCAGATTTCAACCCTTGAGGGAAACATTTGACTCTAATCCTTCAGTCTGAAGTTTCAGGGATGGGAAGCACAAACTCCTGAGAGTATCATCAGGGTTTCATCCCTAACTTGGAACATTATCTGTATCAAGAAATATTTCTAACAGGATAATTATATAATAATGATGGAGATAGCAATATCCAGGTGATTTGATATATGATTTGACCAGAGATCTTTTTAATTATGTGTCTGTCACATAGCTTTGTCAGAAAGTGAGTTCTTTTGTCTAAGATGATAGTATGTGGAATAACATATCAGTATATCAGATACTCTGTAAGCAAATAATAGTGATGCTGGCCAAAGACCTGTAGGTAGTTAATATCAATATTTGGAATATGTATTGATTTCACTTTGAGTGTGATACTTACCCTCTAGTATAGGAATGATCCAATTTAACTTGCCCAAAGTGACAGCTTGGTCTCCTCAAGCTTTGGCAATATACAAGAAGTTTAGCTTCAGTATCTGTTACTGACTGTTCAGTTAGCAGCCGCACTAGACAGATCAGTCTTGGTGATTACATATGTATAGTCTTATATAAAGTCATATCTTTCTCTACATAAAATTGATAACTAGCCATACTGTTTTAAGATCTGTTCACTGGAAGTATTTTCTTTAACCACTGTCTGCCAAGACCACCCCTGTGTTATAGTAGACCTCAATTTCTGCTTTACTAACATAATCATCTGACTCATCCCTGAGCAAGACCCTGATATGCCTCTTTTGTCAAGTGGTCATAGCATTCACCTATATACTTTAAATCATCTCTAGATTACTTATAATGCCTAATACAATGTAAATACTTTGTAAATAGTTGTTACACTGTATGGTTTAGGAACTAATGACAAGAAATACATCTGTACATTTCTAGTCTAGATGCAAACATTGTAGGTCTACCTACATAGTACACATCAGCAACAACATAAAACTTTTTTGGAATAGTTTTGGTCTATGGATGGTGGAACCCACAGATGTAGAAGGTCAACTATATTCTAGTTAGCTTCTAGCTAATTTACCACATTACATTTTCAATTACCTAGAATTCCAAATATATCCAAAAAAATTGTATGTTGAATATGCTTATCTTTTTTTTAACTTTTTTTTATTGAGATGTACATTATTTTTATTGAGATGTACATTCTTATCATCACAGATAACTCCAGAATTATGGAATCTTTTGTCATATATAGTCTAAATAACAGGACATCTTATCCTGTAACCTAAACTTGCTCTAGAGACAAATCTTGCTCTTTTTAAGCCTTCCAAGACACCCAATAAATAAGCTAAGCAGTTCCCCCAACAGAGATATGCGCTAGCTCCAAAAGAGGCTTTCCAAGCACTATGAGACTCGTCCTTGGGATTTTTCTGTATACCCCAGATAATAGACATCTAAAACCCTCACCCATGTGACATCTAAAACCTTTACCCATGTGACAGAGGGGATGTGATCTCCCACTTCTGGCATACATTTATTATATCAGGGGGTCCAGAATAGTTGCCACTTCCTTCTCAACAGTTCTGACTAATATCACTTCATCAATAGAATTAACTTAAGAGGAAAAGTACTAATTCTAATTTTAAAATTTAATTTCATTCAAAATTAAGGAGTTTATATAAGTGAAAAGTTTTTTGAGTTTATTTGAGCTTACTTCATTCTGAGATTGCTATTTGTGCATACTCAGTTTGGCTCTGAGCATGGGTCTCTGAGATAAAATTATATATATATATATATATATATATATATATATATATATCTCCTTTATTTAGTATAAACATTTTCTTAGAAAAAATAGTTCTTATTTGATTATAGGTTATTTTATTCTTTTACCTATTGGAATGCCTTGTAGGAACTAAGTTCATGGATATGATATCAGTATACCCTTTGCACCTATAGATATTTCTTTGTACAAATAAGTTTGCCAATGCATGACCAATAACTTTTGCCTATACCAAATATAAATCTAATACCAGCACAAATGGCAGTTAAGGCCATTATGTGCATAAACTTTTCATTATTTAAAGCATAGTTTCTTTGTCCTGTGACTTTTTTGATATCAATATATGGTTGGATGCACTATTCTCATCCATCTTTATATATGCAACTCGCTGAAGCAGTAAACATAGAGTATTGACCATTATCATTGATGGTGGTAAAATGTACTAACTTTACCTATGATAAATAACTTCTCCCAATTATATAATCATTATTAGCTATATGTTTCTAATAACAGATACATAATAGATACATACTATCGGGCCATAAAATGTGAATTTAGATCTTTGAAAATACTAATTTGTGCCATGCCAGTTAGAGACAAAAATGATAGGAGATAAAACAAGGTTGGAAAATGATTTTTTACTGGTATAACTAGAAGAGATCTGAAAGTTAGAATTATGTTTAGCCATATATAACAGATTTCTGATTATAGTGAATTAACTAAGATCAAAGTTGATTGCATCTCTTCTTTGTAAAAATCTGGAGGTGATATTCACATTTAGGGTTACAGGGCTGTTAGATATATTTTTCAGGGTTTTAGGTTTCAGGATTCTGCTGTTATATAGCAAGGGTATGGCTCTTATTCTCAAATGACTTCCAATAAATATTATTGTCTATAATTCCTGGGAGAATGGAGGAGAGGGAGGGATGGACAAAGGAATTATAAAAACTATCTTATAAGAAAATTTTCCAGAAATTTCCACATAGACATTTAAAAATTTTATCTGCATAACCAGTACTCCATCACGCACCCACATTTAGTCACTGGGGAGTTAGGCATATATGGTTTTATCTGTGTGGCCAAATAGTTAAAAACTATTTTGTTATGAAAGAAAAGGTTTGTAAGTTGGAAATGAAAGCTAAAATTTGTAACTACACTTTGACTTTAGATAATCCAATCTCTATCTTGTTTGAAGCACACAAAAATCTCAAACAAATAAATTATCTATTTTACTCTAAAAGAATAGATGTACTCTTGTCTGGTCAGCTATTTTTATAGAGGTACAGAGTGAAAAATGCAATGAAGAAGTTAAATATATCATATGAAGAATACAACCATTCAATTATCTTTGTAACAGAAGCAAGTAAAACCTATAAAGAACAAAACAAACAACTTCTTTTTTAATAGTATTGTTGTTCACCTAGAGTACCTCATTGTTAGATATTGCTGATGAAATAAGGCTATTATCCAAGGTAGAATTAGGAAAGGATGTATGACTTTATTGGAAATCATGATTTTAGAAAAAAACCTGACACCCATGTATATAAAATTTTGTTTAGTATTAATAAGAAGCACAGAACAAATACATAGTTTATGCCAGAGAATCTGCAGTGTCAGATGGACTTGGGATAATAATGTCTACTCACATACATCATTACCACCACATAACAAAACACATATTTCATTTGTTTCTTAAATTATTTTTCCCTAAAACACATAAGAAAATGGTTATATAGTTTAACAATAAACACTCGAATCACAAGGCAGAGATTTTCAGACTGGATGAAAAACAAAAGACATACTTTAGTTTTAAAGACACAAATAGGTTGAAAGTTAAAGGATGGAGGGAAACTAGACTCTGGGTAGTGAGTACACACTGCAATATACAGATGATGTATTATAGAGTTGCACACTTGATAATTATATACTGTTATTACCCAGTGTTACCCCCAACAAATTTAATTAAATTAAAGTTGAAGGATGGAAAAAAGATACACCATGAAACTGTAACCATATGAGAGCTAGAGTAACTATATGAATGGCAGACAAAATAGGCTTTAAGACAAATATTACTAGGACAAAAGAAGAAAATTTCTAAGCAATACAGGCTCAATTCATCAGGAAGACATACCAATTATGCATGCATATTTAGAACGCAAATCTGAACAAAGAATGAATTTATGTGACCCAAATTGTATTAGTTAGGTTTCTCCAAAAAAACACAACCCATAAGATATATATAGATAGATATGAATTAAGATTTATTATAGGAATTGACTAAAAAGTCTCATGATCTGCCATCTGTGACTTGAAGAATCAGGAAAGCCAATGGTATAATTCAACTCAAGTTCAGAAGTCTGAGAATCTGGGAGCCAATGATATAAGTGCCAGTCTGAGTTTGAAAGCCAATAAACCAGCCATGCCAGTGTCCAAGGGCAGGTGAAGATGGATGGCTTTGTGTTATCTAAAGCAGAGAGAGCAAATTCTTTCTTCCTCTACTTTTTTGTTCTATTTAGTCTCTCAAGGGTTTAGATGATGTCCACTCACAATGGTGAGGATGGATCTTCTTTACTCAGACTGCTGATTCAAATGCTAACCTCTTCAAGAAACACCTTAGCAGAGACACCCAGAAATAATGTCTTACCAGGTATTTGAACATCCCTTAGTTCCGTCAAGTTGCCACATAAAATTAACCATCATATATACCTAGTCTAACATTTACCTAATGCACTTCTATTCTACTATAGTTTCATTTTTTGTTTTTGAATTCGCTGCTTGGTTTTAGTTTACATAGAAATGCTATAGTTCAAGAAAACTTTAATTCCCAACACACACTGTTACTAAGGGAGTTTTTATCTGAAGGGCTAAGGTGCTTCTTATTAGATGGAATAACTTCTAAAATAAATTGTGCTTCTACCAGTGTCCCTAATTACAAGCATAAAAAGATATTTGTTTATTGAGTGTATATTTACTATGTGATCCAACTGTGCTAATAATCTTACATATGTTACATACATATGTAATCTTACATGTACATACATAGTATAGATGCAATACAGTTATCATTTATTAGAGATGGATTTGAACTTCAGATAGATTAAAGAATACACACAGTATTCAATAATCAGTAGGTAGTAAAGTCAATATTTTGAAGCAATGGTGAGACTATAGACTGTATATTTTATTTGCTGCCTAAAAACCACCACAAACTTAAGCAGCTCAAAGCAGCTCACAGTTTTGTAGCTCAGAAGTCTAAATTCATTTGACTGGTTTCTATGCTTAGGATCTCAAAAGGCAGAAATCATGCTATCAGGGTGAAATCAGATGGATTTCTATCTGATTGCTATAGGAAAGAATCTACTTCTAAACCCACTCAAGTTGTTAGCAGAATTCAGTTCCTTGTGGTTGTAGGATGAAGATGCTTATTTCCTTTCTGACTATCAGCTTTAGGGCCACTCTCTGCTCCTTAAAGTCATCTATATTATTTCTCATTTGGCCCTCTCCATCTTCAAACCAACAATGGCATAACAGGCAAGTTCTCATTCTTCAAATTGCTCTGGATTTTCTGCCAAGAACCAGAGAAAGCTCTCATTTTAAGGGCTCAAATGGAATATTTGCCTATCTTAAGTCAACTGTGCCATATAACCTAAAATAATCATTCCTCCACAACTCTGGCACTAAGCTCCCTGTCAGCTTTGGTTTTATTTATGGTTGAAGGTTTTTTTGTTTGTTAATTTATTTTGGTTGGTATTAAATGTGAAAAAACACATTTAGGGCTATTAACCAGATACTCTTTTAAACAGGAAATCTGAACTTTATAGTGCCCTACCATTACATATTTTCAAACAGGTGATTAATGACCTTAATCTTAACGGCACTGTATATATATGAAAAAATATTTTTAATGTAGCATTCCATACCTGCTTAAATAATCATCAAATAATAAAGATACTTTCAGATCTTCTGGAATTCTGATAATTTATCTCTCTTCTTAAAAATAATTTGAGGGGGTTTTCTAGCAATACGACTGAATAAATTAAAAAGTGAGGGAAATGTGGTTTAGAAAACAGAAACTTTTATCAGGAAAGCAGTAAAGGAAAGCATCAGGAGGAAAGAGCATTTTGAGCTTAAGAAGAAGCACCAGAACTAAAGGAAGATGAAAAGCTTCCAAGAAACAAAATGTAGATTGAATAGATACTCTGGTATTATTTAATTTTGGACAGAAATAATTTTAAAAAGCTATAGCAAGAAGAAAAAACAAACAGAAGACCTCTAATTATAGTGTAATTGTCTATGAAGAGAACCAAAATTTAAATAATCACAAAGTATTCTATGTTATTTTAAATAAAATTAGAGCCAAAATCTTATCGGAAGTATGGATAAGAGAGAAGCTTAGAAGTATGAAATTGAAGTTAAATCAGCCTCTACAGTAACAAGAAGTGGATAATTTTCCAAATTGACACACCAAAAGGTCTGATAATAGTGTGGGAAAAAAAAAGAGCTGAAATAGTTTACAGTGATTGCTCTAGTAAGGGGGATTGGTGGTGATGGTGAATGAATTGCTATTATATACATTACAAAAAGAACAAAGCATTATTGACAGAAAATAAAGATTAAAATAAATATTAAAAGTTTACATAGCTCATAAATATCAAAAGCTCACAAAAAGAATCTTGACTTTATGTTTTCTTAGGTTTAGTACTCACATGATTTACAAACTTAAGGTGTCTTTGGCCCTAAGAAACTAGGATATGTTATTCATAGAGTGAGGAAAACTAGAATGGTTATCTCAAGGGCTAGTGTTCTGGAAATAAAATCCCTAATATGGTATACCTTGTAAAAGAAAAGTTTGTAAAACTAAAACTTAATAGAATGTATTTGAGTGCTATTCAAATATATTGCTTTTTCCTGTAGTATATTATTAGCATTATTTTAATGATATACACTTAAAGATACACATCAGTTTTTAAAATATGTGATTTCTTTGATTTTATTTGCCGTAACAGATTTTCATTTATATAATTTTTTAACCTTTAATGGCCTTCATGAATTCTTATTGGTTCTTCCTGTGTGTGACTGCAATTTCCTATATTTATTAAATGTTTAGTCTCTATTTAGCTGATTTGTTTTCTTTTAATTTAATTATTAACTGAAAAACTAATAAGAAAGACCTTCATAACTGCCAAGAAAAATTGAAAATTATAGAGCACAGGACATCTCAATATAATAGGAGCTATATTTATGCTAGCTATTTCACCATGTTATATTATATACTTCTTTACTCAAAATAGAATGTTTTACTGGTAAGAGACATAATGACAGAACTCTATGAAAAAAAAAAACTTTTGGTCTTAATCATTTGTTCACCAAATTTAGCAATGATAAAAGATAAATATTTGTGCTCTGTAAATAAAATCTGTGGATGTGGCATAGCTTTTAAATAATAAAAATGTAATTTAATCAGAGTAGCTTTCTAGTTACTTAGATATTTGAATTTTTTTAAATGTTAAACTGATGTAAAAGTATTAGCATTTTCTATGTAGAATATTTGTTAGAATGGTCAAAAGTGATCTTTTTAAAGGCTATAAAATGTAATATTCTATTCATAGAAATTTGACTTAATTCAACTTGATATGCAACAAATCCTTAAAAACAACTGAAATGTTTCTGCTATTAATTACTGTTACAAAATAGGTCACAAAAATAGGTTATTAATGATTCTGTATCTTGTTTAATCCTTAAACAGGAGAAAAAATCATCTGTCACAGTAGGTCATTGTATCTAGAATTGAATATATTTAATAGTTGGTATTATCCCGTAGGAGAATTATAGGGTCTTGGCTATATCTATATTAAATAAAATCAGATAAGTAGAAAATAATGTGACTTTTTAAAACTATTTTTCAAAGCCAATGTAGGATACTATATATTGGACTTCAGTACTGATTTTTCTTTACCTGTTTTCCCCTCCATAAATTCATTGTTGTTCCCTAAGAGATTCAAAAATTATTGTGGTGCCTTTACACTAAAATGTGATTTTGTTGGTAGCAGAGATGAGATATTTGCAGTACTTAGCAAACTAGGCAGTAAGGAGTACTTGCTCAAAGTATTTATACATAAGAGGTAAAGTGTGCCATATTAGAAGGAAAGGTAAGAAATAAGCAATGGTTATGAGGACAAATAGATTTAAAGTGAAGGATGAAAAAAGACATGCCATGCAAATATTAACAAAAAGAGTGTTGATGTGATTATACTAATATACAAAATATATTTTGGTAAAAAATTGTTACAAGAGACAAAGATGAATTATAAGTTAATAAAGTGTCAGTTCATCAATTATAAAAATATATGTACCAAAAAACAGTGCCCCAAAATATGTGAAGCAAAGATTGATAGAATTGAAAAGAGATGAAATAGAATATTATACAAAAGTAATTGGAGACTTTAATTGATCTATTTTCAACAATAGAATATCTAAAAAGAATGTCAATAAGGAAATTGAGAATTTGAAAAATACTGTAAACTGTCCAGATCTACCAGACACAGAATAGCAAAATACGCACCCAAGTAGCAAAATACACAAAATACACACAAGTGTGTATGAAACACTTCAGATAGACATGTATTAGACTACAAAACAAGTCTCAATAAGTTTTTTAAAGATTCAAATAATAAAAAGATATTTTCTCTGATCACAACAATGAAGCTAGAAATCAATAAAAAACAAAGAACTATGGATAAACCTCAAATATTTAGAAATTAAACATAACACTGTAAAAATTCTAAAGATCAAAGCAGAAATTTTTGAGTTCACAAGGGAAATTTGAAATTGTACTGTGATGAATGAAACTGAATACACAACATAACAAAAGTTGCGTGCAGCAAAGGGATTGCTCAGAAACAAAGTTATAGCTGTAAATGCCTAAATTTAAAATGAAGAAAAAATTTTAAACCAATAACCTAGTGTTACTTCTTGAAGAACTAGAAAAAGAAAAGCAAAGTATACTGAAAACTAACATGAGGAAAGAAATAATAAAAATCAGAGCAGGGATAAATGAAATAGAATAAAGAAAACAATAGAGAAAACAAAACCAAATGTTGATTCTTTGAAAAGATTAATAAAATTGGCAAAACTTTAGTTAAAGTGACTGAGGAAGTAATAGAGAAGACACAAATTAAAACTAGAAGAAAAGTGGGGGTAGTAACATTGGCCCTACAGAAATAAAATGCTTATAAGAAAATGAACAATTATATGCCAGTATACTAAATAACATAGAGGAAATAGTTAAATTTCTAGAAATACCAAAATTCACTTAAGAGGAAATAGGATATCTGAGAAGACCTATAATAAGTAAACATTGAGTCAGTTATCAAAAACCTTTCAACAGAGAAAGGTGCAGGACCAGATGACTTCACTGGTGAATTCTATTAATGTTTAAAGAAGAATTAACACTAATTCTTCTCAAACCCTTTTTAAAAATAAAAAAAAGACTTTCTAACTTATTTAATGAGTTACCAAAGCCATACATAGACATCGCAAGCAAACTACAGACCAAAATACTTTTTGAGTATATATCTAAAACTCCTAAACAAAATTTACCAAACTGAATCCAATAGCACATTAAAAGGATTATATTCCATGACTGAGTGGGATGTGTACTAGGAATGCAAAATTGTGTTAACATAAGACAGTCAGTGTAATATACCATATTAATAGATCATGGAGTGAAAAATAAATCACATGATCATCCTCTTGAGGCAGAAAAAACATTTGTGGAAATCCAACAGGCTGTTATGGAAAAAAAAATACACTCAGGAAACTAGGAGTAGAAGGGAACTTCCTTGATATAATAAAGGGAATCGGTGAAAAATCTATAGTTAACATCATTTTCAATAATGAAATAATGATGAACTGAAATGTTCTTCTAAGAATAAGTAGAAGTATAAGAAATGAAACACGATACTCATTTACACCACTGCTATTCAGTATTGTACTGGAAATTCTCATCAGAATAATTAAATGGACAAATGGAAGGAAGAAAGAGAAAAGAAAAGACATCCAGGTTGGTGAGAAAGAAGCAAAATTATCTCTATTCATAGATGGCATAATGTATGATCCTACAGAGACAGAATCTCAAATAATTTTTTTAAATCTATAATTTTTGCTTTAATGATTTAAGCAAAGTTGTGGAGTGCAAAAGCGACAAAGTCGCTTTTGTTTTAACACATCAGCAATTAATAATCTGAAAAGTAAATTAAGCAAATAATTCATTTTAACATTCAAAAAATACCTAGGAGTAAATTAAGCAAGAAAGTGAAATACATGTACAGTGAAACCATAAAACATTGCTAAAAGAAATGAAAGAAAACCTAAATAAATGAAAAGAAATTCCATACTAATGGATTAGAAAACTTAATATTATTAAAATGGCAGTAGTACCTAAGGCAATCTACATATTGAATGCAATCTCTATGAAAATTTCAATAGTCTTTTTTTCCAGAAATGGAAAAACTGACACTTAAATTAATATAGAATTGCAAAAGGCCCCAAATAGCCAAAACAATGTTTAAAATTAAGGACACAATTAAATAACTGAGCTTACTGATTTCAAAACTTTCTACAAAGCCACAATAACCAAAACAATGTTGTACTGGCATAAGGTTAGGATGTAGAGCATTGGAACAGAATTGAGACTTCAGAAATAATCCATATGTCAATGGAAAAATTTATACAAGGATGACAAGACTATTAAATGGGGAAGATAGTTTCTTCAACAAGAATAGTTTTTAACAGGTGAGAGTAAAATTATACACACACACAAAAAGTTGGATCTTACACCAAGTACAAAAATTAACTCAAAATGGATCAAAGACCTAAACATGTCATGTTATATAGGTTTTATCATTTTAGAACATGTATTCTTAGAAGAAAACATAGGGTAAAAGTTCATGACATTGGACTTCACAATGACTTCTTGGATATGACAATGAAACTACAAGCAACAAAGAAAAAATACATAAATTAGACTTGATCAAATTTTGCAAGTTTTGTGTATCAAAACACATTATCAAGAAACTGAAAAGACAACCTGCAGGATGAGTGACACTATGGAAACCATATATCTTATCAAGGTCTAATATCCAGAATAGATGAAGAATTCAGACTCAATAAAAAAAATACGAAGAATTAATTTTTTAAATGGGCAAAGTACATGAATAAACATTTCTCCAAATAAGACATGCAGTTGCCGACAAACACATAAAATAGATATTTATTATCAGTAGACATTAGAAAACTAAAATTAAAATGATAATGTTATACCACTTCCTGCCCACTAGGATCAAGATAATAATAATAATAAAAAACATAGAAAATGAAGTACTAAAGATATGGAGGGAAAAAAAAGCCTTCCTCATTGCTGATGAGGATGTCAAATGGTTCAATTATTGTAGAAAACAATTTGACACTTTCTCAAAAAGTTAAACATTTAATTACCATATGACCCAGCAATTCTCCTAGGTATATACCCAAAAGAATGGAAGAAAGTAGTTAAGTATTTCTATATGATTGTTCATAGCATCAATACTCACAATGACCCAAATGTGGAAACAACCCAAATATCCATCAAAGGATGGATAAATGCATTGTGATATATATAAACAATGGAATACTATTCAGCCATAAAAGGGATGACATTAATATGTTATAGCATGGATAAAATTTGAAAACAATTTAAGTGAAAGAAGTCAGAAATAAAGCATTACATATGATTTTATTAATATGTATTTTCCAGAATAGGTAAATTAATAGAGATAGAAAGCATATTGGTGGCTTTCAAGGCCTAGAATGGGAAACTAGAATGGGGTGTGACTAGTTAATGAGTACAGGGATATTTTTTGAAGTGATGAAAATATTTTGAGACTAAACAAATATGGTGATTGTACAACATTTTGAATGTACTAAATAAGTGCCATGATATAGCACACTTTAAAATGGTTTAAAATGCTAAGTTCTATAGATCTGAAATATAATATTGTGTTTACAGCTAACAATACTTTATTGTGCACTTAAAATTTTGTTTAAAAAGGGTAGATTTTATGTTAACTGTGCTTACCACAATAAAAAATGATTAATTTTCTGTTATATGAATTTCACTTTTTAAAAAATCATCCATTTTTGTCTCCCCTATCTTTTCTCATCATAACTAGCTCACATTATAATGAATATACACATTTCTATATTTTCCTTGACTCTCTGTAATCCACCACCAGTTGTACTTAGGGGAAATCTCTATGGTTTATGTGACTGAGATATAAAACTCTGCCTGCTACCATGATTGTTTAAGTGGGGAGGACCTTCATTCCTCATATTTCCAGTAGTATGGGTTTGTACACATGACTCATGTTTGGCCAGTTAGGTGGCTCTCCCTTGAAGTCTGAATATGGAGCTACTAAAACAAAGATAAAAAAAGACAGCTAGTATTCAGTTATGGGCATCAGTGGCATGTTGGTATTTTTTTTTTAATAGTAAGTAAGACATCTAGGTAATATTTTTTCTGGTAATTTGTGGTGGTTTTTCTACTTTCTGCTTTGCTTTTAAAATTGGCCTTGTTCATGAATTTCTTATAAATTTGATCCTATCCTTCATTCAAATCTGTGACTTTCCTGAAATCTTTAGTAAAAATTGTAGTGTAAGTTTGCGTGTGGAGGGGGAGGTGTGTATGTGTGCATGAACATACACTTCCACTCAAACTTAGGTTAGCCAGAGTAGGTTTTTATTGCTTGCAACCAAGACCTCTGACAGATATGTTAATGGTTATTTATTTATAGTTTCTTTTTTCCCTTATGTACACTCATATATCATAGATGTTACAAGTAGCGAATCCTTCTGAGACAGTTAATTTCCCTGAACTTTGGGCAGAAAAAGGTCTTAATATTTTATATTTATATCTCAATCCTTGACTGAGTCTTGTAATTTATCATGAAACTCAGAAACGATTGACATGCATATTCTTGTATTTAATATTGGTTTGGGATTTTGTTAGAAAATTATATCCAGTTGAGAATATAATAATGAACATATGCTCTTCAAAGAAATATTTCACTACTTGATTTTGGATGAATTTTGCCTCATTCCCAGTATTGTTAATGTACTAGAGAAAGAATAAGCTTCTCATCCAACATGTTTTTTTTTTATTCCAATGGACTACAATGGAATTTAATTTCATCAAACAAAATATTTGTGTGATATTTTATAGTAAAAAGTCTACAAAAATTGATTCCCTGTTGACATCATTGTATAGCATCCATGTAGTACCATATTGCAAAGTATGTCACATGAGACACATTAGATATCTCATTACCAGCAAGTTGACATCTGGTTCATAAATTTTAGTTTTGGTTAGTGTGTCTCTTGGTAAAGCATAAATGCACTAAATCAAGTACTAAAGAAGTACTGATTTGAAATTCCAAGGGAGAAGCCCTCAAATGTCAAAGGTATTTTCTGTGTCTTTAATTTCTAATTATGTGTTTTTAAAAATCAGCCGTTTTTATTACAGCACCTAAGTTCAAATGGAAAACTGACAGATTTAAAAGAAATTGAAATAATGGAAATTTTGAATGAGTTAAATTGTTATTCCCAGATGTTTTCTTTCTTTGCAAATAGTAGTGGGTTTTCGGATTGGTTTGATGTTAAGAACTAGGAGAAAAATTCAGAAATGTATAAATTACATATTTTGATTATTAATGATAAGAAAACCGTTGTTCTCAATTATATTATATGAATCAATTATCAACATAATGATACTTGCAAAACAGTGCTTACTTGTTTTTTGCAGTGTTCTTCTGATATCCTAATCCTATTACAGTATATCATGGTTCTTGTAACACAATAAGTAAGAGCAACCAGATCTTGTAGGAGGAAGTCTTCAGGTATTACTTTCAATCTAAATATTTATAACTAAATTATGCCATAGTTTTTTTTTTTTTCTGAAAGTCTCGGTAAACATGTATTGACATAAAATGAGGATACAAAGAACTATCATTTAATGTACATGATAACCAACATATAATAGTAACTTGGAACCAAGTTTTTTTCTGTTCTTTTGAAAATTCAAAGATACTACTTTCTATCTAAACTCTAAATATACCAATTTCATTGACTTTAGCATCAATATTTGAAAAAAGATGTTTTATACATATAACTTAACTAACCAATTTAAGTGGGACAAAAACAAAATTTTGTTGTTGCTGCTGGTGCTGAGCTTTTTTATTTTTCCATTACTTATGCAAACAGCAACTTATTCATGAGATTAAATAATGATTCATGTTTCTAGTGATACCCTATATAAAAGTCAATTCATTATACTAATAATATATTTTAGCTTGGAAGAATATCATACTTTGTTTCCTCTTGAAAGACTGTAAGTCACATTTGAGAAGGAAATATTGGGTACAGAAGTTAATTTATCAGTTTTTCAGATAATAGTATCTGTTGGCCCAAATTCCAAGTTTGTTTAGTTTAAGTTGTCATAATTAATAATACACAAGGTATCTAACATTCTAGAAATATTTGAAATTAATGGACCAAAAAGAAATCAGATTTTTCTTAAAGTGTTTTTCTTAAATTGTGGACATACTCACTTAACTCAAGTATAGTTTAGTAGAAAGATGTTACCATGGAAGAAATACATTTAAAACTTGAAGGGATTGACTTGAGGGAAGGCACTGGAATAATCTGAATTCAGATCTCAACTCTCCAAGTGGTAGTATCTGAAAATTTTTCCCCAATTAATGCTTTCTGGTTGAGTATCTTTACCTATGGCATGTGGTTACCTGTATCAAAATTTGGAGTGTTATAAAAATGTAGAGTATTGAATTGAACAATTCTAACTCATCATTGTTTCTGAGAATGGGATCTAATAATTAGCACCCCAGATGAATCTTATGTACATTAAAATTTTAGAAGTATTTACCTAAAAATTTAGTATGTGCACAATACATATTGTGCAATAGTATTTTCATTCATGCTGATGCAAATTCTTTGTCACCTGGATCCAGAACATATATTTCCTCTGGAATCACTGTCATTGATTTATGGAATGTCATATACTTAAACTTTTTAAATATTATGACTTCATAGAAAATAGGAATAGAAGAACCACAGGAGAGTGGCAATGTTGAGAATCATATGTTGTGGTTCTCTGTATGGTATGAAACTCTGTATAGAGTTAGAACTTGAGTGATGTGGAACACCATCAAGTAAAGCAGAACCTGGAGCATAGTTCCACTCCTCAGGTTATGGAACATAGAATGATACATGACATATTGTTATAGCATTTTGAAACTGATAATTCATGGTTGTATGAATTGAGCCAACTATAAAAAGTAATGGAAAAATCTGTCCCTTAAAAATAAAACAGATTCTCAGGAGATCCTTTAGGTAAAGTAAATAGGGGAGGTTACATGAAGGATATACCTAGATTCTACTTGTAAATATAAGGCTTTTAGTACATTTCTAGGTTTAGTCTAATTTTATGCAAGAAGTTTGTATCATTGACAAGCCATTTAGTGCCTATAGCTGAGAAAGGCCAAGAAAGCAGAAACTAACAGGTAATTTTGTCCTTAGGTAATTATTTAGAAGTTGGGGTATATTTACTGATAGTGAGAATGTCATGAACAATAGTGATATATAGTTCAATTAATTTTTTTTTTAACAAACAGTTCAGCATTTACACTTTGGCTGCAATAACACAGAATAAAGTACAGGCTCTTATCAAGTTCACAGGAATTTATAGTGTATACTCTTAGTATTGCAGTTAAATATATATTCCTGAATTTAAAAAAAAATCTTTTGACAAGCTTGTATCTCAGGAAAAAAATAATTGTTCTACCTTTTTAGTGATCTTCTCATATAAAAATTATAAGAGATTATCTTTATAAATGATTTCTGGTTGTGGTAAAAATGGTATTTCTTTTTCTATTTGATTTATAAGTGAACATAGTATGTATCAATAAACCAATGGGAAGTTTAAGGTACTTATACCCTAGATAATTCAGGAAAATTTCTTGAAATCTGTTCACAGTTATCTCTTGGTTATGATTAATATTGTTTTCATTTTTTAAAACTGAGTTTCCAATTTTGGAAAGAAGTAACTTAATATATTAATAAAGAATAAAGCAAATGCATATTTGTTGTGGAAAGTCTTCATACCCAAAAAGCTTGTGCCTTCTCTAACTGAATTTTACATTTATTTTATACAAGCCACTATACACAACACACAGACACATATACAACATAAGATGAGTAAGGAATAAGACCTTCAGTTTAAAGTATTTTATATTTTTCTGTCCTCTCTATATATTCAAAATAACATAGTTTTTATTGGCATGATTATATAATAATAACTCATTAGGAATAATAAAAGTCATGCCTTGTTGGCTTTACTCCCAATTTTATCATTGCCCACTTCTTACTAATGCCACTAATATCACTTTAATACAAACTACCATTAGTTCTCATCTTAAATATGATCCTCTGCATTCTGTTATTACACTCAGCAATGCACTTTTTGTAGTATAACCCAAATAGGCTTGAAAATCCAAAGCAGTTTGTTCCATTAGTTAAAATTCATTATTGCCTTCCAATTCCAACTATCATGTATGTTGCCTTTTTTATGTGATGTCATATCAGACTTTAATTCACTAAATTCACCTTCTTTTCTTTTATTGACTACCAAGGCTCTACATTGTTTTGTGACTTTTGCATCTACTGTTCTCTATATTAAATCCTCTTCCTACAGCTCTTTGAGTGACTGACACTCTCTTACCATCTATATTTTGTTTATAATGTCACCACCTCAGAGAGAACTTTACAAATATCCTATTTAATGGAGATCATGATCCCCAATTATTCTTTCTAATAACTCTTATAACTCTGTGTTATAATCTTCAGAGGATTTACGTACTTCTCATTGTACATATCTTTGTTTTCTGTTGACCCCATTGGAGTATAAGTATCACAAGAACAGAAATCATGGCTGTCTTTTTTCATTTCTACTGTTTAGAAGAGTGTGAGGCATTATAGTAAGCACTCAAGATTTTGAATGAGTAGAAACTAGTTAGGACTCATGAAAGAACTCCTCTGAAATTGAGGAAATAATTTTAAAGATCCATAAATGTCCATTTTATGTTTATGTTTTAAAGAACGTGTATGTCCTTATAAGTAGGTAAAGAGAAACCATTTGTCTCACTGGACACTAAATCGCTCAAGATAAAAAGCTCTTGAATGAATACTTTGAGAAGATAATAGGCTTCTGTGTTGTGGAAGAAAAGATTAAAACATTAGAAGAGAAATAAAAAGATTTCTAGAAGAAAAGGGGAAACTGAATTTAAAAAAACCTTATTGACAAAGACTTGGAAATATTCCCCTTTTGAGAAATCTGTACTTTGCTTGTAACTGCTTTCTTAATTTATCAAGTTTAAACTGAATTGATTAGTTAGCCACCACAAAAATGAGAAATTTAGTTTACATATTTATTTCTATTTCACTGTCACTTTTTCCCCATTTTTGGAATATTTTTAATCCTTTCATTTCTTACTTTTATAATTTTAAATACTATACTTAAATATATTTTTCTGATACCTCAGCTTTGTAGTATGGTTTTTGCTCTATATCCAGATAAGATGTCACCATACTTGAAAATGTTTATATAATGTTGCTTGATTCTTTGTCTTGATATAGAATTTTACTAAACTATACATCATTTTTATGTACAGAATTAATTGGTTGAGCTGATTCAAGTTTCAAAATTGTATTTTCATAATTATTTTTCTGACTGTTTCTTCTGTTATTTTTCCAAACTCCTTTTAAATGATTGACTTTTTCAAAATTATGAATAATGGAGAAATTTGTCTTTTTCTGTGTTCTACATGTTTGAAATTTTCCATCACATTTCCAACATGTTTTCTTATAGTCTGCTGAATATTTTATTTAGTGAATGCTATGTTAACATCTAAAAAAAATTTTTTTTTTTGCTTTCACTTTAACATTACAGTGTTTTATGTTGTAATTGGTGCAACATATATTCAAATCTTAGAAATTCTTATCGGAAAAGCTTGACTTTCTTTTTCTATATTACATTTTTTTTTCCCTGAACCAGTTGGTCTGTTAGTTCATTTTGGTCCTTCTATTACCTGTTGTTGATTTTTCTCAAAAGTTTGGTAATGACTGTTTTCTCCTTGAGGATTAGGAATCTACACTTATTAATATGAGAGTGGCTATTGAAATCCTAGCAGTGAGAGATATGTTTCTTTTACAGGTCTTACCCCAGAATAGTGGCATTCTCTGTTAGTTCTTTGCAAGTGAGTTGAATATCTAAAATGCTAACGTGCATATGTAGCAAGTGAAAGTCTGCCACATACCACACTCTCTGCTATTTCTTTTATGTTAATTCCCAAACATTTTACTAATTGCTCTTCATTTGATAATAACTTTTTAAGTTCTCAAAAAAACCTCTCAGAATGTTTTACCACTGACTGATATCCCCAATCTACATATAAGGAAACAAGAATTATAAAGGTTTAATAACTTGTCCAAACAAGTTATTGTTTGTGCTAAAGCCATTTTTATATCCTGGCAATCTGGTGCCAGAGTTCACTTTGATTTAATACCATTCATTCTAGGGAGGTTTTTAAATTTTTTCACCAGTATCATTCTTTATTCTATACTTATAATTTTCATAAGCCTTTATATAATTTCTGGTTTGTTTGTTTTTTTTTTTTCTTTTTCCGACTGCTGCTTTTTCCAACTCCTTTTTTAGGGAATAATACAGATTATTCTTGTTTTACAAATTCAGTAGATTCTCATGTTTCTTTAATTAATCAATTATAACATTTATATTTTTTCTTTGCTATTGTTTACTGCATTAACTTTATTTTCTCCAAAGTCAGAAAACCAGTTTATTCTCCTTGAAGCTTCTCCTTTATATTTTTCTCAATTGTCTGGTGGTTATTAAACATTCATGGTAATGAATAAAAGTGAGGTGAATCATAGATGTAGAATGTATCTTGGTATTATGGTCTTTGCTATGTTGCAGTATTTTTCCTCAAAATTTCCATGTTCCTAGTTCTTCTATAATAAATTACCACAATCTTGACTGCTTAAAGAAACATAAATTTATTCTCTTATAGTTCTGGAAGCCAGAAGTATGAAATTAATTAATATGGTTTTTATGCTGGATTCTTTTTTATCTTATTTATTGAAAGAGAGTAAATTATAGGTTTGTATTTTTATCTGAATTGGGAAGATTATAAAGGGAAATATATGGGGAAAAAGAAATAATTGTCTTGGATTTTTTAGGTTTGAGATGCTTAATAGCCATCTGCCTAGAGATTTGCTTTAGATAGTAATCACGTAGTTAATGGTTTAAAATATGTTTAAATAAAGTCTGCCTTGGAAGAAAGTAGAGATATAAAAAACTAGAACTGAGGATGAAGTTATGACACAATTCCATATTCAGAATAGGAGAAAAAAATAATGGTAGACTGAAAAGGGTTGATTACAGAAATAGAATTAAAACTAAGACTGTGGTGGGATAGAAATTAAAGAATAGTGTTTAAAAGGGGAGTATACAGTCAAATGTCAATAGTACCAATCTCTGTTGAAAGAAAAGCAAGGTAAAAATTAAAAAATGTTGATTGGACTTGGTAAGATTAATGTTATTAGTGACCTTGTCAAGAAATGATTTAGTGAAATAGTTGGGCAAATAAATTATTAAATGAGGTAAGTTGGTATCCAGGGTTCTAAAAGTATAGTTTAGTCCACAATTAGGCCAAATTTTATAAAAACATATTTTATACAACATACAGACATCATAAATAATATATATCTTCCTATTGTCCATGTTAAAATATGTATTGTAGCATTTTAAATAAATAAGTATGGAATTATGATCAAGCAGGTTTTTGTAGCTACATCAATGTTTATATAGTATTAGTATCTTTTTTAAAATCAAATAATTTCATTCTTTGACATTTTTATAGTTAATATGTTTAAGTTTCACTATGGCTGCTGGGATTGGGAAAGGTTAGTAGGTGAAGTAGACCTCTAATATATTAAATGATAGGTAGTGGTCAGACAGGTGGGAAAGTAAAAAAGGTAGCCTATGTAAGAAGAATAGTATGAACACAGGTTTTGACACTGGATTGCAAAAGTCCTGATTAGGAAAAAGAAGACTTGTCTCTGAGAATATTTTTTTGAAGAGGAAAAATTGTATTGGAAAAGAAATGTTGCTAGTTAAGGGACAACATGGAATTCTAGATTAAGCAGTTTAGATTTTTAATGTATAGGATTAGAGTGTCACTAATATATATTTTTAGCTAGGATTATCTGATAAAAAATTAGGAGATTTATTTTGAACTGCACATGACAGATCATGGGAGGCTGATAAACATTGATTTAAAGAGAGCTCTTCTATCAAAGACAATCTTCCCATTTAAATTGACAAAAAAGGTGGCTCTGATGTGTGCTATCACTACAAAATAAATGTCTTTGTAAAAAGTGAACTTAATAGTGTACAGAAACCTTCCTTTAAATGGTTAAAAGTGTTTATATCCCTTCTCTCATCTATTTGATCTCATTTAAATCAATAAAATGATTTACATTTAGTTCTTCCAATTGTCTTTCTTAATTTCCTATAATGATTTGAAAATAGAGCTACATAAGAGAGGTTTTTAAATTTATTTTCAATGATCTTTTCAAGACTGTCCGCATCCTAGAAGGACATTGTGGGATTTATACTCCATTACCATTGCCATGTTTTCTTATACAATAAATAAGGGGAATTTTACTTTGATTTAGCGATTCAACTAACCAAGATGGCTGCCCATATTTTAATCAAATAATCAGCAAAATATTGGGTGACTATTTATTATTATAATGTTCAGTTTTTTCTTGTACTGATATGCCCCTGGCCTTGGCACATATCTTGAGAGGAGCAGCAGGAAAATTCTGTTTGGCAGAAGTCAAGAATTTATGATATGCCTCTTAGCAATAATAAGGCAGATAGCAAAACTGTTTTCCTTGCTGTACTGCTGTAAGACTAACTCTAGAAACTTACATCTGACCTGTGAGTCTGCTTTCCAATGAAATAATGCTTTTATACTACTTTTTACTTGAAAAAAACTCTGCCCAACACAGATCCAAAAAGATCTAGAATTTCTTCTGTGTGAGGCATTTTAAAAGAAATCATAAATACCAAACTGAATTACTATAAGCTTGCTAAGGCACACTGAATATGAGAGATAAATATCAGCATCCATTATAATATCGACTTTGGGTAAAATCTGTTCCCAAGGTTTAGCCGCAAAAAAAGGTTAATAAATTATGGATAAAAGCATACAACTTAAGACAGAGAACAATGAATATTTCTTTATCTCAGCAAGATGAAAACTTACTATACCTTGTGATTCCTCCTAAGAAGAGAGAGAAAAAAAAAAAACATTAGTAAACACAGTGATTCACTCAATTTTACGGCAGCCATGACCTTTGCCACCTTGCTCCTGAAAGTTTATTTGATGTGTATAGAATTTTAGAACTAGGAAAACCATCAAAGATTAAAAAAAAAAAAAAAACTGTGCCTGTATTTTAGAGATGGGGAAATAGTCTATGAAAAGTTAAGATCGATATCAAAGTTTAGAGAGCTAATTTATGGTAGAGCAAGGTTAAGAAATGTTCAGTTAATCAAAGTTAAATAGCGTTTTGATTGCAGGACTTTTCCGAGTCTACACTAAATGAATGAGCATTGTATTTTCTAGAGGAGAATATAGTGTATGCAGTTTATCACACTTAAAAAAAGGAGAACAATGTATGGGTCCCAGGCCTGATTGGTCCCAGGCCTGGCTGTGATCCAGGCTCGTGGCTAGGAATAGGATCTTGGATTTAGAATGTTGCATTAGTGTACCTACATTTATATAACTATATTCTATAAATTTTATGTAAATCTTTAAGTGTGATAATTTAATCTTTACTCTCTCCTCATCTGATGTCAGTACGCCTCCTCTACTAAGGCAACTAATTTTAATTAATTGTATATCCTAAAAGATACATTCTGAAATTCATATAATCACACGTGAATGTATATATTGAATCACTCATATACATTTACAGAAATTATATTAGTTTTACACAAACAACAGAATATTATACACAATATTCTAAATCTTTTTTTCACCCAAAATAATATATGATAATTTACTCCATATCCCACAATTAAGTTCGTTTTTAAAAATGATTTAACATTTTTCAATGTGTAGACACATGTGGATTATTTAACAAGAACATTTTAAATAGAGCCATAATAACTACAGTTATTTTTCTTTATAGAAATACAGAAGTAAATATCTTTGTAAATATAGTAATATTCAGATATTTTTATGCTTAGAAGAAAGACTCTTCTGAAATAGTATTGCTAGATCAAGGGATATTTATACTTTTAAAAATTATAATAGTCATTGAAAAGTATTCTGTGAAGTCTACAATGAATATAACATCTAACAGCAATGAGCATATCCTTTCATTCATATCTCAATTATTGGTGTTACCAAATTTTCTGTTTCTTCCAATTGCATAGATGTACAAAGTTAATAGCTTTCACAGAATCCCCAAAGAGGTCGGTATATTAACACTTCAACCACTGTCTCATAAACCAGTAAGATAGCTACTTTCTGATCAATAATTGTTTCTGCCATTCCAAAATTAGGCAAATGTCCTTAAAAACCCAAAAAACAAAACAAAACAAAAAAAACGTGGTGACTGTGGAGTTCATTTTTACATGCATCCCTTTTCAAGTCATCAGAGCATTTTTAGTACAGCTCATGTTGGTTGCTCTTCATTATGTTTAAGTGGTTTTCTATATATATGCCTGACTTTTCCTGCTGTTTTAAGAAATAAGATTGTACACAAGCCATTCTGTCATGACTGGATCCAGAAGTCTGTTGTTTTTAAAAATTTTTCCCTTCCTCTCTTTTGTGATCCATATTTTATTTCCTTAAGATCTGCTTAGTTATTTTATATTTTATATTCTATGTCTGATACTTCTCACATCTCAACACTTAAATCCTCTTATCCTCTCAATGTTTCTTTATTGTATCTGTTTCCTCTCATGATTTATTATGAATTCATTCACATTTGGATGATGGTAATCCATGGGAATTATAGGAATCTCTATTGAAGCATGTTCTGAAGAGGAAGTTTGTCTTTATTTAGTTCCCCTAGATTTTGTGGGGAAGGGGAAAATTCACTTTCTTCCCTTCTTGGTTCTCATGGTTAGTAGAATAATTAACATGACATAAGGCAGATTAGCCAGAGAAAATTAAGTGTAAATATGCTTGCACAGGGAATTCACATAAGCATGGAAATTCTAAAGTCTGTAAGGCAAGATGAGATATATATGTCATTCTGGTCTAAGGAGAAGAAGGTAGGGATCTGGGACTTCAAATGGAAATTAGACAATTCAGAGGGAGGTAAAAAGAATTAAGTTTTAGTAAACAAATATTTGCTGGGCCATCTAGAGACACTGTGTCACAGACAGGACTTTGATCAAATAAGCTTTCCTAGGTTCCTCCTTGTCTACCATGCCTAGTTTAGATTATCCTGTGATAATTGATAGTGCTACTTCTTACTAAAACAGGCCTTCTATCTTAAATTCCTATAGGCATTTTTGGGGAAGGTCAAAGGTTCTTCCTGAATCTTTTGTTTCTTAAAAATAAAATAATCTTTATGCCAGAGAGACACAGTTTGGGTGGCAAATTTTGCTTTCCTGCAGTTTCAAGGACAACATGGAACAGCATTAGTCTTTTTCTTGGGAGTCTGGCTTAAATGAGAAAGTCTGACCACCTACACATCATAATCATTCTTTTTATTCATGTTTATATAGTTAAAATTTCCTTCAAGTATTTGTATCTTTTTTTTTGTTATTCCTTTTCTACTTATTGCTCATTGTATTTTGTAGGTTTATTATGTTGTGCTTTTATTTAGAGATTTTTAAAGGTTTATCATGATGTATACAATTGTATCTAATTAAAAAATTTTTGTGTGTGAAATTCCTAGTTGAAATTGAATATATTTTATACTTCAAAACGAAATGAATTAACATATTTTGTTTTCAAATTTTCTTGTTCAGGTACTTGGATTTTTTTTTCCCATTAAAATTATACATGTTGCCTTTAAGAAAAATATTTTGCCCCCATCCCCAATAGCTACTATGTTTCTTCATTCAAGTTATTCACAAATATTCACAAATATCTTATATGCTTTTATATTAATTATTAAAATTGATGGTTTTAATTTTTTCTCTAGAATGTTTTTATTACACTGAACAACTATTTGTATTTTATAGCCCTTATTTCTTATTTTGTCATAATTCATAAAGAATATTTTTCTTTTATAATATTTTTCTTAATTTTTTGAGGAATATATTAATATAACCATCAAAAATATATATATTAGCTTTTGCTTTTCCATTGTGAATACAAGTGATTTACTTTTCTAGTCATTATTTGTACTAAATTTTCAAGAAAAGATTAAATATTAACAGGGGTAGGAATTTGTTTGTCCAATACTTGATTAAACTACTTTTATTATTTAGTATTATGATCGAATTATAATATCATCACATCTTATTTATTCATTAATCAATGGATACTTAGATTACTTCCTTTCTTGGCTATTCTGAATGATGATGCAATGAACATAGGGGTTCATATATCTTTTTGAGTTATTGTTTTTATTCTCTTTAAATAGATAACCTAAAGTAGAATTGCTAGATTATATAGTAATTCTGGTTTTAGTTTTTTGAGAAACCTCTGTACTGATTTCTGTAGTGGCTGCATCAGTTTGCAATCCCATCAGTGTATGAGGGTTCTCATTTCTCTATATCCTCTCCAACACTTGTTATTTGTGGTCTTTTTAATAATAGCCAATCTGACAGGTATAAGGTGATAGCATATTGGGGTTTTATTTTGTACTTCCCTGATCATTATTGATGTTGAATATCTTTTTATGTGTCTGCTGACCATCTCTATATCTCCTATGAGAAAATGTCTCTTCAGGTCCTCTGCCCATTTTTTAACTGGGTTATTTGGGGGGGGGTTGCTGTCAAATTATGTGTGTTCTCTATATATTTTGGATATTAACCCCTTTCAGATATCTCATTTGAAAATATTTCTCTCATTCAGTAGGTTGCCTTTATTTTTCGTTCATGGTTTCATTCACTGTGCAAAAGCTTTTTAGTTTGATACACTCCCACTTATTTATTTTTGCTTTTGTTGTCTTTGCTGGATGAACCATATATATATATAAATGCTTCGGCCAGTGTCAAAAAGTATACTGCCTATGTTTTTTTCTAGGACTTTATGTTTTTGTTATTATTGTTGTTTTGGCTTACATTTAAGTCTTTAACCCATTTTCAGTTTATTTTTTGCATATGATATAAGAAAATGGTCCAGTTTCATTTTTTATTTTTTACATGCATTTGTTTAGTTTTATACTACCAGATTGAAGATACTGTCTTTTTCCCATTATATAGTCTTGCTTCCATTGTCACAGATTAATTGAACACACAGTGTAAGTTTATATCTGGGACCTCTTTTCCCTCCCATTGATATATGTGTCTGTTTTTGTGCCAGTAACATATTTTGATTACTATACTTTTGTAGTATAGTTTGAAATCAGGGTGTACAATACCTCCAACTTGGTTCTTTTTCAAGACTGCTTTGGCTAATTGGAGACTTTTTTTGTTCCATATAAATTTTAGTATTATTTGTTCTAGTTCTGTGAAAAATGCCATTGCTATTTTGTTCAGGTTTGCATTATCTCTATGGATTGATTTGTATAATATGGACATTTTAACGATGTTAATTCTTCCACCCTTTAACACAGTATATTCTTTCATCTATCATCTATCATCTTCAATTTCTTTTATCAGTGTCCTGTAGTTTTCAAGATAGCAATCTTTTAGTTCCTTGGTAAATTTATTCCTAGGAATTTTGTACTTTTTGACGCAGTTGTAAATGGGATTGCTTTCTTAATTTCTTCTTCTGATTGTTCATTATTGGTGTAGAGAAAGCCAACAGATTTTTGTATATTGAATCTGTATCCTGCAACTTTACTGAAATCATTTTATTAGTTCGTGCGTGCGTGCGTGCATGCGTGCATGTGTGTGTGTGAAGTCAATGGTTGCTTAAGTTCAAGTTCTTTCTAAAAGCTCTGTGTATTTATTTCTCAACCCATGTTTTATGTTTTTGACTTTACATTTTACATCTCTTTGTGTATATGTTTGTATACACATTAACTAATTATTGCCATTATATATAATTTTACTAGTTTGTCTTTTAAAGTTTATTCTAGCTTTAAAATTAGTTAACTTACTACCTTTACTATATTTTGCTTTTAGCAGTGAGATGTATCTTTCTTATACTTTCTTATTTCTAATTTTGGCCTCTTCTTTTTTACTTAAAGAAGTCCTTGTAACAATATTTGTAAAGTCATTTTGGTGGTAATGAAGTCTATTAGGTTTAGTTTATCTGGGAAACTATCTCTTCTTCAATTTTGAATGATAACCTTGCTGAATAGAGTATTCTTGATGTAGATTTTTTTCCTTTATTACTTGAATATGTCGTGTCACTCCCTTCTGGACTTCAAAATTTCTGCTGAAAAATCAGCTGATAGTCTTATGGCGGGGGTCCCTTGCATCTAACTAGCTGTTTTTCTCTTGCTGATTTTAAGGTTTTCTCTTTGTCTTTAACTTTTAATATTTTAATTATGTTGTGGCTTTTGTGTCTCTTTGGGATCCTCTTGTTTGAGACTCTTATTTGCTTCCTGAACCTGGATGTCTGTTTCCTTTGCCAGGTTAGGGAGACTTTTAGCCATTTCTTTGAATAATTTTTCTGTCTCTTTCTCTCTCTCTCTTATTTTTATGGGACCTCTGTAATTTAAATGTTAATATGCTCGATGTTGTCCCAGAGGTCCATACTTGCCTCACTTTTCTTTTTTTTTTTTTTGCTGTTTCATTTGGTTGACTTCCACTACCTTTTCTTTCACCTCTCTGACTCATTCTTCTGAATCATCTAATCTGCTGTCGATTCTCTCTAGTGTATTTTATTTTAATTTCACCTTTGTATTCTTCAGTTCTGATTGATTTTCTTTCCTATGTCTTCATTGAAGTTTTCTCTCTGTTAGTCAATACTTCTCCTGAGTTTGGTGAGTAGCCTTAGCCTTAATATTGTTACTTTAGACTCTTTACCTAGGATTTTGTTTTGTTGTTTCATTTGAAACATATGTCTTTGTCTCCTATTTATGCCTAATTTTCTGTTTGTTGTTATGAATTAGGTACATAAACTACTTGTCACAATATTGAAAGAGAGTCCTTATGTGGAAGGATCCTATGGGGGGCCAGTGGAGCAATCACCCTTCATCAACAGAGCCAAGTATTCCAGGAGTATACCTTGTGTGGGCTGCATATTACCCCCCATTATGGTTATGCTTATAGGTAGGGCTGGCACTCAGCCCAGTTATCTACAAGGTCTGACTGCAACTGCTGTGAGTAGCCTAATGTAATGGGTTGGCCCTTGGCCTGGCTGTCAACAACTCCATTCACAGCTGCTGCAGGTGCACTGATGGGATGGGCTGGTCTACAGCCTGGATGGCAGCATGGCCCTACCATGACTGCTGCAGGCTCACTGGTGTGTAGTGCAGGACTCTGGTGAGGGTGGCTGTGAGGCCCAGCCTTTCTATTGTGGGAAAATTGGTGTGTGGAAACTGACTACTTGGAACAGGTCACTGCTTTGAATGGGTTCCAGAGCTGCTCAGGGCCTACTGCCTGGTTCTGGGTGGTGGGGTGCTGCCTTGGAAGGGCTTTGTTGCAGGCCAGGGTTACTTTATAGTTGCTGGGTGGGCAGGGCTCCACTTTAGGGTGGCTCTTGGGCCCTCTGCAGAGTTTTATGGGCTGGGACACCAACTCGAGTATGGCTTCAATATGGCTGGATCAGGCAGTCTGAGATATGTGGATCCTCAGAGGAATATTGGGGTGCTGCCAACTGTTAGTAGGTTAATGGAAAGTACCAGAACTGGCACCTGCCAACATAAGGCCCACTTGGTTGAAGAAGAAAAAGACACAGCAAACCGCGAGAAGACGGTGGCCACTGGTACCTTCATCTCATTGAAGAAAACTTCAAAGTAACCCCTGCCCCTCTGGTACACACCCCAAAGTCAATCAGTATATCTGCTTCATGTATGACCCAAACATTTTTCAAATTGCTGCCTCTGGGCTGAGACTCAGAGTGAGTGAATTTGTGCATGGACTCTTTGAGAGAAGAGACTGAGTTTCTCACTGTCCCAGAACTTTCTTGAACATAAGTCTCACTGGTCCTCTAAACTAGTTATGTGGGCTCCCCTTCCTGGTGCCAGTGCTGGTCTCCCATGCTGGTAAGCCAGATGTGGGTCTCAGAACCTTCCTCCTTGTGGGTGGGGGCGGGGCAGGAACTTTGTAGCCTTAATACCATACCTCTCAACTGTGGGGCACTGCACTGAAGATGTGGGTACTGATAAGACTGTGTCTCTGCCCCTCCCACCCATCTTGATGTGGCTTTTTCTCTATATCCTCAGTTGCAGAGAATCTCTTCAGGCTTAGTTTCCAGGCTGTTCTCAGAGATAGTTGCTCTATATCCAGTTGTAATTTTGTCATGTCATGGGCGATTTTCCTCAGCCATCTTGACTAGTTATTTCAAGAAGTTTCTGTCTTTATGACACAGAGTAATTCAAATAACAGTGTAATTTTCTTTTTCTTTCCTTTTTTTAAAGGCCATCTCTATTCAGTTGTGACCCTCATCTGATCCTTTGGCATTTTCTATTATACTTTTATTAAACTTTTAAATCTCTTTTTCTATGTTAATTGGTCTATTCACATTTGTTGCTTTTCCTTTCACATTTGGTAATTTAAATTTGTAATCTCAATAATGTACACTAGCATTTTATAATTGTTTTATCTCAGTTTTCATTTTTAATTTTCATCTTTGCTTTCTCTTTTTCCAAATTCAAATTTGTAAGTTTTTTTATTTTATTGATCTCAGTCAAAATTTATATTTTAAATTATTTTTTAAAACTTCTGATGGGTATTTTTTATTTAATTTCTATCAAATGTTGTTATATTTACTTAAATATTTTGCTGTAATTCTCCCCCCCCCAATTTTGAAGATATTAATGGCATTGAGAGATTCTTTTGGCTGTATGTTAACTGAATACCTGAGTAACTATTAATGAAAGGAAAATCGTTGTTTTTTGTTTTATTTTATTTTTTACACGCAAACAAAAAATATATGAAGGTTGTAGACCGCAAACATGGTTCAGTTTAGCTGTAATTCCAAGACTGTCTTTTTATTTCTCCTACTGTTATCTCCTATTTGTAATATCTTCAGTTATTAATATAATCATGATAGAAAAAAAGGATATATGGTATTATTTTCATAGTAGGGGTAAAGAGGAGTCAGACCTTGGCCCTTCTTTGTTTTCTAATTAGATTTTCCAAAACTAGAGTAAACTTTCTTCTGTCTTCATAACAGAAAGTGGTTTTACAACTTGGAGCAAAGTACCTAACAGAAGTTAGGTTCTAACATTCCTGTGGAGATTGGAGGTAGGAGCGCTACCTTCCTTGATGATTATGCTTCAAAGAGATGACTCTCAGTTTCTTAAGAAAGACATTACTAGGTTGTTAAACTGGCAAAAGGCTTTTAAAATATGTACATTTTGAAGGGGTAGAGAAAGAGTTTACAAATACAAGTTTTCTAAAGTGAATAAAAGGGATAGCAGAAGACACTCGTCAGAAAGAAGTCTGGAAAGTTTAGTTAAGCTGAGGGCTATCTTTATCACAAGAAACCCTTATTTAATTTCAGCATGAATTTGAGTTCAAGACATCTTGCTAAGTTGTACTCCTGTCACTGTGGTCTACATTTACTCCTCATGTTCTAGTGATCTATGTCCAAAGGGTATACCTTTGTTTAATATTGATAATGCAATATTTAAAGAGGGAGGGGGTAGGTTAAAAAAATGCCATTAAAGAAAGGGAAAAATGAGTGATATATGGCAGTTAATGATGCCTAACCCCTACCAGCTCATGATACAAAGGAAAAATAAAAACTCTCTGTTTAGATAAATGCATCTGATAGCTACCTTCTCTCACCTCCCCACCCCTCAAACTATAACATTATTTTTGCTGGCTGGAATCTATAATCTATTATTCTTTGTCCTTTTATGACATTTATGACATTGGGATAATCTTTTTTTATCCTTTTTCTCTCTTGGCCATATGAGATGAACTTAGAGAAGAATGACTTTCCTGATAAATGCTCTTATTTTCTAATAGATGACAAAGAGTTTTATATTGTTGCAGTCCAGAAATGCCAATATTTTTACAAAATATTTTTTTGAAAATATATTATGTTTTAAGAATATTTTCTTCCAATCAGTTCCTATAAAAGTAACCATAGTTAAAGATTTTGCTTAAACATAGTCTTTAAAGTTTTTTGTCTTGTAACTTACTGGCCTCTTTGTTCTATCTATGTCCTTTACCCTTCCCATGATGGCTACTGCTTTGAGGCAGTTTGAAATGATAGCTTAGGTAAAGAGACACCATCCTGAATCCTCCCTTTGCCATCTACTGACTAATTTTATCAATCTTATCTCCTGCTGTGACATCTATTTCCCTGCTTTTTTGACTAGTTGCAATTTGGGGCACATACATTGTCTTTTCAAACCCAGCATGCCCACAAATTATGGGAATCTAAATCACTTAGATTGCAGGCCACATGGGGAGAGCATGTCTCTTAGCAAAACTTTATTTCTACTTCTCAGCTTTAGACTGCTTTAAGAACTTTGAGTTCATACCTCTTTTTAGAGATGTGGCTGAAAACAGATAGTGATAACCATTATACATTACTGTTGTAAATGTTCCAGTATTTGTGATAACACCACAATTTCAGTCAACACATATCCTGTGTACATCCCAAGGTATAGCAAGTTATGTTTTTATTTAACTATTTTCTCTGCCACATGTTCATGCTTAATGATCATATGTTCATAGGATATCTAGATCTGTGATTTTGACATCAGTCTACATTCAAAGCTGGAGTAAGCTGGAAAGGGTGCAGTTGCAACATCTGTTCATTTTATCAGGACAGCAAAATATATATCCAGGAGACATTTTGTCATATGTCATTTGTCAGAACTTTTGCACATGGACATCTTAGCCCTAAGAAAGGTGAAGAAAGATAGCATTCATTTCTAGCCTTTAAAGGCAACATGGGTAAACATGAAAAGGATTGGGAATGAGTATTGGGGAAGTTAAGTAAGAAAGGCTATCGCTGATGAAGACTATGTTTAAATAAAAACATAACTTGCTATACCTTGAGATGTACACAGGATATGTGTTGACTGAAATTGTGGTGTTATCACAAATACTGGAACATTTACAACAGTAATGTATAATTAATTAATCTCTATTACTTAATAATGACAATGTAAGGTTATTAATTAGCTCTAATTGTGGCATCCATTGTTAGTTTTAGTATGAAGTGCCATTTTTAAACTTTTCTAGGTAGTTTTAATTTCTCTTTTGAGTTCATTTCAATGATCTGTTGGATTAATAACTATTGTATCTTAATTTCCAAGACATTTACATTATTTTCTAGTTAATTATTTAAAGAATAATATAGAGCTATATATATATATATATATATATATATATATATATATATATATATATATATATATATATATAGACTGTGAAATTTTCTTGTTGATATTGTTATTCTGGTGGTGGTGGTGGTTGTAGTAATGACAATAGTGATTATAATTTGTCCTTGTGTCCAAGAATGAATCATATTTTTGTAGAAGTAAACACAGGAAAAATATGTGTTTTTTTAGCAATAGTTTGACTTCTATTTATGAAATTGAATGTACTCATTTTATCACTCAACTTTTCTTATTTGTTAACTAAACATGTTAAATCCTCTCTTATTTTCCAATATATTTTGATTTATATATAGCGGCTGTGAATTTTTTTTGGTGTATATCAGTGTATAAACCTTATATTTCTTAGTTATTTCTTACTTTTATCATTATATAATCTCCTTCCTTATCCCACATGATTTTATTCTTAAATTCCAACCAGTTTGATATGAATATGATAGATCTGCTCTCTTTTTATTTGCATTTGCTGTTCCTTTTCTTATGCCTTTAAAAATTCTTGTTCATTTTTATTTGTTTTTGTTTTAAGAAGTTTCTTTCTCCCTCCATCCTTCCTTCCTTTCTTTCTTCCTTCCTTCCTTCCTTCCTTCCTTCCTTCCTTCCTTCCTTCCTTCCTTCCTTCCTTCCTTCCTTCCTTCCTTCCTTCTTCCTTCCTTCCTTCCTTCCTTCCTTTCTTCCTTCCTTCTTTTCTTCCTTCCTTCCTTCCTTCCTCCCTCCCTTCTTTCCTTCCTTTCTTCTTTCCTTTCTTTCTTTTGAATAGATAAATGATAGATAGATGATAGATAGATAGATGATAGATAGATAGATAGATAGATAGATAGATAGATAGATAGATAGACGATAGATAAAATAAACATAGCTAGATTAGGATTTATTACTCTGACAAAATCATTTTTACAAAATAGTTATTCTACTTAGTTGTCCAACATGACTTATTTTGTTTCTCGAATCTTGCTATGCTTATTTTTTGTTATTTTTATTCTTTGTTCTTATGTTATTATTTTTATTTTTTTTTCTGGATTCCTATAGTTCTAGATAGAGATAAACGAAACAAAAGAGAAATAATTTCCCTTTATGGAGCTTTACCACATCAGATAAATTTTGTTATCTGCTAGGGTCTGAATATTTATGTCTCACCAAAAGTCATATGTTCTAATCCTAATGCCCAGTGTGATGGCATTAGAGGTGAGGCCTTTGTTACAATTAGAGTGAAATAACTATTTTGTATTCTTTCATTTCTTAAAAATGAGTTTACTGTTCTTTAATAAGATTAATATTTTCATTAAAAAAGGCCCAAGAAAGCACCTTTTTTCTCATTTATTATATATGGATGCAGTGAGAGGTCAGCTGTCTAAAACCCAGAAAAGGGTCTTCACTTGAACCTGTCCACCTGTCACCTTGATTTTCAACATCTGGCCTCCGGAACGATGAACAATACATTTATACTGTTTATAAGTCACCCACTTTGTAGTATATTTTTAGGAACTTGGGAAGACTAAGACATTATTATATTAAACCAAGAAATTATATTTTCTACTAAGATTCTCTATTTCCCACCCGCTTTAAATCCCACATTTTGAGGAAATTTCTGTCTTTTCTTCTTTTAACTCTCATCCTGAATAAAAACTTTGGAATATTTTTTCTCTGTCGTCAACCTACATCTCCAAATGTTATACTTGTATTTATTATTAAATTTCCCTTGTAGTGTTTCTATTCTGTTTCAAGAGTTCTCATCTGATTTTTTTTTTTTTTTTTTTTACAATACAGACTGTTCATTTATGTCTTTGTATCATCATGACTCAGAATTGTTTCCATTTCTTTTCATGTATTTTGACTGCCAGGTCTTTGTTTTGTTGATTTGTTATTTAATCAGAGTCCTTTTTATCAGTCTTTTTGTGGATGAAGTACACTATTCTTATAGTTTCTAAATTTTCACTTTTTTGCAAAAACTTTACCTTTATTGGCATATGTTGTCTTGGGTTACGGCTATAGGATTGCAGTCTTCTAACTTTAAGTGTTGTCTTCAATATTCTGAAGTAAGCATTATTATTATTTTCAAATTACACAGAGGAAATGAGGGTTAGAAAAGGCACTGTCTTACCCAAATCACAGCATATGACAGAATATAATTCTCCATAGACCATATAACCCAGACTTTTAACTGTTTTCTTCTACTTCAACTTGATTGGCTAGAGAATAAGCAAGGGGCCCTATAAGTTGAGAAGAAGTAGGGGGAGCCCACTCCCTCTGATCTAGAGCCTTTTTTCTACCTGTTCTTTCTGTCTAGAATGTTACTCTCAGATCTTACCTTAACCAATCTCATTATTGTTCAGATCTCAGCTTGCATGTATCTTTTCAGAGATCCCTTCCTGGACCTCAGGATCAAAATAAAGTAACACTCAAATAAGAATAATATATACTCATCTATTTGTTTATAACTTTTTATTTTCATACTTAACTATCATATTAGGTATAAATCCCATGAAAATAATAACCTTGTCTTCCTAGTTCTTTGTTCTATTCCTATTGTTTCAAAATGAATTTGTTTGGTCTTTGTGCCCAATTACTGGCATGGAGCTTCTAAAACTTTTGAAATTTCCAGAATAATATGAGTGTTTGGTTATACATGAACCCTTTGTATCACACCTTGATTAGGACATGAAAGCTATGCCTTCTCAATCCTCCTAGATCTCGCCCTATGTGAGTCTTCATTTCTCCGGTCTAATTTGTATTCTTCATAATAAAACCGTAATAGTATTTGACTGTCCAGTGATCTATGAGTAATTCTAGCAAGTTTTCAAAACCCCCAAATATGTAGTCATTTGGTGAGAAGTGCAGGTAGCCTGGGAACCTCATTTGTGAATAGCATCTGAAATAAGGTCAGTCTTATGTAGGACCAAGCCCTAAATCTGTGTGAGTAATGTAAGAATTGAATTGTAGTACAATCAGTATAAAACTAATCCCCAACACCTTGATTAAGAGCAGGTACATGGTATTTACTAATTTAAAATTTATTGAATAATTGACTGAAGGAAGGTTTGAGTAAACCAGATAAATTTCTTAGCCTGTGTATTTATTTTCAACACATATCTCTGAGTATCAGGCTCCATTGCAACCTGTGACACACATCCTGATGCTATTTTGTGTGTATTAATTGCATCTTGACTATAAATCAGAAAAGCAGTGTTCTGATTGCTGATACCGTTAATTCGTTGAGACGTTATTCTATGTCCTCTTCATTGCCTTCTTTCTGCTATACACTAACAATGTTAAACTGTTCCACATTTCAGCTTCTTTACTGTCCCCTTCATAGCAATACTAAGCAGTAGGTCGCCTTCCCTTCAATTACCAAATCAACAATACTCACAATTGCCTGTAATACATATTTTCTTGTAACCTAAATTCTTTAAACATGCTTTAACACAGCTTAAAATTGTAATTAAGAAATTTTGAGGCACTCTCTTCAAGGATATTGCTTCCTCTAATTCTCTATTAGTCCTCTTTTAAAAAAGTCAATTTGTTTGAAAAGTGCAATTATCATCCATATTGCACATTTAAAATAATAATCATCTGTTTTCATAAAAATTTAACAATTGTGAAAGAATGTCAAGCTATAAAATAGAAAATTCTGAGCTTACCCTCTTCGGTATGTATAATTACTTAACTTAGGAATGTGATAGGAAACATTAATTCTTTCAGGCCATTAGATATATTGCTATAGCAGTGAGGCAATCAAAAGACTCATTATATTGTGTAGAAATTATATTATTAGCCTAAATTATATACATCAAAGCACCAAATATGGTATAAAGACGTAGGTGCTTAGAAAAGTAAAGAGGACTGTCTTCTCAAAATATATCTAAATAGGCCTTTGGCTATGTCTTAGGAAGAGATTAACTTCAGAAAATATACATATTCCCTTAATATAAACAACTTTTATCATGGTAGGAATTAACTAAACCTGAACATAATTCTTTCTTGATTGGTATAATATTCAACCTTCAAGTTTTAACAAAAGTTATATTGTTAATTTTCAAGATAACTACTGTTATCATGCTGCTCAAAGATATTATATTTAAAAGCACTAAGTACTGTATTAACCTAGATAATCTCCCACTGGGATTCAAATAAGTCTATTTACATAATAACCATATAATAACACATTATCTTTCACTTCATTTAAAGAACAACAATGGCATATGTTTTATCATCTGAATAGTCTGATAAAAAAAAAGTGAGTCTAATTTCTAAATTAATTATAAAGATTGAAGTAATAAAAGAGTCAGTATTTATATTAGAGTGAACAAAACTATCCTGATCATAATAAGGGTAAATAATGATAAATATGACTAATTGAGACTCTGAAGAGATCCTTGAGTCTCCAAATATATAGTCTTACTTTATGTATCACAAAACTTGAAATTCTGTAATTAAACCAGGTTACTTCAAATTTCTCAGTCCTTTGAATAAATAATAATAAAGTATTTTGAAAATACCTTTATTTTGGATAATACAAATTATAATGCCAATATTCAATTGAAGTATTTTAGAATATTTAAAGAACAAATAAGTAATATTTCTTACCACCCAATTAGGATATTTTACAATATCCTTATATGAATTGAATCACAGAACTAACTTAGACTGTGAAGAGCTTGAAAACCACACATGGATTAACCCCTCTGGGAGTTGACTTCTGAAGGGCTGAGTTATTATCAGAGGAATTCTATATTTATGGTGTTGATGAAGAAACATCCAAATCTGTAAATAATTTTTATGAGTTTTTTTTTTTTTAGCTAAAACTGAGGACAGTTGCCAGGAAGCAAGACCTCAAATGCTCCAGAGAGTGACTGTTTTGCAATTTCTTTTATGCATCTAAGATTAAAGAGAGAAGTAAGGAAAATTACATGAAGGTGTGAGAAAGCAAGGCAATGATTGGATTACAGGATGGTTAAGAAGATATATGCTCTCTTGAGGGTGCCAGAAAGAAATGACAAAGTGTCAAGCGAAATGTGGATCTAATGCTCAGGAAAGAGGAAGGACTGGAAATGCATATTTGGGAGTCATAAGCTTTTTAAATACAGTGAAAGAATTGAAGCACCTTGGAGCTTCCAAAAAGAGTCCAAATTTAAAGAAAAAAAAACTGGATATGACATTACTATTTAAAGTGTAGATTGAGGACAAAGAGATAATGAAAATGGCAGAGAACAAGTTGTTTTAATATGAAAGAAAAATAAAGAGAATAAAAAACAGGAGAGGGTGTCTAAATTGTTGGTTTTATTGTTAAGATTTTAGGAGGATAGTAAGAAATATAATACAAGTCCTTGTATTTATGTTTATGATTTTCCGAATGGGTGATAAACAATATCTATCTGTTTAGGAATACATATATTAAGTATATGGTGGCATTGAAGAAATTCTAGTAAATTATAGGTAAGCACACATAAGCTCAGGCAGATTTAAGAGTTGGGGAAAAGACTCCACTTCTGGATATTATAAATGCAAAGCCGTATGGCAAAGAAGTGTTTGTATGTGAATGGGAAGAATTTCTGGTAATTAATTTACCATATTACAGATAACCCATAACTGGGTTTGATTGTGAAATGATTTAATGATTTATTCCCAACTGAAACCTTTGGTTGCTAGACTAGTGTACACTGTCCATAAGACAAAAATGAACATATGTTGGCAGCTGGTTTACAGCATATACCACATTCAACAGGATACTACTGAAGAATTACAGGATATTGATTCTCAACTGGCACTTTAGCTGATCCCTCACCAAAACATTTTAGTGTTCTATGAAGCCACCACAATTAATTCTGTAGGTATGACTGTATTCCTCTATTTCCTTCACCATAAATACAGTTTGTGGTCAGAATTAATATTTTTGGGGAAGCCAAAGAATACAAACAAAAAAAATGTTTAAGTCTCTGAATGAGAGTCAAGCAGAAGCTTTTTGAAAAGATAAGGGCTTCCTCATCTAGAATATGCATCTATTCCCATAGGACAAATCACAGCCTTCTCCATGATGAAAGGAGTCAAATGTAATCAACCTTTCATCAGAGACTAGCTGGGCATTGGCCCCTACTGTTACCCATTAATACCAGCAATAGCAGTAGGTGGCCATATTAGCCTTAATTAAAGGAAATGCATGTTATTGATCCAATGCAGTTTTCATTCCTGCTACCACAGAGAGCTTATAAATAAGCCCATCGAACAAACAACAGGAGACTTGAGAATGAAACTGATTAAAATCCACTGGAAAAAATATTTTTTTCCATCAGATTATTGAATGTCTGCTACTCTTGAACTCCCCTTTGGTGGGCCTTCACATGGCCTACAAATATCTAACATTTTTTGACAATTCTGAAAGGTCAATATAAATAGTTCTCCTATAGTTTACCTTTCAGAAATTTTCCAACTTTATTCTTTCAGAATCCTGACCAGTCAACAACTTCCTTAGCCTCTGTCCATTAATTAGTGTAGATTAATTCCTCAGACTATCTTTTTTTCCACAGAAAGTGGGAAACTAAATGTAAGGACCCCAAAGTAGGTACTTTATGGCTCTTGTCTTTCATATCCATTCCTGAACTATACTGTAATATAGGAATAATCTATTTCAGACTTATGCCAGCATACCATGCAGACCCAACTGTAAACCACACCTGTGTTTTTCCTTCCTATACTAACTGGTCAAAGGGAATTAATTCTTCATGAAATCATTAGTGTTAATTGGAGAGTGGGCAAAAGGCAATAGGAGAAGACATAATAGGTGTCTAAGCCATTTGTATTTTATCTTTACTTTTGCCTCTGTACCTGTTTAGACACCATCTCAGATACACAATTTCTATTTACAATGGAATGTTGTTGTACAGGTCTGATTTTAGTTCACTGGATCAATTTATAATGAGTAGTTATGGTCACATGGTATCCCACAGTCAGACATTCAACAACTACCAGGGTCTAGTAGCAATCCAAAGGCTGCTTTTCAAATAGTTGTTAGCAAAGGAAGCAATAGTCTTAATATAAAATGGGTTTGCATTGTGATTATCTAACTGAAGTTTTCCATTTGTCTCACCGATCATTCCTATCTGCCATAGGCACTTTCGGTATTTTCTGGTCTCAAGATCGTAAAGTTTGTAGTAGTTTTATATTATGTTAACATAGCTAAACTGAATCTATGTTTTCTACAAGCAATTTTGTTGTATGATTTTTAGTTATATTTGGTCCCAAGAGAAATTTCAATGAGATTTGGATTAAAATTAAGCAGCAATTGTTATACTCTGAATATTGATATAGTGTGCCAGACACCACTGTAACTTGTGAACATGGGCACTAATCTATTGGTTCACACTGTTGGTGTAGGACAGCAGCCAAGCCCATTGCATGTGTATGTGTGTGAGTGTGTGTGTGTGGTGCATGTGTGTGTGTGAGCACACATGTGTATACTTCAGTTTTGCCAAACCCTTGGCCTACATGTATGCAGTTTTATGGCAAAGAGTGTCATCTTTTATAGGTCACTTGCATTTTCAAGGTTGCCAGTGATAAGAAACAGTCATGAGTCATTTGTCTTCTCATGTATCTGTTCTAATGTCCTATTTATCATCACCTCCCCTGCTTCAAGATCATATATTTTTCCCTAAACTATCTATTCTGCAGAGACCTACAGTCATCCCTCTCCTCTGTAACACTCATATCCAAATACAGTGGAGTATGACTTTTAAATAATTCCACAAAATCTTTACCTATATTCTCCTCCATTGTCATGACTCCCATTCAAGCTATGTCACTGGAGTCAGTTCTGAAGTCTTAATGTCTTAGGCCCATTTTTGTCATTTATACTCTACTTCCTTTGGAGACCTATGTACTCAGTAGATTGTATAATCCCAGATAACTTGGTGCTTTAATATCATCAATAGGATTTTTTGTGAATAGATTGAAAATACACACACTTTCGCTGATTTGATTTTCTCAAGTCATTGCCAACTGTTTTTTATTTTTGTTTTGACAATATTTTTATATAAATAATGTCAGGATAATTATAATTTTATTACTGAATAATAATATGTTAGCTGAAATTAAAATTTAAAGAGAAGCTCCTGTGTTTACTTCAATTGTTCATTTTAAAATTTTGAAACATTTGAATTCAGGAATTAGTTTTGAGAAAAGAGTGAAATTTTATAGGTATAATTTTGATTATATACTGCAGTACATTTTCCCTATTTACATTTCATATATTTTTAATGAAAACATGAGTAGCTACAGAAACTGTTTTTTATATCTCTTTGTGCCCTCACAGTATAATGTAAATAGTTGTCAGCGGCTTGTGGAAGAATATTAAAGCCCATGTAGATGAAAACATTAATAGAGAAGTGTAAAATTTACCAGATCAGTTTAATATTATATTAAAATATAAATAAAACATAACTGACAGTTTCTTTAAAGAAACCTGTAAGCTTAAATAAATATGCTTTCATTAAAATTTGAGGAAATAGAGTCCAGGTCGTTTTGAGAGTGCTCTATGGAGCTGAGTTAAATTTTCTTTTTTACTAATTGCTTTTATTTTAACTGAGATTTCCTTCCCATTCCAGAATAGCAAGGTTCTTGACCCTCATTCTTGCACATTGGTTGTATCTAAATTTCTCAAAGGTACTGTTGTCAATTCCTGGAATTATGATGTTATGTTCTCCTGACACCAAGTATTGTTCTATATAATATTAGCAGTTTTCTTGAATTCCACTGAAACAAAAACACAATAAAAAACAAACCTAATGCATATAGTGCATTAATTTGGTAGAATTTATCAAGGATTTGGAGTTTAGAGGGCAAAATTTACCATACAACTATGTAAAAAGAGAATCAAACTCCTTTTTTGATGTTTGGCTCTAGACATTTTTTTTAATCTCATCTTACTTTTCAAACTTTTGGCTCCACATCTAGACAGCCTGATAAGATAGTGTGCTCAGAACTTCGGCACAAGTGGGAAATTTAAATATTACAAATTACCAACTAACTTGAAGACTTTTCCCCATTCTCAACCTGGAGCCACTGTTAAAGCTCAATCCACTCCCCATGCTTTGCCCAAGCCAGTTCAGACCTGCTTGTTTCACATATACTCTTTTTTGGAGTGTCATTAGCTCTGACATCTAAACTCAATTTTGGATGGGAATCCATCCCGCTTCTGCTGACTACCTAAAAGACATACTGAAACATTCAGATTGAAATTTGGGCATATATGTTTTTAATTGTTCTTTTCATATTATAATCTCAGGGATATGTCATATTGTTTTATTCTCCTTGCTTCCAATTCTAGCCTCATGACATATTACAACTCTTCTCTTTTCTTCCTGTCATCCTTCTATTACATCATAAACTCCTTTTCAATTCTCAAGTAGAAAATGTTATAGGCTTGCTACCTGACTTCCTCAAGGGCCTTGCCTTTCCCCACAAGACAGTTATAAATATATTTACTAAGCAAAATCCATTTCTTTGCTAGAGGGAGTCATGGTGACATTTCTCATTTCTTTGGTTGTGTATGTGTATATTTGTTCTGTTGCACAAATCCTGACAAACATTAGAAAGTGCTACTTTATTTGGGTTTTTCTGTCAGCACCGCCATTTGTCTTTCCCTCCTGGCTGAAGAAACATTTTTAGAGGTATAAGATATTTTAATGAAACTTTGGGCTTCCTGTCAAATTAACAAGTAGTTCACATCCATACTATGATAGTAATTAGGTTTTCTTTTTGCTCCAATCTAGTACATGCTTTTAACAGACTCATGCTTTCTTTTTTTAAATTACGTATATTGGGGTAACATTGGTTAATTCAGTTATATAATTTTCAGGTGTACATTATAATTTAACATCGGTATATTCTACTGTGTGTTTACCACCCAAAGTCCAGTTTCCTTTAGCTATCAAACATTTGATCCTCTTTACCCATTTCACCCTCCCCCTACCACATTATACATGTCCCCCTTTACCCTATCTGCATCCCTCCTCCTTCCCACCCCCTACCCTCTGATAACACTAGTCTATAGTACATGTCCACGAGTCTCTGTTTGTTTGTCCTGTTCCTTTGTTGCTTTTAGGTTTATGTCCCACATATAAGTGATATCATGTGATTTTCAGCTTTTTCTGTCTGGCTTATTTCACTTAGCATAATTATCTTGAGTTCATTCCATGTTGTTGCCAATAGCTGTATTTCATCTCTTCTTATGGCTGAATAATATTCCATTGTATATATGTGCCACAGCTTCTTTAGCCAATCATCTATTGTGGAACACTTTGGTTACTTCCATGTCCTGGCTGCTGTAAATAATGTTGCTATGAACATTAATGTGAAAATAGCTTTATGGATATAATTTTTTAAGTCTTTGGGGTAAATACTCAGTAGAGGGATTGCTAGATCATATGGTAGATCAATTCTTAGTTTTTTGAGGAGCCTCCATACTGTTTTTCATAGTGGCTGAACAAATTTGCAGTCCCACCGGTAGTGTATGAGGGTTTCTTTTTCTCTGCATCCTCTCCAGCATTTGTTATTACTTGTCCTGTTGATTATAGGTATTCTAACAAGTGTGAGATGGTATCTCGTTGTGGTTTTGATTTGTATTTCTCTAATAGCTAATGACGTTGAACATCTTTTCATATGTTTGTTGGCCATTTGTAGGTCCTCTAGGGAGAAGTGTCTGTTTAAGTCTTTGGGGTAAATACCCTCTGCCCATTTTTTGATTGGATCATTTTTGTGTGTGTGTGTGTGTGTGTGTGTGTGTGTGTGTGTGTGTGTGTGTTATTGAATTGTATGAGTTCTTTGTATATTTTGGATATTAGGCCCTTAGTGGAGGCATTGCTTACAAATATATTATCCTATTCTGATAGTTGTTTCTTTACTCTGTTAACGGTTTCTTTTGCTGAGCAGTAGCTTTTTTAGTTTGATGTAGTCCCAGTCATTTATTTTTGCTTTTACTTCCCTTGCCTTTGAGGTCAAATTTATAAAACCCTCTTTAAGTGCAAGATCCTTGAGTTTCGTTCATATGTTTTAATAGACTCATGCTTTTGTATTTAACATTCACTTTTTTTTTTTTACGGTATAAGTCTGCTAGCAATGTATTATCTCAAGTTTATCTGAACTATTTCTATTTTCCCTTTATTTTTGAAGCATATTATTTTCTCTTTGTAGATTTCTAGCTTGGAAATCTTTCATTTTAATTTTTTGCAGAATTACCATTTTATCTTTTTTTTTCACTATTTCTTTTGAGAAGTCAAATGGAATATTTATTGTCATAATGAAACTTTTTTACCTCCTCTGGCTGCATTATGATATTCTTTTCATCATTTGTTTTCAGGATTTTGACAATATGTAACTAAATATGGTTTTCATTGTATTTATCCTGTTTTGAGTCATAGAGTTTCCACTCCTTTTCTTGTTCTCTTCTGAGACTCCAGCTGTTTATATAGTGGATTATTTAATATTTTCCAAACTATTTTTCATATTTTGTTTGTTTTTCATCCTTTTTTCACCCCTCTGTGCATCAGCATGAATACTTCTATAGACTCTTCTTAGAGGATATTGACTCTTTTTTCTCTTTAATCTAGCCTGGTGCTGAGTACATTCATTGAAATCTTTATTTCAGACATTGTTTTTTTTAGGAGACATGTTTTTTGTTGAAATGCAACATATTTTTATTTAATTTTAATTTTTTTTCTAGGTCCTTTAATAATTACTTAAAAGTTCTTCTTTGATATTACCAATAGCTGGATGTCATATAAGAGAAATAATATGGTATTTGTCTTTCTCTGACTTATTTCACTTAGCATAACATCCTTGAGGTCCATCTACATTGTCAAGAATTGCAAGATTTTATTCATTTTTATGGCTGTATAATTTTCCATTGTATATGTATATACCACAATTTCTTTATTCATGGATGGCCATTTAGGTTGTTTTTATATCTTGGCTATTGTATATAATGCTGCAATGAATATGAGGTATCTATATCTTTTCAAAATAGTGTTTTTATTTTTGAATAAATACTCAGAAATGGAATTGCTAGATAATATGGTAGTTCTATTTTTAATTTTTTGAGGAACTTCCATACTGGTTTTCATAGTGTTTGCACCAATTTACATTCTCACCAATAGTGAACAAAGGTTCTCTTTTCTCCACATCCTTGTCAACACTTGTTATTTTTTTGTCTGTTTAATAATAGCCATTCTAACAGGCATGAGGTGATATTTTGTTGGCATTTTAATTTGCATTCCCCTGGTGATTAATGATGTTGAGCATCTTTTCATGTGCCTGTTGGTCATCTATATGTCTTCTTTGGAAAAACATTTATTCAACTCTTCTACTTATTTTTTAATCAGATTTTTTCTTTTTCTTTTTTTTTTTTCTGTTGAGTTGTATGTCCTTTATATATTTTGGATATTATAGCTGTATCAGATATATGATTTATTTTCCCCCATTCATTTGGTTGCCTTTTCATTTTGTTGATGGTTCCCTTTGTTATACCTAAGTACATTTTAGTTTGATGTAGTCTGACTTGTTTATTTTGCTTTTATTGCTTTTGCTTTTGGTGTCAGATTAAAAAAATTATCAAGAAGACCTATGTCAGGGAGCTTACCATCTACATTTTCTTTTAGGAGTTTTATGTTTTCAGGTCTTATGTTCAAGTCTTTATTTTGAGTTGATTTTTCTGTGTGGTATAAGATAGTGGGCCAGGTTCATTCTTTCACATGTGGCTGTCCAGTCTTCTCAATATCATTTATTGAAGAGAATGTCTTTTCTCCATTGTATATTCTTGGCTCCATTGTCATAAATTAAATGATTATATATATATATATTGGTTTATTTATGAGTTCCCTTCTGTTCTATTGATCTATTTGTTTGTTTTTATGCTAATACCTTGCTGTTTTAAATAATATAGTTTTGCAATAAAGTTTAAAATCAAGGAGCATGATATCTCCAGCTTTTTTCTTCTTTCTCAAGATTGGTTTGGCTGTGTAGGGTCTTTTGTGGTTCCATACAAATTTTAAGATTTTTAATTCTATTTATGTGAAAAATGCCACTGAAATTTTAATAAGAATTTCATTGAATCTGAATATTGCTTTGGATAGTTTAAAAATATTTATTCTTCTAATCCATGAGCATGGAATTTTTTAAATTTATGTTCAGTTTTTTCATTAATGTCTTGTACTTTTCAATATGCAGATCTTTCTCTTTTTTGATTAAATTTATTCCTATTTTATTCTTCTTGATGCAATAGTAAATGGGATTGTTCTCTTAATATTTCTTTATGTTTGTTATTGGTATAAGGAAATGCAGTAGATTTTTGTGTATTGATACTGTATCCTGCAAGTTTACTGAATTTGTTTATTAGTTCCAAAAGGTTTTTGATGGAGCCTTTGGCTTTTCTATATATAGTATCCTGTTGTCTACAAATAGTGACATTTTTACTTCTTCCTTTTCAATTTGTATGTCCGTCTTTCCTTCCTTTCTTCCTTCCTTCCTTCCTCTTTCTCTCTTTCTCTTTATATTTTTCCTCTTCCTCCTCTTCCTCCTACTCTTCTTTCTCCTTCTCTGATAGTTGCTCCTCTAGACAGTTGCTCTGTCTAGAATTTCTAATACTATATTAGATTAAAGTGACAATAATGTTCATCTTTGTCTTATTCCTTATCCTAGAGGAAAAGTTTTCAGCTTTTCACCATTGAGTGTGATATCAGCTGTAGACTTGTTGTATATGGCCTTTATTAAGTTGGGGCATGTTCACTCAATATCCACTCTGTTGAGAATTTTTATAAAAGAATATGGAATTTTGTTAAATGCTTTTTCCATATGTATTGAGATAATAATATAATTTTTTCCTCATTTTGTTAATGTGGTGTATCACACTGACTGATTTGCGGGTGTTGAATTATTTCTACATCCCTAGAATAAATCTCACTTGGTCCCAGCATATGATCTTTTTATGTATTGTTGAATTCAGTTAGCTAATATTTTGCTAAGTATTTTTTGCAGTTATGTTTAACAGGGATATTGTCCTATAAGTTTCTTGTTTTATGGCATTTTTGTCTGGTTTTGGTATCTGGGTAATTAAGGAAATGCTAGCCTCATAAAATGTGTTTAGAAGAGTTTCCCCTCTTTTAGTCTTTGAAACAGTTAGAGAAGAATTGGAATTAATTCTTTGAATGTTTAGTAGAATTCACCAGTGAACCCATTTGGTCCAGGACTTTTGTTTGTTGAGCAGTTTCTGATACTGATTCAATATCCTTGCTAGTAATCAGTCTATTAATATTTTCTATTAAATAATTATTCAGTCTTCATAGGTTGCATGTTTCTAGGAATTTAGCCATTACTTATAAGTTGTCCAATTTATTGGTATAAAATTGTTAACAGCAGTTTCTTATGGTGCTTTTAATTTTTGTGGCAGCAGTTGTAATATCCTCTCTTTCACTTCTGATTTTATATTTTTGATTTCTCTCTTTTTTTCTTGGTGTGTCTAGTTAAAGGTTTCTCAACTACATTTATCTTTTAAAGGAACCAGCTCTTAGTTTTATTAATCTTTTTTATTATCTTTTAGTCTCTATTTTATATATTTCTGCTCTAATATTATTTTTCCTTCTACTGTCTCTGGACTTTGTTTTTCTAGTCCCATTATGTGTGTAGTTATGCTGTTTATTTGAGAGTTTTCTTGTTTCTTGAGGTGGGCATTTATCACCATGAACTTATAAAAAAGAAAAATCTAGACACACACACACACTCACACACACACACACACACACACACACACACACACACACACACACACGAAGCTTGCTGTGAGACAGTAAAGGCAGTGATAAGGATAATGCTTCTACAAGTCAAGGAATGCCAAAGAGTGCCAGGAAAGTATAAGGTAGGAATAAGCATGTATTAGATTCTTCCTCACAGCTTCAGAAGGACTCAACCATGCAAGTACCTTGTTCTAACAATTCTAGCCTCCAGAACTGTGAGACAATACATTTTTGTTGTTTAAGCCACTTCATTTTCAATGCTTTGTTTTGGCAGCCCTAGCAGACTAATATAGGGGGCAAGAAAACAGACAATGAACATCACACCAGAAGTTATATGTTAACATGCATCTGGGCACAGAAGATATTGCAATTTCCACCCACATCGGAATTCCAAAACATCCATTATTACTCAATTACTTTACAATTTGAATTAATTTTTTAAATGACAGTATTTCCAAATGTGTATATTAGATATGCTTGAAATCTATATGATTTTGTTAATCAATGTCACCCCAATAAATTTAATTTAAAAAATTAGTACAGCTATGACAGCAGGGTCAATGAGTCATCAAGCTTCCCCCTACAAATCTGCCTTCCTATTACTTCTGAAGAAGAATTGAGGCACAGGTACAATTCATAACCTGGGACAGTGGTGTAAAAATAACTGGGTTTCTCATCAGGGGACCATGTATGCCCTCCTTCAACTTCAATACTCCTTCTAAAACTTACTACCACCACCCCACCACATTTCTTTGAATTCTTTTGCTCATTCCCATTATTCCCATTATTCTAATCTCCAAAAAAGTAAAATTTTAAATTACCAATAGGGTAATTGGTAGTCTGCTGTTCTCTGAGCCAGCATAGAATAGACTACTTGAGGTTGAACATGGATGTTCTGGAATGGTCAGGAACAATTTTGTCTTTTAAAGAAATACATAACTTATTCATTCAATAGCCATAGATGTTATATCAGATATTACCTGTTTCTTGAAAATCTTGAAGGTCTTTTATAACTATGGATTAAATGTTTGTGTCTTCTCAAAATTCCAGTGTTGAAGCTCCAAGCCCAGTGTTAATGACATGTGGAGGTAATGCCTTTGGGAACATAAATAGAGTTATATGAGTCATGAGGGCATACCCCTGGTTTGATGAGATTAGTCCCTTAAAAAAGAGACGTTAGTGAGTATGCTTTCTTTTCTACTACACATATGCACAAAGAGGTCATGTGAGCTCACAGCAAAATGGCAGCTGCCGACAAGACAAGAGAGGAAGCCTCAGAATAAAAGCTACCTGCTCATACCTTGATCTTGGACTTCCCAGCCTCCAGAACTGTGGGAAATAAATTTCTATTGTTTAAACCATCCATGGTGTTTTGTTATGTCATTCAATGAATACTGTGATAGCAGTTTATATTGAGCCTTTTACTTTTTTACTTATAAGATAAATAACACAAAGTAGCAAAAAATAACGTGTATAAAAGTTACTCTTCTTTATTGCATGCTTTTAAAAGCAAGTGCTTAATGTGAGATGTGTCATAAGGCTTACTTTCCTCCTATTTTCTACATTAATTTTCTTATTAAGAATCACTGAAGCAAAGACATGGAAAGTTTGATTGACATTGATAGATGCCTTTAACAAAAGTTATGGTGAAAAATCATTCTATCTTTTCTATTGTATGTCACAGTTTATTCATTGAGGAAGAGATGGATTAAAAATGAGAATGGAGAGACTGATTGGGTTTTGAGACAATAAATTTGTTATATGTAGAGACAATGCTATGTGAGAAAAGTAAAGCTTAAATTCTAAGAGAATGTTGATTAGCTATATTATTTAGTATTATTTTAGTAAACAACTGTAGGAAAGAAGTAGAGAATTATAGAAAATATGTTCAGAGTTTGTGTTGGGAGCTGAGTTCACTCAGTGCCATTTCTTGGTTCCTGACTTCCTTTTCTCCTTGTCTGTTAATAACTCCTTTTTTTCTGCATCAAGAAGGTAAGAGTGAGAAGATACAGACAGATGGACCCCAACCTCAATCTAGCGAAACTCTGAGGACTTTCCCATTTTCTAACTAAAATTAACCCAGTGATACCTGAATTATAGTGTCTTTAACACAGAACTTAGTGTTTGGACCTGTTTATATGTAAACATAGTTTAAAATGTCATTTATTAATATAGATAGATAGATAGATAACCTCTACTACATGTCTTCTATTACAATGCAACACTTGTTTCTCCTTCTGTCAAGGAAAAAATCATTCTGAACATGTCCTTTCTCATTTTCATGACTCACCAAATCCTATGATTGTCTTCTCCCAGCCTTGGTATCTACAAGGCATCGATCCTATCATCATTGCAGTGATATTTATTTTTCTTTGTTTTCATTTTCCTCCTTAAATTTTATTAGTATTATTCTCACTCCTTTTCTAATATTCCAAGTGAAATCCCAAGTCTATATATATTCAATTTAAGACTTTACCCTTGACTCTCCTGGCTTAATGTTGCTAGAGAGAAGGAAAAATAATCTCTTGTTAATTGGGAGTCTTGGCTGCTAATTTCAGATGAATGGATCCTTGGGATATCCAGCAATCCCATTATACTTTGCTGGTTCATTCACAAAACATTCCTACTCTAACAGATGACTATTTTTTTTAACTTTATTCTTCCTATATATTTGATTTTACTGAAAAGTAACCATAAGGCAGTTTTGTATGTCCCTACCACTTTTTAGGAACCTATCTATATCCACATTTCTAATGATGACTATTACCCATTTCTGCTAGATAAAGTGAACCTCCTCAAACACTTCGAGATCTCATGCACTGTTATCTGCTCAAGTGTATTGTTCCAGCATTTGTTTTGTATAACTGCCATCATCAGTTCTATGAGTTCTTTTTCTGCACCTTTATTCAAAGATAATCTAATAACTCCAATTTCACACACACACACACACACACACACACACACACGCACAATTTACCTCCTAATTGTGCATTCTCCTCTAGCTAAATCCTAACAAATCTTCCTATATACTAAATTTTCTATTTCACCAATTTCTGTCCATCTATTTTTTTCTTGCATCCAGTTCAGTCAGTAACTTTATTACTCAATTAAAACAGCCAATGTCTAGGTTAACAATGACCTCCTCACTGACAAATTCTATGGTTAATTTTGGTCAAATCAACATTTGACCCTCCTTTGAATTTTTCCCTTATTTTCCTCCTTTCTCTTGAGTTTTTGTGCATATATTCTGCTTGCTCTTCAACTATCAAAGCTTTAAATATTAAAGTGATCATGTTCTATTATATAGTTTGTTCATATCATCCATGGCTTCAAAATAACAGTATCCAATTAAAGATAGAGACCAGGTATCTTTCACCATTTCATCTCCATGTCCTGCACTGTGGAATGAGTAAATGATCCCTCTCAGGATCTCTTAGATGAGTGTAAGAAAAGATGAGTTATTCTCCCCTCTAATTTGTACCTTGTAATCCAAAGCAAATTGCCTGATATAAATAGCAAATGACTCTTTTTCTACGTCTCTATGTGAAAGAAATAATCTTAATGCAGTTGATTATAATGGTCTAATAATATTAATTATTCTAGGTTTTAATTTCCTAATAAATGATGTCATAGAGTGTAATTTTTAACCAAAAAAAAAGGTGAAATGTAGCTCATCTACCCAAGTCCATTTATTTCTTACCTGAAGGGTCACCATTTTGAGAATCTTATCTTTGCACAGAGGACAAAAATACTATGCCACCCATAAAATATGCAATCATTGGAAGTTAATCATGCTTGCTTATTGATAGTATAATGTTGGCACTTTGTTAAATGTAGTTCACTAAATAATAGATAATACTTTGTTCAGGACAGGTATCCTTCTTGTTCTCAGGCATTCATTTACCACATTCTATAAAATAAAATGATTTTATGACTCCAGTATTGACTAAGCAAAATAGTCATAAATATTATCAATATTATTTGACCTTTAACTATCAGAATCAACTTACAATATTCCAAATGTTTTGCAATCTAGACAACTACTATATAATATATGGGGACATTAAATAAGACCATTTGAGAAAAGCACTTGAAAAAGGCTAAAGTGGAACTCAAATTAACCCATTCTATCTCTTTATAGTAATAATGCAAAAAATATTTTTTTAGATGATCTAATATAAAGTGCTTTAAATGTTGTACTTAAAGCATCCATATAGAAACATAACTGAATTATGAATCGCTTAGTATAGTGCACACAATGCCTGTAAAATATATATGCCTGTTTCAATTTAAATAATAATTTCAGATTATCTGAAAATGGAGGAAGATACTGCTTCTAAATTATTGTGGATAATTCAGTCTATTGAGACATTTTTAAGGATCTCTATTCTTTTGAAAAACACCAGATAGGAATTTTATTAAATTTCCTTCAATTTGAGTTTGTCTAATATTATCTTATGATTTTATTGGAATTATAGATTTTGTAGGAAAAGCAAAACAGAGGTGAATTTCTGTTTTCAGAGGTGAATTACTGTTTTGATTGCTTCCAGCAAGGGACATGTGCTATAAATACAGCTCATTACTGGTGATGTTAACCTTAATCATTTGGTTAAGGTAGTGACTGTCCAGTTAACTATAGTAAAGATGTTTCTTACAGGCAGAGAAAACAAAATAATTTAAAGGCCCCAAGATAGGTGTATGACAAATATGTATAAGAAAATGCAAGGAGACCAGTGTGTCTGGAAAGGAGTGAGAAAAAAAATTAAAAATAATTTTTAAAGAATAAAGAATTGAAGCTATTGCTCAGGTAGGAGTAGTCTTATGAGAAATTTTAAGGTCTTTAGCTTTTTCTTTATATATAATGTGGATACGTTGCTGTTTTTCAAAGATAACTTTGGCTGCATATGAAGTTTGGACTAGGGCGACTGGTTGTAGTGGTTCTGATAACTAATCAAATTCTTGTTATATTTTGAAGATAAAATTAACAGTATTTTATGATAGATTTGACATGTAATATAAGAATAAATGAAACAGACTTCAAGATTGTTTTGGTCTAAACAGTAGGAAGAATGAATACTTCAAAGACTATGGAGTGAGCATATATAACAGGTAGGTCAGGCATTTGGTTTGGGGTACACTAGCTGCCAATTAGACATGCCAGCAAAGAGCTAATGTACATAGTTGAATATGTACTATGAGTTACAGAATTCAAGGCTAACAATCCAAATTGAAAATTATTACTATTTAGCTGGGTACAATAAGCATTACTAATATGGACCAATATTTTCAGTTCTACTCTTCTCCAAAAACCTAAGGCATTAAAACACCGCTGCCGACTTCAAGTTAAATGTTCCATATGACCTCCATTCACGAACAAAATGTGAATAGAAAAGATTTGTGTCGCCTTTGGTTAGAAATATATTCAAAGGTCAAGAAATTATTTTTCAAATTATCTTCCAATGTTCAAACATACCTTAAAATCTTATTTTGAGATGGTGTCACTTCATACCGGTGAACCTCTGCCAGCCAAAGTTTCTGAGTATCTGCTATAAGCAGAGCCAGTCTATCAACCCGCACTGCATGTAAGTAGATGAGAAAGAAAAATAGGGATTTGTTGTATTAGGTCAAATTTGAATTTGGGCTTAATACACCTGATTAACAGATAATATTTAAAACCATAGATTTAATTTTATTCAGATCACCTAGGGATTAAATGAAGATAAAATAGAAAAGTTAGAAAATTAATATATGACACTATATTATAGATTATGTACCTATACAATTTTCCTTTGTCTATTGTGGTTTTATAAAAGTCATGTTTTCATATAAAATCATGAGGATTGCTGTTGAAATCTCATTTTTTCCCAACTTCTTTTGACAAAAATATTAAAGGAAAATATTAAGTTTAACAAATGATCATTACCAAAGGTTGGCAATCTTTTTTTTTTTTTTTGCTATATGTAAATATGCACTCATAATAGGAAGTTTTGAGAAGTCTAATGTAGCAATACTTTTATCCCTAGAAAATTGATGTTGAAAACACAATTGACAAAAGATGAAACAGTAAAACAATATGAAAATAGGCAGTATAACTTATAGTTTATAAATTATTAATGCTGGAGCTAGCAAACATGGGCTCATATTCTAGCCCTACTTTTATTAGCTATATTTCTTAACTTCTCTGTGTCTCATTTTCTTCATGTTAAATGTGAGGAAACAATGATATCAACCTTATAGGATTACTTTGAGGATTAAAAAAAACTTGTATAGGTAAAGTGCTTGGAAAAAGCCACTCAGTAAAGGCAACTTAGTTTTAACTATTACTCTTACATTTTCAGGCATCAGCCTAAATTACAGATATCAAAATTCTAACAAACGCATTTCACTTCTGCCTCCATGCCTATACCCACATAGACCAATGTGGCTTGAGAAAATCACAGATCCTTGCTGATGTGTCTCATTTTAAATCCAGGATTACTAACCCTAAATGAGATGTTAATGTTGCCCAAAGGTCACACTGTTCTGTAATCCATTCACTTCCCTATGTCTCTTTTACTACCTCTATCTCAGCTGATTATCATATTCTATTATCTATTATCATATTCTATATAAAAAGGTATAATCAAATGAGACCCCACATAGTGTCACCACAAGAACTATAAAACTACTTGCCTCTGACACCATATGCTGCTGTGCTTTTTTGTTATTGTTGTGAATAAATTGACAGTGCACCCAGCTAAGATGACCAGTCCTTAACTTCATGCAGCAAAACCCATAATCTGTTGCCTACTCATGGATATGGTTCCAATAATTATTATTTCTCATTTTTACAAAATTCTATTTATTTTTACATTATTTTATTTTATCTCCTTTTTATATCTCATAAAGATTTATCTATCTATCTATCCATTATTTATCTATCTGTCTACCATCTATCATCTATTTATCTATCATCTATCTATTATCAACTATCATCTATCATATATAAGAGGGAGATAGTTAATTTAGTGGGAAGCAGAGCATAAACGGAGTGAGTTCAAGAGATAATTAGAAGAGAAGAATTAGAAACAACAGAAGAAAAAAAACTCATCATATAAACTGAGCTGCAATATAAAGAAAGATACCTTGGTATCTGGAAGGTAAAGTGTGATTGAAAAGACTATTTGTTTTTAAAAAAAAACATAATATATATAGTCTGAAATCTTGGCCTACAAACTATTTATTCACTACCCTTAAGAGTAGATGTTATAAAATAACAAAAGTATTTTTTATTTAAGTAACATTTTTATGCTTAGACAAGATATTTTCTAAATTTAAATTTTAGCTTAACAAAAAGTTAATTAAACCATAATTTATTTAAAATTGAATAATGTGATTGCAATTCAGTGTACTATTTATTTCATGATAGTGGCAAGCACTACCTTCACAATATGTAAATAATACATATTCTATAAAAACTGATAATCTATTCAGAAAATAAACATAGCATACAAATTATTGTTTCATAAAGAATGTGTATTTCCTCAAATGTGATGTGATAATGTTCAAAGTTATTATATTAGTCTAATTATTTTTCAATTTTTTGGTTATAATTATATTTGAGTGATTTTTTAAAGAAATACATGATTCCATTATAATGTATGCTTAATAGACTTTTGGATCTAAATTTTTACAGTATCTAAATTATATCATGGTAGGAAATTAGAAATTTAGGCAAAGTACCACATATCAATATAATTTTATATATCAGAGATTGTTCTTATGGCAAGTGGGTGGGAGTCAGGACTTAACCTTCATTCCAATGCATCTTAACTATTTCTATATATAATTATTTCTTTTAACCACTGGAGTAAGATATTATTTGCATGGAAATTACTAGAGTTTTGAGAGTTGTAAATAAACTAAATTTCATATCAATACCCCTTAATATGAACAAGGGATGAGACTAGGAACAATAATTTTTATCTATGAAAAGGAAAAATTCTCCACTGTCACTCACCGTGGGTAGCTTAAACACAATGAGAGAAAAATTAATCTGATTGTTTTGACAGTAATGTTTTCTAAAAGTGAGCCAGATTTTGTGTCAATGCAGGGTTGGCTTTTGAACTTAAAGACTTAGGAGCAAGCACAAGCAATAACAGGTAATTTGTATGCTATAAGCAAAACTTTAGAATCATTTCCATGTTGCCAGAGTGCAAAGTGGGAGGCTGTGAGTGATGAGGGGTGAAACTGAAGGAGAGCTACCCAGGAACAAGATCGTCATTTAGTGACACTTCATGAAACTTAAAATTCAGCTACTAGTAATAAATGCAATTTATTTTTGCCATGTAATTTATTTAACTGAATTTTTAGTAAAATAATGTGTTTCTTGTAAAAGGTAAATAATAAAAATGAATATAGTTACATATGCAATATTAAATAATTCCTTTCATTTTCCAAATCCTCACACCTATAATAATATAGATTATATTTCATACTTTTTAAAAATTGTTCATTCAAATATATATATGCTTTTTTCCATAGATTTAGATGAAAACATAGTGTGTGAATCTGTGTATGTGTCTTGCTCTTTACTGTGATCTTATATTAAAAGATTTTGAACAGATAAAATGTGTAACCACAATAAGGATTTAGGATATTAGTCCAATGGTTTGTAGAAAATACATTTGGTTTTAACAATCCTAGAGGAATAGGAATAGTTTGAAAAGGTAAGAACTTCTGTTTCTAAGTGGGATGGACTAGCTAACGGAGGACCAGTGCTTAGAGCAAAACAGTGAGAACATTTACATAAATTTTAAGCATATAAAGCTGGAAAGTTATGGAAGTCATGTGAACTCAAAGAGTCAAGAAACCAGAAAAAGGAAACCATCTGAGAGTTTATCTGACTTTTGCAGCTCCTTTTACTCTCTGTGAATATGTCTATTCAAAGGGTTGGCAGAAGGCTGTGACCTCGGGACTATAAAACCCATGAAGAGCTGTTGCTAAAAATAAAGAAACCGACTAAAGCTTTACATGGACACTTGGAGACTAAGGTCATGGCCAGATTGCTCCTTATAACAATTGCTAAATTAGATGTTTGTTAAGGAGAAGGAGTGAGAACATACACAGATGTTTGTTAAGGAGGGGTAGTTTTGATGTTTGTTAAGGAAGGGCAGTTTCCATCTACGAAAAAGTAAATGTGTGAGAATTGAACTTCACATTAAACAACTAGAAAACTGGGCAAAAGATATACAACCATTGCATTTAGATATTTGGTAACAGGCTGTGCAGGACTAATCTCTGAGAGGAAGAAACTGAGTGAGAGTTTCTGCTTAGAGAAAGTTGGCTGGCCATGGCAAAGAAAGGCGAACACAGAGTGCAGGAATTTTGGTGTGTTGAAGAGATTGAAGGGAGAATGTGGTAGCTAGATTTGCCAGAGTACCAAAGAGAGGAATCTGTGCAGGGAAAAAGATTCATAAATCTGCTTAACAGTCAGTTATATATTTGGCTGAATACCAAACTGGACATGAGCTAGGTGGAACTCCGGAAGACAAGGCAAAGAATAACTCCCTTAGAAAGATCAATCAGTGAGAGGTTGTAAACTGGAAAATTCCCTGAGTTTCTACAGGGCCTGGAATTATTTAAATGTACTACTCAGAGTGGAGAAATATGTTGCATATATAGGGAATTTAGGAGATATTGACAGGCTAAACTCGTCCTAAAGATCACACTAGTTTCACTGTTAAAAAAAAAAAGGAAAGAAAAAGTTTAAATATAAGACTTAAGTTCAAGCTGATCTACAAATAATATCAAGTACTGTATGCTTTATAGATTAAAAATAAGAACTCTTTGTTATAATTTAGATTATATTAACATTGTTGGTTGACACTATTAAGACTTGATTCTGTAGTAATAGAGGCAAACAAACCTAATAAAGATCTTTAAAGTTAAGGTAGTTCAACTTAAGACGTTGTTCTTTCTTTCTCATTTATATTTTGCTCATTTTCCACTTCTGTTTTTCTCTTTTCTTTTACTCTAAGTAAAACCAAACTTCTTTTAAGCCCAAAAATTCTTTCCTGAAAAAAATAACAATTCACCACAATTTTATCTTTGTGCTTTTTAAAATAAGCTACTCTGTTAATTTCAGAATCATAAATTTAAATTATAGCAGGGGTAACAACAGCTGCTGATCTTACTGCTGTCATCTCTACTGCTACAATGTGGATCCTCTGGCCCTGTTTTTCTCATCTCTAATCATGCAGAACTGCTGATGAATAATAATTAACAGATTGATGAATATATCAAAAGAGGTTACAGTTAGGGTGGTAGTAGCCAGTGTTTACTCCCACCTTAGTTAATAGTCTCTTGAAATGAGATGCAGAATGTACAATAAATGCAACTGAAATTATAGTTCTGTTATCTTTCAAATATAGTGTGAGAAATTTGATTTTTAAAAGGTTAGAAAAGAACACATTGGTATGATTTGATATTTTAAAAGGTCAAAAATATTATCTCTAGTTTTTTTTCACAGTAGCAAATAAATTATGATTACTTCTTACTTAAATTTTGCAAATCAAAGATATTTTTGAAGAAAAAATGAAATAGTGGAAATTGATTTTAAAACCATGTATACAGTATATTAAAGTTTTCTCACCTATCTCCTTATAAATATAATTCAAAGTCATGCTGGCTATGAATCGAGAAAGTCTGAATAATAAAATAGTAGAGTCACATAGTATGTTTTTTAGGAATTCTAACATTGATCTAAAATTTACCCATTCTGTTTTTGCTTTCTTATATGTTGAGTGTATTAAAAATATATCTAGTTTATGATCTCTCAATAAAATTGTATTTTATTTGGAAAGTTAAGGTATATATTTATACTCTACACACAAACCACAATTTTTGAAAACAAAATAAAACATGCTGTCTTTAGTGATATTACATATTACACAAGGATACCTAATGTAGAAATAACCTCAAAATAGAAAATATATTATTTCAAATCTCCACACACATAATTACTAGTTGTTTTATACTGAGAAAGTTAAAGTTAAATTAGGGTAATATTCTTAGTTATTATAAAAATTGGTAGTAATGAAAAAAATGTAAGTAAAAGACCTAATTTATAGTAGATACTTTATTAATGTATTATAATTTTGCAAACATGGAAATGATTATTTTATAGTTTTAATACAATAAATACTTTTAGAACAAGATGTAAAATATAAATATATAACATTATGTGAATATATACAAATATAGATAAAAATGAACATTGTTATAGCAATAATACATGTAAATAATTATATGCCCATATACATTTCCTATTAAAAATAGGAAGCATCATACCTTTGTCTAATGTCAAATATGATTGGTTAAAAACACATCTCAACTACCACTAAAAGGCAATTTGGAAAAAAATAAAAGTATTTTGTATAGATGATAAGAAGGTACTATACATAATCAGCCACAATAATTTATCTGTCATCTACTTTTTTAGACTTACAACTACTCCTATAGCTTTCTAAACATTTTCAGAATCAATTTATTGAAGTTCTAGTTTTAATGATACTTTTAGTTCTTAGATCAACTTTTTTTTCTACTGCCTGGATATCAAAAAAGTGCAAATGACTGACCAAGATATGAAAGAACCCTTCTTGAGTGACTAAGGAGGAGAAAAAAAATTTAAGTGAGTCAAGTTGGAAGCGTCTGTAGAAGGAAGGAGAATGAGAAGGACTGGGAGAAATCAACACTGATATATAAGATCATTGTATTTAAGATTATTGGATATTTTATTTACATATTTAAGTTTTATATAGTTAAGAGTGTATATTTAAGATTATTTGTTGTAAACTGACACTCCTTCTAGGAAGATCATATAGTTGCAAATGTTTAAATGTATTTTTTAAACCCACACCAGCTACAGAAAGTTGTTTCATTACCTGAAAGCATCTGCCACTTTTCCAGTTTCAAATTTCCCATGATATAGAATTATGTTATTGTATTACTGCGCTTAAGGGCTTTGTTTCCATTTATTCTGTATCAATGTTGATATCTCTTTTATTGCATATTTTATACACTTTATTCCCCGTAGTAGAAGAGAAGAATAAAGGAAAAGCAAAGTAAACACTTTCCCACCAAAACATTTCCATTCATTTCTAGCTATATTGTCATTTATTCTATTATGCTTTTCAAGATGCCTTTGTTTCTGGTATTATAAATTAAAAATAAGCAGTAGTTTTTACTCTAATAATACATAATAATATGAGCCACAAATAGTTTAATGATTAAATTCAAATTAAACAATATGAAACTCAATGTTCAATGCAAAATTAATGGTAAAAACCATGTTATAGAAGTTCAAAGAATAATGTAATTTCTTTCTCTAATGTCTATTTCTAAATGGCAAAGAATAATAATTGAGCTTAAATTTAACTCTAAAAATATCAAATATCAGAACTTGATTCTCTTCTATGTGGTAGTTTAGGATTGAGATTTATTTCACTCCAGTTATTCATTTTACCTGTACACATTCAGAGAAAGGTTTACATTTTCTTGGCATAAAAAGATTTCACTGCTGAGATTTAATTAACCTAATTAAGAAAACCATGCTCCTCTACAGACTCTACCTGAGATATACCATTTGACTGTCACTGAAATAAGCATAAGACGTTGGTTATATCTTGGCTTTTAGATTTTACTAGTAAATTCCAATATCCCTAACCCCCATAGCAGCCAACTATCACCCAAGAGATCTCATATGAACTTCATTTATTTATTGCTATCAAAATCTATTTTTCCTTGAAATTGTGGTGGGCCTAGTCAATACTGTAATACAGGACATCTTGCCATATATTAAACTATAGTTGATAATTTCAAAAGATGACTAGTGAGTGACTGAGCAAGTGAGTCTGTCAGTGGGTAAATCTGTGCACTAATCTTTTGAGAGGATACATAGAACTCTCACAGTTTGTCTCATTCAACCAAAAATTCTGCTGACTTTTACAGCCAGAAGTTGTGGGGACTTCTTTTCCGGGCACTGGTGCTCTGGGCTGGGGAATCTGGTGTGGGATTAAGACCCCTCACTCCCCAGGGGACTTCCACAACTCAGATATCCCTCCTAATTCTTAATGACTACATGTGGTTGGGGGACAGCCCATTTTGTGTCTCAACCCTCTTCCGGTCTCGAGGTAGCTTCTGTATAGCCTTAGAGGACTTCTGTTCAGCTACATGTTAGGCCATTCTAGTTGTAATTTTTATGTGATCATGAAAGGAGGCAAAAACAGTGTTTACCTGCTCCATCATCTTGACCAGAACTCTGCATATTTTTATAATATCTAATCAATATGTCAGTTATCTTAATTGTTGTGCACAATTTCTTCTAAGATTGTAATTAATTTGTAATAAACAAGCTAATTCATTAAAAGATTCAAAATAAAAGTAAATCCTTATTTCTTTAGTACCTAAATATATAAATTGAAAATAAGAGAGGTTAAGTAACTGGGATAATTTTGTCAGATATTGATTACTCTGCACTTTTGATGGCATACAATGACTTTTTTAAATAATGGACTTCTAATATGGAATAGGTAATCATTCACTTTAGGTTTCCAGATCTCTTAGTCTGTGTTGACAGAGCTAATAAATTGATTTCTAAACAAAAGACAATTTATAAATGCCTATACATGTGCAATTGGTAACTTTGATTTATATGTAAAGTTAGCCTATGTTTTTTTCTTTATATTCTTAAATGTACACTTTAGAGTATTGTCTTGAAAAACTATTATATGCATTTATAGGTGTAATTAAACTGACAGTTTTGTTTTATAAATACCCTAAAACATTTATTATAATAATTCTTAAATAATTCTAAATCTCAAGGAATTTACAACATAAGGTTCTTTTTTGAAAGATTGCACTGGAATATATCAACATCATTTTCCTGGGGCCTGTGCAGGGTGAGATATTTTGATGCCCTTACCTGTTAAACTTTCATACAATTTTGCTTTTTAGAGAAAAAATTCATTGACTTTCTTACTAGAGATAAGTAGTTTTGAGGTGAACTATGGTAATGGCAGAAATTTTAGAAAGGTTTTAACAGAACAATTCTTTTTATGTTCCAAACACTTTTTTACAGTGAAATTTAGAAAACCTCAAGGAATACATTTTATAAATGTTATCTTTTTTATTTATAAAATCCATACAAGAAAAACCACTTTAATACTCAAACCTATCATCTATGTAAATATTATCCCAAGAAATAGGACTTATCTACTTTTTAGTTGTTTGTGATGGAAGGATGCAGTTAGTCACTTTTTCATTGTGATTATGGTTTAAAAAAAGTTCAAACTTAAATTAAAAAAGAAACTTTAAAAGTTTATACACTATCATAGTTATCAAATATGTTGAAGATGTTATTTAAAAACACAGTAAATTATGATATTAAGTATGAAGTTTTTTTTTTTAATTATCCATTTTTTAGAGTAGAAAGAATGAGAAGAAATAGCCAGATATGAACATATACTGACAAAATGTTTTTGAACTAAGAAAATTAAAGATTCTTATTTTTTTAATTATAAACAATAACAAAAATTGCTATCCTATTGTAATCAATTTTCTTAGTTACAGAGTATGGACCCTAACTTTTCATGAGTAGATTTGATAGTAGATTTGAAAGAATATCAAGCAGCCAACTGCCTTGGTAGAAAAATGGTGAAAAACCAGATGAGAATGATGTATAGTCATCCAATTCATATGCCACAATAAGAAAGGAAAGACACAAAAAATAAAAATGTAAACCAATTTCTGTGATGTACTTAGTTGTAAAACTTTTAAAGTAAACCATTGGAAAATTTAATTCATAAAAATATACTACTAAAATTATTTATTATATACAAGAATATAAAGCAACACATTACTTTAGTAACAACAGAATCAAAAATGAATACCAGAAAACCATCTCTACAGATTTTTTTTTAAATCACTAGAATTCTCTTTTATTAATACATATTTTTCCCAAACTTGATTTTGAGGGACAATTACTAAGCTTAGTGAAGCATATTACCATAAAGCTATAGCAAGCCAGTAACTAGAATGATACTAGGCCTATGATAGACACTCATTAATTATTTTCTGAATGAGGAAATATAAAGAAACTTAATTGAATAATAAAAGTAAATAATTTGAAAAATGGTTCAATTATAGAGAACTTAGAAGAGACATACAAACAAGCTGATAGTACAAATGTTCAAATTATCTTTTAAAAAGTATTGCAAATTATAATAATGAAAAAAATATTGTCCATTAGTTTGGTCAGAAATTAAAAATATATTTGTAACTTTCAGTGTTAGTCAAGTTATGGGGAAAGTGGTATTTTCAATTAACTCTTCTGTGCTATCTTTGGAGGATAATTAGGTTTTATTTGGATTATTTAGTTGTATATAGTTTTCAAGGCAGCAATTATACTTATGGGTTAGAGATAAATTGAACACATAAAGTACAATAGCATTAGTCATTGTGGCACTATTTTATAATAAAGTTATTTAAAAGACATGTTTAATAAAAGAATAATGAAATAGATTATAGAATATCTACAGTGTAGAACAGTAGGTGTTTAGTGTGCAAGATCACACTTTTCTTAAATTAATTCTGAACTCTTTTTGATATTATGAACGAAATTGTTTTAATTTCATTTTTGTGTTTTTAGTATAAAAATAGAATTGCTTTCTGTATATTGATCTTCTTTCCTACAACCTTGCTTGATTCTTTTTTTAGTTCTGTTTTGTTAGTGAATTTCATAGGATTTCACTAACATAGACTAATAAAGACTGTTTTACTTCTTTTTTTATTTTTTTTCATATTCATGCCTCTGATTTATTTTTCTTGCCTAAATTTTGTAGCTAGAAGCTTTAGTACGATGTTAAACAAAAGTGGCCTTTTCCTTCAATTTTGTTGGTTTTTGTGTCATGTGTTTTGGGGCCTTGTTAAGTACATGTAAATTTATAGTAGAACAAGATTGACATGTCTATCATAAAATGTCCCTCTTATTACTATTAATGTTCTATTGTTAAATCTGTTTTATCTGACATTAGTTTATTCACTCTAGCTTTTTTGTAGTTATCCTTCCCATCTTTTGCATTCTACCTATTTGTATCTTTGAATTTAAATTTTGTCTCTTGTATACAACATGCAATTGAATTTTTTAAAAATCCATTCTGATCATCTTTCCCCTTTAATTAGATTATTAACCCTTTTAACTTTATTATTTACATAGTTGAATTTATGCTACCATTTACTTTTGGTTTTCTATACATTTTATTTCTTTTTTGTACTTCTATTTTGCCTTCACTGTTTTTTTGGGGGGCACTGAGTATATTCCAGTGTAACATTTTTATTTCTTTTTTAATTTTTTCATATTTTTAAGTTATTATCTTAGTAGCTACTTTAGGACTTACCATATATATCTTAATTTATCAAAATTTGCTTCCTGTTCATACTAACTTAATTTCAATGAGATACCGAAATATAGCTCTATACCTTTTCTCTTTTTGTTATTTTTATACAAAATACAACCATATATGTTATAAAAGCAGTAGTACAGTGCTCTACTATTTCTTCATATATTTGTATATCCTTAGAGACTACAACAAAAGAAAAAAATGTGTACATTTTTTATGGGACATTTTAGATAACATTTTAGTAACTCTGGATACTGACTCCCATTCTCCCATTCTGGGGTTGGTTGTTTATTTATTATTTATTTGTTTGTTTATTTTTCTTTTTAATGACAGTTGTACTATTTTCATGAAGTCTGCTTTCCCTATATTAGAAGTCTTAGATGTCACTCCTCAGAGGGCACAGTGTTGGGTTTGCTTACAGTCACCCTGTGAGGACAATGGTTTTAACAGGTTCTGTTTCACTCTCTCTTCTCTACATCTCTATTGAGCAGTCTGTCTCCAAGGTATCACTATCAGTCACTAATTGTTGACTGGTTTTTATATTGTTTGCATCAATAATTGGGGCAAGAATTACTCCAAAGTTGGACACAGTTAAATGTGAGCCCTTTGGCAGGTCAGTTTTGAGGAAAAATTTTATGTTTTCTTTTGACCATAGAAAGGCTTTTCTTGGCTGTCTCCTTCTCTAGGTCTCTCTGGTAAAATAGCTGGCCTATGGTAATGGTTTAACCTGCTGCTGTCAGGGAGATGCTACCTTGCTCTTTATTGCATAGCACCCATATCTCCTGTGTTTTTGAGAATCCCTTAAGCTTGAAACACTCTGTTACAAATAATGCCAGTTCTTTTAGAGAGAGCTTTAGACCTTCTTCTTTCCCTGGGGAAAATTTCTGACTACTGACCCAGAGGGGAGAAAAAAGAATGCTGACTACCTGTCTTTCCTCTCAGTGGGCTATTATAGCAGTTGACTGATTTGAGGGAAGATTGAGCCCTGTCTTTTTGGTCACACCTGTCCAGAGTGGCTTGTCCATCTTGCTGAGCAAAGGGCTTGGGACAGGATCCGCAAAATTCCTAATGCAGACATTTTGTAAATAGGTTTACATATATTCATGCATTCTTTATAACATTAAAATTTATTAAAGAGATAGTTATGTGTATGTGTAAGATATATATTCCTAGCTTCAACAATCGAGTCTTAGAAATGCTATTTCCATTTTTTGTGATTAACCCTAAAAGTTGAATCCAAGGTTTACTGGTTAAAAGTTTTGAATTATGGCTAGCAAACACTTTGCAAATACAATGTCATTTATCTATTTTTTGTCTGTAGAAGTCAAGTTAATAGATTATAGCAGTTTTTCTTTTATCTGGACATAGCCTTAGTTTTTTTTCCTCCATTTAATTTTTCAAGCAGGTATTACTAATCTGTCAAATTTGGCTGCAATTGAACACCTCTAAGCTAAGCAATGTCACTCATTCATTCATAAAAATTTCAATGAACATGTAATAGTACTTCGAAAAATGTATAGATTAGAATAGATGTATGGTTTTTAATGTTTTAGATTATGTATCCAAATTTAAACTATAATATATATTTTTTAAAGTAAGAGGCAAAAAAACTACAACAAAATTTCTCAGAATTTTATGTCCTTTAGAAGTACCTAAGGTGTTAGAAATGCAGATGTCTGGATTTTTATTCTTAGAGTGCCTAATCACAATAATTGAATGGTATATTTAAGAAGCTTTATTTCTAATCATCACTCCCACTAGTTTCTAATACAGAAAAACCATTGGCAGCAATTTCAGAAACCCTTATCTTAGGTAAACATCCAGTTCTACTGCTTATTTTGTTATGCAATGTGTGAAGATGGTAATTGTTCGCAGTTTCAATATGCTTATTCATCAAATGTGGTTAATATAAATTCACAGGATTCTTTGCAGGGTTAAATGAGTTTAAGTATACAGTATTTCACATTTTTTGGTTAGTTTTCACTCCTGTATAATAAAATTATCAATATCTGTCTTTTCTGTGTCACTATATTGTTAGTCAGATAGATATGTGCCTTGTCAGAGTCTGTATTTCTAAATCTCAGATTTATTTAGCATATCACACCATCAGAAACCTGCTATGAGAAATATTGAAAGTAGCTTTTATTGACTGCCTTTAGAACATTGAATCAAAATTTTAGAATAATATTTTCTCCTAATATCTGGAATAACACTCTGCAAAAGAGAGAGAGAGAGAGAGAGAGAGAGAGAGAGAGAGAGAGAGAGAGAGAGAGAGAGAAGAAACATAGTCCTGAGTTAGCAATGAGTGATAGTCTTATACATAGTCACAGAAACAGTTCTATGATTAGCAGCGTGAAATTCTTTTAAATGTAGAGAATAGTGTTACCAACTAGAATGTTTTTTGACCCATTCCCGTGGAAATAACCTACTTGGTCCCAAAGGAGATTGAAATAACTACCTTTTATGTGCCTAAGAAAAAGAGCTTTTAGAATCAAGATCTCTTGCTTTTTCTTGACATAAAGGTACACTGTCCCAATGCTAAAAGAAAGAAAGCAGTAGCTAAAGTTTCATATATCCATAAGGCAGAAAAAAGAGAAGCACAGAATCATTAGTATTGCCTGAAATAGAGATGACTAGATTCTATTCAATGAGGGCCCAAAGACATAGATAATTTCCATGACCATTGTAGGACTTCCTAAAAAATCTATGATTTTATTCTATAGTTTGTATAAACTGTGACAATAAGGAGTAGATGTATAAAAAGATGTATAAAAAGACATTATAAAGACTATACATATGCATGGAAATGTATATCTATCTATGTATTATATGCTTGTATAGGAGGAAGAGTTTTAGAAAAATTCCTCATCATTTTCCTATTTAAAAATCCCATATTGGAAGTAACATTTAACATTTAAATATATGGAATTATTCACTCATATTTTTAGTTTTAATCTATGGTAAGTGCTTTTTCTAAGTTTCAAATACTCTCTTTTTAGCACAGAGTAGAGATTTTTATTAAGAAAAAGTCATTTGTTTTTAATAAATAGAAAAATGACAGCTGAGTATATTTCTATTTTCTATGTTGATAATTAGTTTTTTCATTGTTATTTAGGAAAATCTGAAATGAAAAGGTTAGAAATTGGTATAAAGCTAGATAATCCAGTAAAATAATTATTTTTGGTAGTGTTTATTTTAAAACTTCCGTAACACATTCAGATGAAGCAAGTGTTAAAATTACCACTGACTTTCATTTCAAGCTATTATTATAGGTGATAATCCACCATTTAGAATCGTTGACCCCATTTTACCTTCTACATTTTTCTAAAATTGATACTTAGACTATCTCTTCATCCTTTTAGCAATTATGGATGAAATATTTCTATTTCAAAAGTAGCAAATGAAAGCTCTAAAATGGAGGTAATCTCCACTTTTAGATGTGATCATTATTCTAGTTAGTTCCAAGCACTGTGAGTATAACAATTAAACTTGTTTGTGAAGAAATTTTTTATTCAAATATTGAATGCAAAGGGAAGAATAGAAATAAAATAAAATATTCAATTAACAGAGAAGGTAGAATTACAACTAAGCTTTAATTTGATTGAATATTAAGTTTTTCCTTTAGTTTAGCATTCTTAAACAATTCTTGGTCATATGTATTGACTTTATTTTTTTGTTATTGTTAGAACGATTCATGATTATTAAAGAAGATGAATAAAATTTCATATAACATGGCAACTAGAATATAAACAATATCTAATCCTACTATTCAGAAATAGATACTATTTATTTATTTGTGTATTTATCTTTTTGGTGTCTATACATTCACCTATTGCAATCATCTTACAAATTCAGTGTCTGTAGAGAATTCATTTAATAGTAAGTAATTTGAAGCTTTTTAAAAAAAACGTCACTTTAGTTAATTGCACAATAGTTCAATAGATGTAAGTGCCCTAATTTAAGCAGACATTATTCCAGTGCTAATATATAGGGTTTTGGGGGGTGGGTGTGAGTGGGGAGGGCAAAATGCTTATTAGAGAGCCATACTTGTGGAAAGGGAGAGAAGGAAACAGGACTGATCAGAGAGAGATATTGAACTGTGTGGCTTGGGCCCAACAAACCTTCGTACAACCTTCAAGGGGCTCTAGGGAGAATAGTCCTCAAAACTGCTGGCCCTTATTCCCCTACCTAACCCAGTTATGCAATGAGGCCTTTTTTTGGGAGAAGTTAGATATCTGCCAAAGCAATTCTCTGGAGCTTACGACTACACTGAAAAAAACCTCACAATTGGAGGCTATCTGCTAATCTCACTCCCCACTTCTAGGAATCAAGTCTCTCTCTCTCTCTCTTTCTCTCTCTCTTTCTCTTTTTCATCATGGCAAGATGATAGAGTTAACTGAGAGAAGATGTTTGAAATGTACATTTTGCTTCATTCTTATTTTAATTCTTAAAGTTTAAATAATACCCTAATACTATGTTTCTACTCTTTTACTAAAAAAAAAAAAAAAAAAAGTTTTTACTGATATATGAAAAAGGAAAAAGTAGAGGTGGCTATCCTGAATTAACAGATATAAAAATTACTTTAATTGGATAATTTTGACAAACATTTTTGCATTTCTCTTTTGATCTGTAAATCAGTTGATAACTGTAGGAAAAACATAAAATCTGTTCTTAAATGAGTATATGGGCAGGGGATTTTCATGTCTAACAGTCTGTTAGATTTCTTATTTAAGCAAATAGTTTGAGAGCCTGTGTCATGCATAAGTGAACAGCACTGATAAAGTAACCTAATGAAGATACATCCACTGTTCATGTTAATTTTATGTTATCATTTTGTCTTCATTTTTAAAGAAAAATATTATTTTGAAATCATCACAGGAAAGTACAAAGAAATATACATAGAGATGTTCTATGTACCCTTTAACCCTCCTCCAGTGTTAACATCTTGCATAGCTATAGTACAATATCAAAGACAAGAAATTGACATGAGTATAATCCAGAGTTTATTCAGATTTCACAAGGATGTGTGTATGTGTGTGTGTTTATACAATTTTAACACATGTAACTTCATATAGTTATAACTATAGTCAAGGCACTTAGCTGTACATAACCTCAAACTCCCTTGCACTACCCCATTTATAGACACATCTGCCATTTCTTAATCTCTAAACCCTAGAAACCTCTAATTCTTCGTCTTTAATTATTTCACAAATATTATACAAATGGAACTATAGAGTGTGTACCTTTTTGAGATTTTTTTCAATCAAAATTCTTAACGTTTATCTAAATTTGTGCTTGTATTAATAGTTTGTTCCTTTCCTTTCCTTCTTTTATTTAAACATTCATCTATTGAAGGATATTGAGGTACTTTCTAGATTTTGGCTATGAAACCGAGATGCTATGAACATTAGAATAAAAATTTGTGGATGAAATGAATTTTTGCTTTCCTGTGTATATATTTAAAATATTTAAAAATGTAATTGCTCTGTCATATAATATGATGATTAATTTATGCAGAAATTTGGCTAGCTCTAGTACTCAGTTATTTAATCAAGCACTAATCTAGGTGTTACTGTGGAAATATTTTGTAAATGTGATTAATATCTACATTCAGTTAACTTTACATAAAAGAGGTTACCTCAAGATGGAGAGATTCTGTTTCAAGATTGCAATATCAGGGAAGGAAGAAGAGGGAGGTAGACAGGGTAAACGGGATCAAATATGTGGTGACAGAAAAAAATCTAACTATGGAAAGTGAATTCATGGAGTAAATATATTTATGCCTTACTGTTAAAGTGTACAGCTGAAACTTAATGAAATTTATTCATTAACTAATGTCACCATAAAAAATTAATTTAAAAAAATTGCAATATCAGTCTCTGCCCATATATTTTATTGGGTCTATTTCTTGGGGAATCCTTTTGAACACATATGGGAAGTCCATTTATAGTTTTAAAAAGAACATTCAGGGTGGCTATACCATTTTATATTCTTAACAGCAATATATTAATGATTCTGTTTCTCCATTCCCTCACTAGCATTTGTTGTTTCTACCATATAAAATTTTATTTTAGTCATTTTGATATGTTCACAGTGATATATCATGTTTTTTTAATTGAGGTATAATTGATATGTAACATTATATTAGTTTAAGGTGTCCAACATAATGATATGTATATATTGCAAAATAATCACTACAATAAATCTAGTTAACATTCATCATCACACATAGTTATAAATCTCTTGTCATGAGAACTTTTAAAATTGATTATCTTTGCAACTTTCAGATATACAATATAATATTATTAACTATAGTCATCATGTTGTATATTACATCCTAAGGACCTACTTAATTTATCAATGGAATTGTGTACCTTTTTACCACTTTCACCTATTTCACACATCCCCCATCCCCATCTCTGGCAATAACCAGTCTGTTTTCTGTATCTATGAGTTTGTTATTGTTTAGATTTCACATATAAGTGAGATCATATGATACTTTTCTTTGACTTATTTCCCTTAATATAATACCCACAAGATTTATTCATGTTGTCACAAATGTCATGGTAACCTGCTTTTTATGGCTAAATGATATTCCATTGTGTGTATGTCACATCTTTATCTATCATCCAACAATGGACACTTAAGTTGTTTCTATGTCTTGGCTATTGTAAATAATGCTGCAGTAAATATGGGAGTACATATATTTTTATGAGTTAGTATTTTTGTTTTCTTTGGATAAATACCCAGAAGGTGACTATACCAGTTTACATTCCCACAAACAGTGTACAAAGACTCCTTTTTCTCCACATCCCCACCAGCATTTGTTATATTTTTTATAATTGCCAACCTATTAGATAGAGGTAATATTTCATTGTTTTGATTTTCCTTTCTCTGATAATTAGTGATGTTGACAACCTTTCCATGTACCTATTGTCCATCTGCATGTCTTCTTTGGAAAAATGTCTATTCTGATCCTCTGCCCATTTTTTAATTGGATTGTTTGTGCCTTGCTATTGATTTATATGAGTTCTTTATATATTTTGGATATTAACCCCTTATTGGATATATGATTTGCAATAGTTACACTAATTTGTAGCCATTTGCTCTATTGTTTTTAAAAATAGCCTGAGGTGTAAATTACTCCTCAGTCTGATCTAATTAAATTTAGGTTTCATGGCAGAGATATCTTCAGAGGCCAGTCTTTAAAATTTATTTTGCTTCTAGAAGTGGTCTTTTTAGCTGTCTTCAAATTGTCTCTTCATTTTATTGATGGTTCCTGTTGCTGTATGGAAGTGGTGTTTGTTTGTTAATTTGATGTACCCCCATTTCTTTATTTCTGCTTTTGTTGCCTTTGATTTTGGTGTTGAATTTATATATATATATATATATATATATATATATATATATATATATATATTGCCAAGACTGATGTTAAGGCGCTTACCACCTGTTTTCTTCTAGAAATTTTATTGTTTCAAAAGGTCTTCCACTCAAATTTTTAATCTATTTTGAATTATTGTTGTGGTCTAGTTTCATTCTTTTCATGTTGCTGTTCAGTTGTCACAACATCATTTATTGAAGAACTTCCTTTCTTCATTGTACTTTCTTGGCTCCTTTGTTGTAAATTAATTTACCATATATGTGCAAGTTTATTTTTAGGATCTCTATTCTGTTCCATTAATCTGTATGTCTGTTTTTATGCCAATTCTATACTGGGATTATTGTATCTTTGTAATATAATTGAAAATCAGGATGTGCGATGCCTCCAGTTGTCTTTCTTTCTTTCTTTCTTTCTTTCTTTCTTTCTTTCTTTCTTTCTTTCTTTCTTTCTTTCTTTCTTTCTTTCCTTCTTTCTTTCTTTCTTTCTTTCAAGATTGCTGTGACCATTTGAGGTCTTTTATGGTTCCATACAAATATTAGGAATATTTGTTCCATTTTGTGAAATATGGCATTGGAATTTTGATAAGTACCATTGTAGTTTAATCTGCATTTCTCTAATGGTGAATGATGCTAAATATATTTTCATATGTTTACTTATATATATACATATATATGTATGTATGTATGTGTGTGTATATGTGTGTGTGTGTGTGTGTGTGTGTGTGTGTGTGTGTGTGTGTATGTATATATATATATATATTCTTTGCTGAACTATATGTGTATGATCTGGTGTCAGCTGTGAGATTTTTGCCTAGTCCTCTGTGAAGAAATTTTTCCATATTATTTCTAGACATTTTCTAGATCTATGTTTTATATGAAAGTTAGAGATCTATATTGTTAACTTTTTCATAAGATGAGGTTATGTAAAGGTTTAGTTTTTGCCTATTTGTGTCCCATCACTCCATCACTATTTATAAAAATGGCTAGTCCTTCTCTGTAGGATTGCTTTTTCTCAAAAAATTTATTTGGATATGTTTATGTGATTGTGTTTTGGGGTTGTGAATTCTGTTTCATAGAAAGGCTACATAAAAAACCTCACCAGTGGGAAGAGATACTTCTCACTTCACACTTCTCTTTCAAAACTGTTTGACTCTCCATATAAATTGTAGAATAAGTTGTCTATGTTTATGAAAAAGTTTCTGAGATTTTGATAGGATTTACAGATTACAATACACTTATTGGTCTTTTTGAGAGAATGTATTTCTTTGTTCTGTTGTTTCTTCTAGTCAATGAACATGATACATTTAAAAAAATACATTTAGGTCTTCATTGATTTTGTTTATTGCATTTTGTAATTTTTATCTAAAACTACTGCCCATGTTTACTAAAATTTAAATGTAAATATTTTATTTGCTTGGGAGCAATTATAAATATTGTCACTTTTTAAAAATTTTTTTGTTTATATTTTTCCTTTTCATTGTGTAAAAGAATTTTTGTGTGTTGACATTACTGAACTCATGTATTAGTACAGTAATTTTAAAAACTCAATTGTATTATTTAGATTGTTATTTCCATTTAGTTCTTTTTTATATTATATTTACTTGCTAAGATTCCCTAATATTTAAATTTGTTTCAAGAGAATTTATAATTGATTGTTGAAGATTTTTTCCAGCTATATTGAGACATAATTGACATATAACATTGTGTAAGTTTAGGATACACATTGTTTTGATCTGCTACACTTATATATTGCAATATGATTTCCACTGTAGTGTTAGCTAACATTTCCATCAAGTCACATAATTATCTTTTTGTGTGTGTGTGATAAGAACATTTAAGATTTACCCTCTTAACTACTTTGAACTATATAATACTGTATTGTTAACTAATTATCTAACTGAGAGTTTGTACTTTTCGACCAACATCTCCTTATGCCCCCCACACACCTCTACTTCCCCAAGTTCCTGGTAACCACCATTGTTTTTTTAGATTCTTCATATAAGTGATATTATACAATATTTGTCTTTCTCTGTCTGACTTATTTCACTTATCAAAATTCTCTCAAGGTCCATTATCTTGTTACAAAAAGCAGGGTTTTCTTCTTTCTCATGGCTGAATCATATTTCATGAAATATTTTAATGACAGCTATTTAAAATTCTTGTCAAATAATTCCAACATTTAATCTATCTTGTTGATAAATTGAAATTATATTGTTTCTGGTTCTTGGTATGAATGGGTCATTTTCTGAACATTTTATATTATAGTCTGAACATTTTGGTTATTAAGGAAGGAGACTTTTGATTCTATCTAAATCATAAATCAGCTAAATCTTTGAGCAACTTTTGTGGGTATTCTAATGACAGTTTGGTTTTCTGAGCTTCATTTTTTTCTGGTGCTGTTGGGGTTTTCTTTGTATACTACTGGTGAGGGCAGAACTTGTTTCACTGGGGCATCTTCTGTTGCTAGGTAATCACTTGGAGTAGGTGGCACAGAGGCCACTGGGCCTAGGTCTCCTTAACATACTGGGTGGAGATTATGTAGACATGGAGATTTGCTGCTGTTGTAGACATGAGTATATGGGCCACCATTTCCCACCTCTCCATCCCCAACTTCCTTGCTCCCTTTCTTGATTGTAGAGCTTGGGCTGGAATAGTCAGCGTCTTCACTGCTGTGCTTCTACTTATGAATCAGACCACCTGCAGGTGTTCTAGTTGTGGAGAAACAGGTCTTGGAACTTTGCTGCTGCCACTGCAGGCTAATCAGACCCACTACCAGGACTCAGTTGTGGAGTAGGGGATAAGAAGGTCAGAAGCTGCCCAGCTGCTGATTAATCAGATTATTCCTTGAGTTTGGAATAAAGGTTTGGAATTCCCCACCAAGTCTGTGTTGGGCTGTCCTTTCTCCAGTTGTTTGGACAGAGGGATGGATAACTTCAAAGATAAAACACATCATCACCATTACAATCTGTGATCTCAGGGAGATTGTTGATTCTCACTAAGACCTAGTTTCAGTGTGTGCTAAATAGTAGAATAATAGTCCATTTTTTATAAAACCATTATTAGGATTTGGTAAATGGTTGCATATAGAGAAATTGGTACAGTATTTGGTCCATATATTTGAAATAATGATAATAATACTATAATATGATTGTTGTTTTTATAGCTATTACTTTTTACTCCCTTAGATCTATCTAGATTAAACTTTTTCCAGCCCTGATAAGAATATATCTATATATCCTTTAAAATGAAATGCACTATAAGAAATACAGGGAATTCATAGAAGTATATATCTCCTGTCCTATATAGTTTAGTTTTATTCATACCTTGCCCATTAATTCTTTTTTTAATCCAGATCAACAGTGAATTGTTTCTACAAAATAAGCAATAAAATAATGTTGGTAATCAGCTAAGAATCAAGGTCAACAGATATTATTTATGTATTTCACTGATAAGGTTGGAGAGATGAATCATGATACTATCCAGAGATGACTTATTGATTCACTTATCTAATTAAATTAGAACTCTCAAATGTCACTAAAATATTAAAGAGACCATACAGCAAGATTTAAAAAATTTTGTTTTCTTTGATTGCATATACTCTCAATATACATATTACTATATTGCTTTTTTAAAATAGATTTATATGTATAGCTATGTATAAAGTCCATATTTAAATACAAATTATTGAGAACATTTAGTAACTATGTGGTGATAATGTGAAAAATACAACAGCCTCTGTCTCTCTGTAAAGGAACTAGATTTTTTCATATGTACGACTGGAGTCAATATTTTCAAAAATCTGTTATTCTGCTGTTTTCTTAGATTTAGAGTTGGCCTAAAGCTTTTGCTCTTGTAGCTGTTTGTCAGTCTAGTCTATCTGTTGCCGCTGTTTCCCATTTGTCTGTGGCTATGCTTCAGTGCTTTCTTAAAACATTTTCTGTTTTTTCTTTTCTTTTGATTGATGCACTTTGTTGGAAAGGAACCTTTGTAATACTTGTCGCTAGAGCATTTTTTTTTTTACTTTCTATGAACTTCCATAATTTCTTTCCCAATATACTTTGTGTTATAGTTATTCTTGCATAATTCTTATGTCTCTTAAACACTTACTGAGTTTATTATCACAGGAACTATATATAGAATTATGTATATAATAAACTTCTCTCTGATAGACTTAGTCACAGAGACTATCTAACAGTATTTCCCTCTCACATGAATGGAGTTTAACAAACATTTGTTAATTAAGGGACTATGTCTCTATTCTCATTTGACTTCAAATGGAAGTAAATAGATAAAGTGTCAAATGATGACATAGAGGAATCCTGGATAGGACATAGGCACTAGAATCTGAAAGAGTTGAAAAGGTGCTCATATTTCAGTGAAAAAAGTTATTATTATCAACTACATGATCTGAAATCTATTTAGGTTGTCAAGCCACAAACATGAAAATGTACTTGACTCTTCTTTCTCTCTCACTCCACTTAAAACAACTTACCAAATCTTTCTGACATAACAGCCTATAAGTCTCTTAAATCTGGTCTATCTCCATATTTTACTTTATATAAGAAAAAATGTCTTTTAAATTTCTATATGAGCCTGCCCTGTATTCCTGTCTCTGTTCTTTTCCTAACCCAATAATTGTCAACTATCATAGCCACAGAAATAACTTTAAATCAGAACATGTATTTCCATACCTAAAAAAAAATATCTCATGACTTTCTCTTACTCTTAGGATAAAATCCAAAATTCAAAACAGAAATTGCAAAACTTTTCTTATCACTAGTCCTTTCCCTAGCCTTCTGAGTTATTATTATATTTTATTCTTTCAACATCTTATCTTTGTTTTTGCCTCTGGAGTTTTCATTTGCCCTTATCCTAGAAACATCCTCTTATGCTTTTCTTTCCCCCTGCTAGTTTCTACTCTGCCTTTGGGTTTTTGTGTATTCTTATTTGTGAAAGTAGGTGAAATTCCTGCAGCTAAATGCTTCTGCAATATTTAATTATTTGTTACTATGCTTGTTTTACTAACAGTTGGAGCCAGAGTAACCTGGCATCATTTTGTGAAATAGTCAACAACCAATACATGTTGAATAAATATTTCTATTGTTTATAGATTATCTTATTGCTTAATTGTATTGATATTTTCAAACTTACTGCAATGAGGGTATTTGTACAGCATGTTGTTTGATCCCAAGGCAAGAGGTCATATCTTTTTACCTTTTCAGTGCTTTGATTTTCCCTCTTAAACTAAGACAGTGATACTTAAATTACCTTGGAAAAAGGGTGCAATTTTAATCTACATTAGCTTCAAATCTTTACACTTCTCATTTATACTATTTTTTGGTGGAACCAGGAGCTATTTGCTTTGAAATAAAATGTGTGAAACCCAGTGACCTAAAGGCCAACTTATTTTATTTTATAGAAAGTTATTTTACTAATATAGAAAGTTGGATATTTACAACCAAAGTATCTGTTTGCTTCTTGAAATTCTCCTGAATTATTATTATTATTATCATCATTATTATTATTAGTTACTTAAGAACACTTTTATGAATTAACAAAAAAAAAGAAATAATGCACTCTCTTGAAATTATTGCAGTTGAACATAATTTAGAAAATGTTTAAAGGAATTTAAATTATTTTTCTTTTCTCACCTAATTAATGATGTGACTACACAATGGAAGTTAAGAGAGTAGGACTAGGTCATGGTGAGGAATTTTTACCCTTTGAATTTTATATGGCAATGAAAAATGTATATAATGCTAATAAATGAGTAAAACAAAAAATATTCTATACTATATGAAATCTGATAGACTAATTTAATTTTTAAAATGAAATAAGAGTACATTCTCTGCCTCTTAAAAACCTATTTATTTTAATTACATCATATTTATAAATCAGACAAATGGAAACAAACAAATGGAAACAATTTATTTTCTGCTACAAGAACATAAAAACATTACTCAACTGCTTGTTTCACTTTGTCTGGATATAGACATGTGTTTTCAGAGCTAATAAATCTAAAAATATTACAGAGATAACACGACTTACTGTTTAAGTAAGAGAAATATTCATAATATTTTTAAACATGACATTATAAGTGCTAACCAGTAACTAAAAATAATTATTATAAATCACAAAGATAATGCCACTAGCCCTATATCAATATTCAAAATAGCTCTTTTAGGAAAATAGTTTTCAGTCTTCCTTGCATTACTATTACGTTTGGCCCTGCCTTTTAATGCTATATTGAATTATGTGATACTTTATAGCATATTTCTTTATTTTCCCCTTAGTGCCTTGTAAGTATTTATTATTTAGGAAATAACTACTTGAATTTATGAACACATTATTGTTCTTCTTTCAGTGAGGTGTGTATAGATATAGATATCAATATAGATATACACACTAGCTTAAAATTTGAGAGAATTTATATTCATAATTAAGAAAGCTGCTTGATGGACCTCATACTAAGCTTGTCCTTTTGTTTTCAGAAGGGTATAATCTAATGAGTCCACCAGCACATATACACTTAAGTAAACTTCAAAGCAGATGTGGTGTGTGTGCGGAGATTGGCAAGGGGGGCATTGTAGATGATTATTTCATCAAAACGATCTTGACTCTGTAGGATATTTTGATTCTGTGCATTCCAGAATAGATTCTAGAACAAACGAAATAAGCAAACAAACTCATAGACAGAGATAAATGTGTGGTGGTTACAGAGGGGTCGGGGGAAATGAAGAGGATAAAGGGGATCAAATATGTGGTGATTGAAGGTGACTAATCTTTGGGTGGTGAGCATACAATGCAATATACAAATGATGTATTATAGAATTGTACACATACAATTCATATAATGTTATTGGCCAATGTCACCACAATAAATTTAATTAAAAAAAAGAGAATAAATTCTGTCAGGGCTCTTCTCTTCATAGGTATGTAATCGTTAGAACTGTCATAATAAAATACCAGGCTGAGTGGTTTAAAAAACAGGAATTTTATTTTTCCACAGTGCTGGGGATAGAAATTCAAGATCAAGGTACCAGTAACCAGTTTCTTTGAGGTTTCTCATCTTACCTTGCAGATGGCTGCCTTCTTTCCGTATCCTCATGTGGCCTCTTTTTTTGCACATGTGGAAGAGCAATCTCTGGTGTCTCTTTCTTTCCTAATAAGTACACAAATCCTGTTGTATTAAGGTCTCACACCTATGGCCTCGTTTAAACTTTATTACCTCCTTTTAACCCTGTTTTCAAGTATAGTCACTTTGGCAGTTAGGGCTTCAACATACAACTTTTTCAGGACACAATTCAGTTCATAACAAAGGACTTGACAAATAAAAATCCAAAAAATATTTCTCAGAGTCATTCTAGCTAGAAGAGTATTTTAAAATCTTGTTTTAAAATGTGTCAATAAGCAGTTTAAAAAGAGAAAGAAAAGAAGAGAAAACATTGATATATATGTATGAAATTTAGTATTTTCATCAAACGTGTGTGTGTGTGTGTGTGTATGTGTATGTATTTTTGGATCTCATTATATGCTAAAATATTTGTAATTTTATATTATTTCTTTAAATGAAATTTTTATTTGTTTTTTTTTTGTTTGTTTCCTTATGGACTCTAGAGAACACGAGTAAAAATTATCTTCAGATTTAGCACATATTGATTTGGAATATTATGCATCAAAGTAGTAATTTTTCTGTTACATTCCACTGAAATCTCTGCAGTTCTTGTGTGAAGTCAAAATGTTCTTCTCCTTGTCACTAACATATAAGTCTACTCATGAATACTATAGGGGAATTATTACAGAGTTAACATAGGGGCATGCAATGAGAAAATATTTTATTTAGTTTCTTAAATGCTATAGTTTCCTTTTATTTAAAATATATTCATAAAATAAAAAAGTAATTAGTATTGAAGCATAATAAATCTCAATATATTAACTTATTTGTTAAAATGCTAAAATTTATTTTTAAATTAAATACCTAACCTCAAATAAATTTTTTTAAAAAGGGAGTCTAATTTAATGATGGCAAACTGCCTTTGTTGATCTAGCACAGAAAAATACTTCTACCTTGTAAACTTAAGCAAGTTACATAATGGCAATTGCTTTCCAATCTCTAAATTGTATGTAATAATATATATCAATAAGATAATGAATGCATATTGTTTTGCATAATACTGGATAAGATTATAGTTTGAGTATGTCCTGGTAGACTTTCTTCTATTAATAAAATTGATAATCTTTTTTTATTGAAATATAGTTGTCTAAAACATACACAATTGACTATCCAACATGTAACCAGTATACATAATGTGTAAGTGATAGAATGTCAGAGTAATTTCAATTATATCAAGAGGCCAAGGGAAAACTTTAGTAGAGAAAATAACTGAAATGGTGGTCAAATATCAAAAAATAGGTTTTGAAAAAAAAGACTAATGTTAAAAAAGAAATAATGAAGAATGCATCATCAAACAGGAAATCCAGTTTATTTTAGAATAATGATCTTTGGAGACTTTCAGTGAAAACTTGCAAATATATAACTTTAGGAAATAAATTAATTTCTAGATAATTGTGTATTCTTTCCTAGCATTTATCTTCTGAGAACTAACCTGTATTCTAGGCTTCTGTACTTAGGCTTTGTGCTCATTTCTCACACCTCCCCTTTATTTTTATTCAAATTTATGCACACCCCAATACTGAATCTTAACATGGTATATTCACCTAGAGTATAAAACTCACTGGTAAATTAAACACAGGTTTGATTTAATTTCAGATATTGTTGTCAGTGTTTAGAAAGAGAATGACATTAGTAAATAATATACTTTACAAGTTAAATGATTTCAAGTTCTTTGTATTTAAAAATGAAGAATAAATAGAGTTGTCAACTGACAAAAAAAATGTAATTACCTTTGTCAATAAATCATTGTCATTTTTTCCAAATGACTTAAAAATTGTTCAGACAATTGACTGATAGTGTGTGGTAGTTTGTGATTCCAAAGACTATTGCAGTGGTATTTCTCATACCACATTATTCTTTCCAATGTGAATTGTAACTTTCATATCAAGAAATGGAGTCAATTTTTCATCCACTTGGTGAAATTCCTGGGTTGGTTCTGTAACCTCTTCTGACTAGTAGACTACAGTGGACATGAGGTTATGTATCGTCTAAGGCTAGGCCTTAAGATATGTGCAAATTCTGCCTTACAATGTGAGATGCTACCATAATAAAGCAAAAGCAGCTACATAGAGAAGCTAATATAGAAGAGAAATGAGACCCCAACTGACAGTCAGCTCAGCTTCCAGTCATCACACACTACAAAACACTTAAACAAGAACCATCTTAGCATCTGAGCTGATACCACAAGCAGCAGAACTTTCTGGTTAACAAAAGATAATTTCAAAGTTAAATGCAGATTTATGGATGGGAAATTTGTACACTCTCTCTAAAGTTAAGGCCAATTTTAATTATTTAATAGAAGGCATTTTCATAAAATCATTACTTTGGATTATGCTTATACCTTAACAATTCTTAGCTTTTTGAAGTATATATTAGCAATATGGATGTCACCATTTTGATGCAAAAGTTTGAATAGGGGCAAGTGTAGACAGGTGTTACTAGATTCAGTTCCCTGGGTTCCAGTTGTACTTTTTACTACGTCATTTGAAATTTATCACCTCTGAGTAACTTTCAGTTTTTATTCCTTGAATTATCTCACTGTCTCATATTATCCCACTATCACCTCTTCAATTTTCTATTTTGTCTAATCTGAAAAACACTAGGCAAGAGCTCATTGAGAGAAATTAACATAGAAGTTAACTTTTATATTTGGGGAAATTAACTTTTGATAGATTCAAAACATTGTAACTCAACATTAAATTATTCTTCCTATGAATATGTATATTTATTTAATTATACATAATACATGAATACTAAACACACTCAATAGTTCTTTCAAAAATATTTTATACAGTACACTGCTTTATTACATTTATGAGTAGCAAGACAAAAAATAATGAATATTTCTTTTAATATAGCTCTTCCAAATTAGAGCTAGATGGAGAGATATAGATATACATGCTTTTTTCTCAAATTTAGAGTTTGTCAGTTGGTGGAAGAGATAGTAGTCATTGGTTTATAACATATCACATTTAATATAAAACCTTTTAATTTAGTTTGTCTATCTTTGAAGAAATTAAACATTATTGTGGCACTAATATATTCAGCATAGAAACTGAACGAAAATCTAAAAATTAATTTAAAGCATGTTAGTGTAATTTAATTTTAAAACATATATTTACTTTCTAGTAGTTATATATTAAGCTAAACATTCTGTTTCCTGAGCTTTTTTCATACTGAATTTGAAAATGGCATTCTTTTTAGCTGAGAATCTTTTATCTGTCTTACCCAGTTTTCTTTTTTTACCTAATTACAAAACTAGCAAAAACAAAGCCATTTGTTTGTTTTAAGCACTGTGATTATCATCCTCTCACATGTGTTCAGACACAGCCAGAGTATACGTAGGTTGATAAATGAGCCATTTATATGATATGGTAATAATCAGATGTATCAGAGGCCACCTACTGGCTATTTACAGATGTATTAATCAGTAAGCTTTTGCTGAATGTCCACAAGGTGAGAAATAGCTAAGCTTATTCTAAGAATTTCAATTTTCTGCATTGTTTAAAACTAAAGAATATTGATGAAAGTTGAATCTGAGGCACCAAATGTAACCCTCCTTACAAATTATAGTATATTATAAGAATATATAAAGATAATGCTAAATTTAACATTGGGCCTTAAGGAATAAATCAAATGTTTAATTTTCAGCACTTGCATTTTTATCTGAAAATGTCACTTTTTAAAAAATGGTAGCTTTATTAGATTTGATCTTTGATTCTTTGTGGATGATACTATCCTTAAATAATTTCTCAACACATATATTCATTGGTTAATAGTTGCAGGAATACACACACACACACACACACACACACACACACACACACACACATCGGTTTTAAAACCTTTTAACTTGTAATAATTGAATAGTGAGGTCTTTAAACAAGGTTAAGTCAGGATGGCTAAACAAGTTTGCCTAATATATACAAAGAAAGGTTACAACTTGAACCACAAAGTTATCCTTTGATTGTTCTGGCCACAATGTTAATATACTGTATGTAGCATACTTTACTGGAGGTTTTGAGAAATTAAATGGAGTTAAGATTTCAATATAAGAATAAATCTGCCTATAGCCATGCTACCCTGAACAAGCCCGATCCCATTTGATCTTGGAAGCTAAGCAGGGTCGGGCTTGGTTAGTACTTGGATGGGAGACCACCGAGAAAGACAAGGTGCTGTAGGTGTAAAAAATAAAAAATAAAAGGTTGTAAGCTGACAAGGTCCATGCAATCTGTGAGGTCAATCAAGGGTTGCCTCACCTAAAAAAATAAAATAAAATAAGAAAAGAATAAATCATAAATTAAATATTAGAGATAACTTTTATTGTATGAAACTCCATAGGCATTCCATAAATATTTAAGATTCATTTCATTTGACCCTACCATTCCATGTTCCATAAATTGCAACTCATTCTTCCTTCAGAAATTTAATAATAACCAGTCTATTCTATAAAGTGATTTAGTTCTCAACACTCTTTCTTTGCTCCAGGCACATTTGCATGTGCACTGATTCATTAATGCAGGAGACTGGAAAATAGATGATGCTCTCTAGGTCCCCCATATATGGAGACTTAAAAGAATAATAGATTTTAATATAATATTAATTATTTGTCATTTCTCTTTCCAGATTTATGATGTAAATAGAACTGAATATATATTAAATTTTATAAATTCTATTATGCTATACTACTACCTAGAAACACACAGCTATTGTAAAATAGTTTATAGATATTTTTTCTCTGTATTAAATAGAATAAATAAAGCCAGTCATAGTGGAGTATCAGAGATCCACATGTCAAAGATAAGTGATAGATTTTTTTAAATAGCATGGAATTATTCTAAACACAATCTGAATATTTTGAATTTTTTTTGTATGAATGACTATTTCAGTCCTGTTAGCTGAGTACAGAAACTGTGTTGAATTAAAAATGACCACAAATTTTTAATTTTTTGGTAATCTTTACCTGAGAGATAATGTGTACATGTCCTCTCTTTGAATATGGGCTGGCTCATGATTGCTTTGACAAATAGAGAATAGTGTGAGTGACATTAATATATATATATATATATATATATATATATATATATATATATATGTGTGTGTGTGTGTGTGTGTGTGTGTGTGTGTGTGTGTGTGTGTGTGTGTGTGTGTATGTATATATCTAGCATTTACGAGGACTACCAGTTTCTGCCTTGGTTTGAATACCCTGTCAAGAGGCCATGTAGAGAGTCCTTGAGGCTGTGAAAAGAGTGTTCTAGTGAAGTCTAGTCTGCCAGGAGCCTCTGCCAAGATGCCAGTTTTCTCATATACCAAGATGCTAGGCATGTAAGCTAAGCTATTATATGTTGCCCTAAGCTATATAGTTGCCAACTGAATAACACCTACTTACACCAGAAAAAATAAAATTGAACTGAAGAATCAGTGAGCAGAGTCCCAGTTTCTAACTGACAAAAGCATGAGTTTATTAAAATGTTTGGTGATTTTAAGACATCTGTTTTGGGGGTGAGATATTATTTAGCAATATCTCACAAAAACAAAACATGCAACCAAAAGTGGTGCATTATCATAACAAAAAGTTGAATGATGTGTTTTTTTCTTGGGGCAAGATAACAGGTAAAAGTTGGAAGATCCTCAAGGAGACTACTAGTAAATGCTGGAATAGTCTCAAGTAGAATATTAAGAAAATACATAAGGGCCTAAAAGATTGTTGGTGAGAGCTTGAATAGCCGTGAGTAAACTGTTATAGGGAACTATAAGAAAACAGTGACCCTACATATGCAGTAGTACAGTTTTTTTTTTTTAAATCATTGTTACCTTAATGATTTGGAACAATAGAAAGAATATTTACTGAGCTCACAGGTCTAACTAGGGAGATTTCCAAGTAAAATGCATAATATGCCAACTGGCTTCTTCTAGTTGCCCATGATAAAACATGAAAAAAAAGAGATAGTCTAATGAAAAGTAGCTGTTTTTGAAAGTAATTTGGAAAAATATATATATAATGAAAAGACTTACTAGATTTAAAAAAAAAAAACTCTTACAAGTCCCCAGTCTCTCTCAGCAAATAGATAGATGATAGATAGATAGATAGATAGATAGATAGATAGATAGATAGATAGATGATGGATGGATAGATAGATAGATAGATAGATAGATAGATAGATAGATAGATAGATAGATAGGAAATATATATTCTCCCTGGTGGTGATTTGGGGAAAATAAATCAAGAAAGGGGAACTGGGAAAACTGAGAGTTTCCATTTTAAATAGGGTGGTCAGTTAAGTGTTCCTCTCAGTTGTGGCATTTGAGCAGAGACTTGAAGAAAGGGCGGGAGTAAGCTATGAAAGTAGCTAAGATTAAATGGCCCTAGGCAGAGGGCATATAAAGTTAACTTGAAGTTGCAAAGTTCTAAGAATGACACACAGATGAGTATGATTGTAGCAAAGGGAGGAAAGTAGGTGTAGGACAAAAAGGAGTCAGGGAATTTTTAGGAGTTTGAGTACAGAAATAACATAGTCATGCTTACATTTTAAAAGAAACATTCCAGCTGCTATGTAGTGGGGTAGAAAGAACATTCAGGAATCTAGTTTAATAGCTCAGGAAGAATTTATGTTGACTTATACCAAAGTGGTAGTAGCAAAATTGGTGGGAAGTAGTTTAATTGGAGACATATTTTAGAAAGAGGCACATGAAGGGACTGTCCTTAGATAGGAGCATAGACAATTTATTTATTATAATGAAAGATGAAGAGTGGAGGGACACAGATGCTAGAAAAAGAGTAGATGAGATGTGTGTGGAAGCAGGAGGGAGAAGGATTAGGAGATATGTGCATTTTTTCCTTCTTTTTTCCAAGTGAAAAATGAAACAACTGGCTTATGGTGAGAAATATGGAAGATGTTCTGAAGTATGGAAGAAAAAAGGAAAAAATATGACATGGTCTCTAGCAAAATTGGAAGATTTCATGGGTTAGAGCAGTGATTCTTGAACTATCTCTGGTGAAATTCGAATTTTTGTTTCTTTGATCCTTTTGTTTTTAACCTACAATTTTTTATGAGCAACTAAAATACAATAAAAATGAAATATTAGGAAAATGAAATGAAAAAGCATACCCATATACAAATCCAACTTTATTATTAGCTTGAACAGACTTATCATTCTGTCAAATTGCTTTAACATTTTATAAAAGCTAACTATTGATTACTGTACTTGACTTTATATAACTGGGTTATAGAAGTGTGGGAGGATTGATAGGCAGACTAAGGTCCCACTTGACATTATGAATTTTAAATGTAAGTGTACTTTGATATGTTTCATACATTTAATACTATTAACTACCATAATCTTTGGTGAGTAGTGTGGTCTTACATACTTTAAAAATTTTTTACAGTATTTGATATTATAGTTCTGGCTCTAAAACTCAAGTAACTGCAGTAAAGATGAATGTATGCAGATTTTTATTAATTACAGTGTGGATTCTAGCTGATTAATATTTTACATTAAGATTTTGGATAAATAAATGTCATATAATAGTTTCATTATGAATTTTAACACTCATAATTAAAATATGCAAGAACTTAACAGAGTCATGTTAATAGTGTTAAAAAGCAGTTTGAAAAATCTGCTTTTGTATAAATAACTTATATATTCAGAAATTTAAAGAACTATACATTACAAACAGGTAAACTAAATGATTTGATGTCAATTGATCTTCTTTCTTAAATATTATATTTAATATTGCAATAGTCATGTTTTAACATTGCTTCAGTGTTATGGTTATATTCACAGATTTTAATGATAAATAGAATTATATATTGCAGTAAAATTCTTTTTTTTCTAAAAAACACTTCTAAACTGTACATTGATATAACAAGAATTTTTTTTTAGAAACTACAGAAAATGCTGGAATACTTAAAAGTATAATTATGTGAGTAAAATTATTTTTTCAGTGATTTAAAACAATATCCAATGCAATTAGTGAGAATTTTTATTTTCGGAATAACATGGGTTCTGGTCTCTATATCAATCCCTTTTGCAATACAGAAAATTTTTCTTGTTATTAACCTTAGGGCACTAGATTTTATCTGAAAAATGGTAAATGCAATCAATAAAAATAAAATCAATTTACTTCAATATTAGTTTACATCCTGAATCATTTTTCCCTTGACTTTTTAAGAAGTATAATACAAATTTACTAGGATATGGGAGAAATTAGAAATTACATAAGAAAATAAAAATATGCCTATAAATAGAAAACATTAAGAATTAAAATAAGTGGTTTTATAATTAATAATTAAGGAGATAATGAAAACCGATATCCAGAAAGCAGCATTAATTTATTTTTAGTTAAAAGAGCTTATTATAGACTATCTTACTTCTAATTCTTCTTTTAAAGATGAAAAAAGTCTAATCACAGTGGTTAGGTAAATTCTGTACAGTCATAGCTGGCAAGTAATAGGTTGGACGTCAAAACCAGTTTTGTATTAATTTATTGCTAGACCTATTAATCAGTGTTTAATGTTCTCATGAGAAAATTATGGTAGATTTGAACACACCTCATTGTAAAAGGCTATTTTTAAATAACTAAAAATCACAACTACAACAAATAATGACCTACATTTTAAGCACTTAAAAAATATGTAGACATTTGAATGGTAGTGTGAAGAGCTAGCTCTTCTCTCCAGTGAAAGAACTATAATTGGTTAAAAATATTTTTTTAATTAAGGTCTTCATAGTTTTTCATAAGTGTATACAGCAAGCGTATAAACATTTATGCCAAAAAAATCTACCAAAACACAAAGAGAAGAGCAAGAGTCTATGTCATTTGAAATATACCCTATACCCACTCTCTCATCCCCACCTCAACTTGCTAGACAGAAAATTCAATCCAAGCAGGTGCAACCAAGAACATGAAATATTCTTTTCCCCCAGCTTAAAGTTGAGAACCACATTATTACCCTGAGAATTGCAGGCTGCTAGTATTTTATACACACATACTCTGCCCCTTCAGCTCCAGTTTCAGAGCCTAAATTCCTAGCACTTGTGACCAAAAGAGTAGGGAGTTACCTTTTTTCACTGAGTCTCCAATAGAGTGATGGCTTTTCCTGAGGTATGGCATACCAAGGTTTTATTGACCCAGTTATTCTTACTTCAGCTTGCTTATAAGGCAGTTAATGAAATTGGATTTTTACCTTATAAAAAATGCAAAATTTAAGTCAAATGGAATAAAAACCTAAATGTAAGACCCGGAACTATAAGAAGAAAACTTAGGAGAAAACTCTTAGAAGAAAACTTAGGAGGAAAGCTTCAGGACATTGAATTTGGCAAGGATTTCCTGGATATAACACCAAAATACAAGCAATAAAATTAAAAATAGACAAATTGGAATACATTAAAATTAAAAAAAAACTTATGTTTATCAAAGGGCATAATCCATAGAGTGAAAATAAGTATATGTCTATGAAAAACTAAGAGCTAACATCATACTTAATGGTTACTATTTTAATGCTTTACTAAATATAAAGAATAAGGAAAAGATGTCCATGCTCATCTCTTCTATTCAACATTGTACCAGAGATTCTTTTAGTTAGGACAGTTATGCAAGAAAAAAAAAAAAAAAAACAAAACTATGTTAAAACGAAAGAAGTAAACTTGTCTATTTTCAGATGAAATTATTTTTATAGCTAGAAAATTCTAGGAATTCACTAAAATGCTTTTAAAATTACTAAATTAATTAGTTCAACATGTTTGTAGGATCAATATACAAAATCAATTGTATTTCTAAACACTTGCAATGAAAAACTTGAGAATAAAAATTTAAAAGATTATTCTTGTTGCTTCTGTTATAAATGGAATTAAGATAGAAAATGAAATAGTTGGAAATAAATTAACACAAGTGCAAAACATATTCTGAAAACTACAAATATATGGGGAGGTATCCAAAATTTATTTACTGGAAAATTTAAAATTGTTCAGATGACAGTTCTTTCCAAATTGATGTCCAGATTCAACACAATTTCTATCAAAATTGCAGCTGACTGACATATTTTGCAGAAATTGAAAATGTGATCCTAAAATTCATATGGAAATTCAAGGTTCTCATAATAGCCAAAACAATCTTGAAGAACAAGTTTCAATGTTCATACTTTCTGATTTCAAAATTTACAAAAAATCACAGTAATCAAGACAGGTTGGTACTAGTATAAGAGTAAATATATGTAAATATATAGTATAATAGTAAATATGTATATCTCAATGAAATAGAATTGAGAATTGAGAAATAAACTTTTGCATTTAGAGTTATTTTTTTTCAACAAGGGTGCCAAGACAATTCAATAGGGAAAGAATGGTCCTTTTAGCAAATGTGACCAGAACGACTGAATTTTTTACATTCAGAGAAAGGAGTTGGGATGTTACGTCATACCACATATAAATATTTCACTCAAAATGGATCAAAGACCTAAATGTAAGAACTAAACTATAAAATGCTTAGAAGAAAATAGGCATACATTTTTCTAACCTTGAATTAGTCAGTGGCTTTGTGGATATGAAATCAAAAGCACACATAACAAAAAAAGATTCCATTGAATTTCATCAAAATTAAAAGATCACATGCTTTAACGACACCATCTGCCAGAGCCAGTCGGCTAAGATCAAACAGTTCCTGAGAGGTGGAGTGAGGATTGAGAAAAGAGAAAGAAATAGAGAGATATAAAGAGATAAGAGTTGGGAGGGCTCACAGTGAATACTGTGGCCCCGAGTTTATTTAACACTGCATATTTATACCCTTGACAATGCATGAAAAACAAAACCCACACACATGTAAACAATTGCTTGACATTTACATAACTTCTCTCACCTGTTTTCCATTAAGCCAAACTTCCTCCATCTGCAACAGACTAGCCAATAAGCCAAAATTCCTTCTTCAGTACAGAGCCCACCTGCTCTGCAAACTTCTAGCTTGCAGGCAAATTTAACCTTGTCTATAGGGCCTTCAGCTGTAGGGCATTCAGTAAGAATGGCTCCCAACAACCATCGGAAAGTGAAAGCTCATCATAGAATGGATAATTTTCAGATTTCATGTTACAAGGGACTTGTATCTAGAATATAAAAAGAACTCTTACAACTCAATAATAAAATGACAAATAACCAAATTAATAACACATAAAGGATCCAAATAGACATTTCTCCAGAATAATTGGGCAATAGCCAGTCAGAACATAAAAAGAGTATTATGCTAAGTGAAATAAATCAGACAGAAAAAGCAAATATCACATGACCTCACTCATATTTAAAATCTAAGGAAAAAAACAGCTTAATCATTTATTAGTCTTACAAGTCTTATGATTTAATATACATGATATGAACAAACTTTCTTAAATAGAAATATCACATATATCACATTTTTGTTTATTTTCAAACTTAGGTTTAGGTGCTTCTCAGGTCGAATAATAGACATTTGGTTTTCAATTGCCTGGGTATTTTTAAAGTTCAGTAATATTACATAATCCATTATAGGTATCATACTCATTGGCATTTTTTCTCACCATGAACTTCATTGAATATTAAGGACCTATTTGGGAAATAGTTTGTACAAATGATCCATCGCACACACGTTTCAACAGTTAATTAGAAAATACATTGTTCATTGCATCGGAAGTATTTATTAAATGACCAAGCTATTTAGTCAATAAACAATTGACATACCTCTTTTTATTGGTGGGCACCATTCTTGGCAGTGAGAAAGAATACTGTATGTACTGAACAAATCTGAGTGACAACACTGCTCTTAAGGAGCTAGCATTTGATTGTGGGACACAATAATAAATAAGGTAACTAAGTTAAATAGATTGAATGCTATATAGTAAATATTGCAAAAATAAAAAAATGGAAATTTAAAACATTGTAAAATGGAGTTTACAATTTTGATAAAGTGATCGGGAAAAGAAAGGCCTCTTTGAAAAGAAGCTTTATGAAAAAGGGTCACATTTATTTGTCTGTGTGTATTCAGGGACTCTATGTTTGTAAATATTGTAAGTCAATTACTCTAATTGGTCTTATTAGAAGTGAATAATTCTAAAACAAGTGAAAATGTCTTGATTTCTCTTCCCCTGTTTCTTTCCCTTTCTCTTCCTCCCCTTCTATCATATTTTAGAGCAAGCTGCACTAGTTTTATTAAAATGTAATTCTGTGTATCAACCCACCTTCTCAACTAAGATTGCTAAAAATTCATTGTAACATTTTTATAATGAAGATTCACATAGCTTCTTATTAAACCACTGGGTGGAAATTTCAACATTAAATTCTTGTTTATATATTTAAGCCTAATACTTATTTCTTATTTTTTTTAATATTCTACTGTGATCTTTGAAATCTGAAAACAGTTCACCCAAGCAATTTACAACAGTGTGGATGAGATTTTACTAATATGACAGCCTTATTGTATATTGTATCTGTTTATTTATAAAATGGCATAGTGGTTCATTATCCATGAAATTATAATAAAAATATATTTATGGCATGTCACACTATACCTCATACTGAAGTATTTACTCATAGAAAACACTATATTCTATTTTTTTCTCCATAAGAGTTTATGATCTAAAACAATTCTTTAAGCAACAAGAGAGAATTAAAATTAATATTATATATAAAGAATGTGCATTGTATGAAATGTCAAGTTGTCAACACTCAGTTTATAAGAATCTCAGACTGATGTGTAAGTAGTGGGTGATAGTCTGATAGGTCCAGAGTCACTATTATATAGACTATGAATTAGTGTTTTGTTCAATGAAACTAAACGCTAATTTTTATGAAAGTAAATGTGGTATGCCAAAAATGCTTCCTCCACAACTCTTAATCCCTAGATTTTATAAATGCTATGAGATATGGGGGGGGGGGTAATATTTTGCAGGTGTAATTATGTTAAGGATCTTGACATTTGGAGATTATCCTAGATTATCCAGATGGGCCCTAAATGTAATCAGAAGGGTCCTAATAAGAAGGAGCCATGGGGGAATTTGAGATATAAGAGAAAGCAAAGTGACTTTAGAGGCAGAGATTGGACTGAATAAAAGTGTCCGTAGTCAGCTGATGCTGGAAGAGGCAAGGAATGATTCTCCTCTAGTTTCCCTGAATAGGGAGAGAACAACATTACTAACACCATAATATTCATTTTTGACTCTGGCCTCCAGAATTATAAGAAAGCAAAGGTCTTTTGCTTTAAGCCACCAAGATTTGGGTAATTCATTATGACAGTCATAGGAAACTAATACAGTAGATATTTACTAAAGCATCAAAGTTGAAATTATAGCAATGGTAGAATAACAAATTGACTTTCTCTTTGGATTTTGGTTTAGTACACAAATGATTTTATAAACTATGTTTTTATGTTTATGTATTAATGGAGTATTTTGTAAGTAAAAATAACCTACTTTGGCATTCTGCCTTAAATTATATATGTGTGTTAATAATATTATAAAATATTAATTTTAATTCATCTTTTTTTAATGAGGCCCATGAGAAGAATCCAATTTTTTCAGAGATCTATTTTTGTCATATATTAAATTTTAAAACATGCTTTAAATGTGCTTGAATTAATATAGAAAAATGTAAATACAACATTATTTAATAGTGAATATATATTTTGATCTTAGTGCATTTAAAGAATGGATCGGGATATTTTTTTTTCCTTCTTAAGATAATGTATCGCAAAAACACTCCTTCTTTTAATTAACATCATGCTATTTTAGACCTGGAAATTTTCTTAGAGGGAATATTTATGTCTTTCATTTTACCAATAGGAAGCTGCAACCTGGAGAGAATGTGTGGACTCTTTTATTGATGTGCTATACGAAAAAAATATATAATGAAGAAATTTATAATAGCACCATATTGTACCTTGAGAGATAGTTCTTCTTTCATTAAAATATAGTTGGTATACAATATTATACAATATTATATTACTTTCAGGTGCACAATGTAGTGATTTGACATTTATATATTTTATGATATGTTCACCACACTGTCTAGTAACCATCTATCACTGTGCAAAGTTATTGCACCATTAATGACTATATGCCTCTTTACCTTTTTCACCCATCCTTCTACCCCTCTCTCCTGCGGCAACCATCATTTTGTTCTTTGTTTCTATAAGTCTGTTTTTGTTTCATTTTGTTTGCTCGTTTGTATTAATTTTAATTCCACATACTGTATTTGTCTTTCTCTAACTTATTTCACTTAGCATAATACCCTTTAGGCCCATCTATATTGTCACAAATGACAGGATTTCATTCTTTTTTATTGTTGAGTACTAGTCCATTGATTGTGTGTGTATAATGTTTATCATATCGTTTTTCTCTCATAATGTAGTTTTAAAGCAAATAAAAATAATATCAAAATAAATACAGCAATTTCCCAACTTGGTTGTTTAGTGTCTGAACTTTGTGTACATGATAGGATTTCACAAATTTATGAGATTTAATGCTAATGAGTTCACAAATAGGATCAGTTTATTTAGAGATGGTACTTAAAGGATGTTAAAAAGTAAATAATACCTGTGGGGGGGGTAAATTATTTCATTATATAAAAAAATGAAACCAAAGAGAAACCGAGTCCAGGGCTTATGCTGCCTGTGCTGTTCAGCCAATAGACGAACATAGGAGATGAACTATTTAGAGTAGGTGCTTATTAGAGAATTGCAAGTCCCCAAAACATAGGCAAACTATTGCTCAAAGGCCCGGCTCCCGAGTATCTCATGAGTACAGATTATATAGGGAAAAATTAGTAGTCATGGAAAGTAAGGGAGTTGAGGTGGCCAAGGCCACCTATCTTGTCTTTTCGGCCCTGGTTAGTTTCCCAGGTCACCGGGAGGAGAATCAAGAGGAACAGGAGAATTAGCAAGGAGGAGGTGAGGTAATTAATCATTGAGTCCAGATGTCTGGTCTTGGAATCATCTGCATCATCATCCCATCTGATCCTGTGACTTTCTTCCTTGGTTGGTGGGGTTGTAGTTCAGCCTCAATGGGGCCTGGGGTTGAAACCCATTTAAAACCAAGATGTTAACCTAGTCTAAAGTTCAACTGAAACCAATTGTCCTCATGATTATAGATCTGAGGCTCAGTTAATCTCATGGGCTAAGGCTTAATAAATAAAAGAGCAAGGCATACAGAGGATAAAGCTGAGGAAAAAGCAAGTGAATCGCGAGCCGTTATCTAGACAAAACCAGCTTGAATCAGAGGGTGAAAAAAAAACTGTACTAAGGAAATGAAGTCTGTGTGTGATTACAAGCTATAGAGTAAGAGGAGGTGAGGCCAGGAACACTGTGAGGCCCTTAACACAGGGGTCCTTGTATCAGGTACTTTTTCAAAAGGTGTGACATGAAGTGAAAATTAACCTGAGCTTCACTCTATGAATGCCTCAACTTTTCAGAAAGAAATAAACACTGACTAAAAAGTTAAACATGCTTTTCTGTTCTATCAACTTCTACTGTTGTCTGAACTAGAGTCCTTAGATTAGTAGCAACAAGAAAAGGGAACAACTCTCATTCTGCTTCAGGAACTGGACTTTAAGAAGAGCAAAGTATGCTTTCCCCATGTCTTTTCTACACATCAACTTTCTGCCACCAGACTAAAACTTCAAATCACAATAACAACTAAAAAGAAAGTAAGCATAGAAGGGGAATGGCTGAAGGGAAGGAATAGAGAAGCTGTTTAGAGGTATCATAATAAAATTTCAGAGATTTATGCCACACAATGAGACATTCCCATGAGGATAGAAAGGAAGAACTTGGGGAACATTTTATAGGATTACTTTTTCATTCTTTTTTTTTTCTTTTTTGGTATTTGTTCAGGCTTGCTGAACTCCAGGAGTTGGTACAAATGGGATATCTTTGTTTGTTACAGAGAATAAAATTATAGGTTTCTATATCAACTTGATCTTATACTTTTAATGTAAGAATAATTCATGAAAAGCAGAAATGTTTCATCTAGTAAGTCAGTCTCTGTGCCAGTACCAAATTTGAGCATATTTAGATTTGTGTATATATTGGTAAAGAGGAAATTACTACATTGGGCACACAGAAAGGAAGGAAGGAAGGAAAGAAGGAGGAAGGAAGGAAGGAAGGAAGGAAGGAAGGAAGGAAGGAAGGAAGGAAGGAAAATAATGTGGGAGTAGGGTGAAGATAAATAACTGTTATAAGCATACTCTCCATGATTCATTAGACTGTTGTCCAGCATTTAAAAAAAAAAACATTATTTTCAGAATAGTAAGATTTGTTCATGCCTATATAGAGTGAACAGTTTACTATACATGGAAACCAACTACAGAAGGAAGAGGGAAGTCCAATTAAACTAGGCTCTACTGTGCGTGATTTGAACTCAGTTATTCTTTACATTTCCCACTTTTTCACAGCCCATTCCTAATCACAAACTAGTAAAACTGAAGATATAGATGGGGGCAATTGACTCTGCTTGCTTAATAATGTATATAAATATTGAATCACTATGTTATACACCTGAAACTAATATAATATTGTAAGCCAATTATACTTCATTGAATAAATAAAACAAAAAACAATTAAAGTTAAATTAGAAAGTATTTTGAACTGAACAAAAATAAAATTACAACATATTAAAATTTATGAGATCGGGCTAATATAGAACTTAGAAGGAAATATAGCACTATATAAGTACATTAGTAAAAAAAAAAAAAAAAGTAAGTTCTCAAATCAGTGATCCTAGATTTCATCTCAAGAATCTAGATTTGAGACAAGCCAGAAACATGGCGGAATGAGAGACGTCCCCAGATCTGTCCCCTTGAAACAATAATAAGCTGAACATCTAAAACTGAACAAAAAACACCCAAATTGTGCACCAGCATGTCTGAGCATGGGAACTTCATATAAAAGCCATGAGTGTCAGGCAGTGGACTGGGAGAAATAAAGAAGCTGCCTCTCGCAGCCAGCATAGCTCCCTGTAAAAGGAGTGGAAAGAGAAAAGGTGCTGCTAATTCCATGAACAGTCCTGCCAGGAAAAGTTATGAGTTTCACACAACCAGTGGCAGGGCCCATTTATCAGGGCAGAAGGCAGAGATTCAGACGACAGAGAAATAAGAGTTGATTTTTACCGGCCATGGTGAGACTGATCACCACAGAGCCCCAGGGGATTCTGAGCAAATGCTACCGAAACTGTTGCTAACACTAACAGGGACTGAAACTGAGGGTAGTAAGCATGATTAAATATATACAAGAAAACAGAAAGGCATTAAGGCTTTATATAACAAAGATCCAAGAGGCTTAGACACCACCTATTGGAAACCAAAAGAAAAGTACCTTCTTTGCAGCAGGCTAAAGAGAGACCTCTATATAATAAATCTTCTTTCTGGGAAAAAAAAAATACATTTCCATGAATGCCCAGGCAGAGAAATAGTCCATTAAAGACCATGAACAACCAAGGTGACAAGGCATCCCAGAAAGAAAAAGAAAAATCTCCAGAAATAAGCTTACAGACAGAAATATGTGACTTAAATGACAGAGAATTCAGGATGATACTTGTGAAAAAACTCAGTGAGTTCCAAAACAAGTCATATCAACAATTTTAGGAATTGAAAAAACAACTAGATTAGCAGAACAAGGAGATTGAAATCCTCAAAAAAAAAAACAGAATAGATCTTCTGGAGATAAAAGACATTCTGCAAGAGATGAAAAATGAGATAGTGAACTTGGGAAATAAAGTCAACCAAAATAAAGAAAATAGAAACACAAGGAAAAGAAAGCAGTGGAAACACCGAGCCACCAGAAAGAAAAAGATAAAATGACTATAAGAAGACCTCATATTACAATAATCACCCTAAATGTAAATGGACTGAACTCATCAATAAACAAGCATAGAATTGCAGAATGGATCAAAAAACAAAACCCAACCATATGCTGCTTCCAGGAGACACATCTCAGCTCCAAAGACAAATATAGACTCAAACTGAAAGGGTAGAAAATGATATTTTAAGCAAATGGCATTCAGAGAAAAGCAAGAGTAGCAGTACTAATATCAGATGAAATAGACTTCAAAATAAAAAAATGGTAAAAAAAGATACTGAAGGACACTTCATAATGATAACCGGAATCATGCACCAAGAAGACGTAACACTTATTAATATTATGCTCCCAATCAGGGAACCCCAGAATATATAAAGCAATTACTAAAAGAACTGAAGGAAAAAAAAAAAACAGAACAAAACACCATCATAGTAAGGGATCTAAATACCCCACTGTTGGATATGCACAGATCATCCAAACAGAAAATCAATAAAGAAATAACATCCGTAAATGATGCATTAGACCAACTGGACATAATTGACATTTACAGAGCCTTCCATTCCAAAACAGCTGCTTATACATTCTTCTCTAGTGCACATGGACATTCTCAAGAATTCACCACATATTGGGACACAGAGATAGCGTCAACAAATATAAGAGGGTTAAAATTATACCAACCATATTAACTGATTAGAATGCTTTGAAACTAGAGATCGACTGCAAAAAAAAAAAAAAAAAAAAAAAAAAAAAAAAAAAAAAAAAAAAAAAAAAAAAAAAAAAAAAAAAAAAAAAAAAAAAAAAAAAAAAAAAAAAAAAAAAAAAAAAAAAAAAAAAAAAAAAAAAAAAAGGAAGAACCACAAATACGTGGAGATTAAACAACATGCTACTGCAGAATAAGTGGGTCAGAGAAAAAAATAAAAGATCAAGAGATACATAGAAACAAATGATAATGATAATACAACATATCGAACTTTTGGGACATGGCAAAAGTGGTCATAAGAGCAAAGTTTATATTATTACAGGCCTACCTCCAAAACCAAGGATGAGCTCAAATATACAACCTAATGCTTCATCTTAAGAATGTAGAAAAGGAAGAACGAATGAAGCCTAAAGTCAGCAGAAGGAAAAAAATAATCAAACTTAGAGCAGATAAATAAAACTGAAAACAAAAACTATAGAAAAAATAAATGCAACAGAGGGCTGATTCTTTGAGAATGGTAATAAAATTGACAACCCCTTGGCTAGACTCACTAAAGAAAAAAGAGAAAGGACAAAAATAAACAAAATCAGTAATGAAAGAGGGGAAATGATGACTGACCTCAGAAATACAAAAGATCATATAAGAAGACTATGAAAAAGTGTATAGCACCAAATTTAATAAACTAGAAGAAATAGACCAGTACTTTGAAAACTACAACCTTTGTAGACTGAATCAAGAAATGGAAAAACTAAGTAGAGCGATTATCAGTGTGTGGACATTGAAACAATAATCAAAAACCTACAAAAAGTAAAAGTCTAGGACCAGATGGCTTCACTAGTGAATTCTACCAAACATTCAAAGAAGATTTAATACCTATTCTCCTCAAACTATTCTCCTCAAAGATACACCACAAGTGGGCTTCATTCCAGGAGTATAGGGATGGTTCAACATATGCAATTTGATTAATTTGATATACCACATAAACAAATTAAAAATAAGAATCATGTGATCATATCAATGGATGCCGAAAAAAACCTTTGACAAGATACAACATCCATTATGATCAAAACACTTAATAAAACCAGTATAGAAGGAAAGTACCTTAACATAATAAAGACCATACATGACAAACCCTCAGCCAACATTATACATAATGGTGAAAAACTAAAAACCTTCATTCTAAGATCACTGTAACCATTGCTATTCAATATAACATTGGAGGTTCTAGCAAGTGCAGTCAGACAAGAGAATGATATAAAAGGCATCCAAATAAAAATCAAAGAAGTCAAATTGTCACTATTTGTGGATGACATGATTATCTATATAAAAAACCCTAAAGACTCCACAAGAACACTACTAGAAACAATAAGGAAATACAATAAAGTTTCTAGATCCAAAATCAATGTTCAGAAATTCATTGCATTTCTATACAGTAATAATGAAGTGTCAGAAAAAGAAGTAGAAAAATAATTCATTTTACAATTGCACCAAAAAAGAATAAAATACCTAGGAATAAACTTAATGAAACATGTGAAGGACACATATAATGAAAACTATAAGACCCTATTAAAAGAAATCAAAGAAGAAACAAAGAAATGGAAAGATATTTCATGTTCTTGGATTTGAAGAATCAACATAGTTAAAATGACCTTATTCCCTAAAGCATTACACAAATTTAATGCAATATCTATCAAAATCTCATCCACTTTTTTTTTTAAGAAATAGAACAAAAATTTATCAGATTTGTATGGAAGCACAAAAGACCCCAAATTGCCAAAGTCGTCCTGAGAAAAAAAGAATGAGGCTGGAGGCATCACTCTGCCCAATTTCAAATTATACTACAAAGCGACAGTGAAACAGAATCAAGAGTTCAGAAGTAAACCCATATTTATATGGGCAAATAATTTTCAACAAAAAAACCAAAAACATACAGTGGAAAAGGAAAGCCTCTTCAATAAATGGTGCTGAGAAAACTGGCAAGCCACCTGCAAAAGAATGAAACTAGACTGTTGTCTGTCATCACACACCAAAATTAACTTAAAATGGATCATAGACCTGAATATAAGACCTGAAACAATAAAATGCATAGAAGAAAACATAGAACCTAAACTCAGGATCTTGGACTTAAAGAGGATATTATGAATTTGACCTCAAAAGCAAGGGAAGTAAAAGCTAAAATAAGTGAATGGGACAACATCAAACTAAAAAGCTTCTGTTCAGCAAAAGAAATCATCAACAAGGTAAAGAGACAACCATCCGAATGGGAAAATATATTTACAAGCAATGCCTCCGATAAGGGTCTAATATCCAAAATATACAAAGAACTCATACAACTCAATAACATAAAACAAACAAACAAACATGATTTAACAAAAAAATTGGCAGAGGACCTGAACAGACACTTCTCTCTAGGACATACAAATGGCCAGCAAAAATTTGAAAAGATGCTCAACATCGCTAGCTATTAGAGAAATGCAAATCAAAACCACAATGAGATACCATCTCACACCTGTTAGAATAGCTATAATCTACAAGACAAGTAATAAATGCTGGAGAAGATGCAGAGAAAAAGGAGCCCTCATTCACTGTTGGTGGGACTGCAACAGTGAAAACAGTATGGAGTTTCCTCAAAAAACTAAAATTGATCCACCGTATGATCCAGCAAATCCTCTACTGGGTATTTGCCCCAAAGACTTGAGAACCCATATCAGAAAAGATATTTGTACACCGATGTACATAGCAGTATTATTCACAGTGGCCAGGACATGGAAGCAACCAAAGTGTTCTACGATAGATGATTGGCTAAAGAAGCTGAGGTACGTATATACAATGGAATATTACTCAGCCACAAGAAGACATGAAATGCTGCCATTTGTGACAACCTGGATGGCCCTCAAGATAATCATCCTAAGCGAAATAAGCCAGACAGAAAAAGTTGAAAATCACATAATATCACTTATATGAGGGATATATACCTAAAAGCAACAAAGAAAGAGGACAGAGACTCATGGATATGAACTATAGACTAGTGGTTACCACAGGGTAGGGGGTAGGAAAGGAGGGGGAGGGAGATAGGATAAAGGGAGTCACATATAGAGGGGTAAGGGGAGGGTAAATGGGTAAAGGGGACCAAATATATGGTAGCTGAAGGAAATATAAAGATGAATATAAAGATGTCAAATGATAATGTACACCTGAAAATTATAGAATTGTATTAACCAATGTTACTCCAATAAACTTAATTTTTAAATAGTTAAAAAAAAAACTAGATTTATGGCCAAATTAAACAAGAAGTAAACAAAAGAAAGGAAATAATAAAGATCAGGGTGGAAATCAATGAAATAAAAAATTGAAAAGAATAATACATAAAAATATAAAATATCATGACCAAATGACCTTTCTCAGTCGGGAATTCAAAGTTGTTTTATTATTTAAAAATAAATTTTGAATAGTAAATCAACAGATGAGAAAAAGCAAATTTTACTTTATTGAACATTCATACCTGATTAAATAGAAGAGTATTTTCTTAACTTGATTAAGGGCATCTACAAAGTTGTACAGCAAATAGTCTTCTATGTAAAAATGAAAGTCTTTTTTCCTTTAAGATTGAAAGGAAGATTTTTTTTTGCACACTTTACATCTACATAGCATTGTATTTGAGATTCCAATGTGCTCAAAAAGGCAAGGAAAAAAAGTGGCCTCTAGATATTTAAGAAAAATTAACATTCTTTGATTTGAAGATGGTATGACTATGTATATATGAGAAAATTCTACAATTATATAAAGAAATTTTTAGAATTCATGAGTGAACATAACAAAATTTCAGGAAATGAGATCAATTATACTTTTATTTAGTAGCAATTCAAAATTAGCTATTAAAATCAAAATTATAAAACTATTATCAATAGAATATATGTCAGTATGATATGTATCACATATATACTAAAGTATTGATGAAAAAACTAAAGCACTAAAGAGATATACCATGATTATCAATAAATGATTCAATATTGAAAATATGCTCTTTGCAAAATGATGTATAGATTTAAAGCAATTTAAATAAAAATCCAGGCAGTCTTTTTAGTAGAAATCAACTAATATGCATTTTAGGATAAAATGCATATTAAATGAAAATTACTTATTATGGTCAAAATAACTTTCAAATACAAGACCAGATTTGGAGGACATACACTGTCATATTTAAAGATTATCACAGTATACCTTAACAAGACAATGTTGCATTAACTTTAAAGATTGACAAGGAGATGAATAAACGAAATAGAGTCCACCATCTTCTTCTACTCTCTGCTGATAACTCATCTCTTATTTTACTTCAAATGTGGGAGTAATAAGGAAGAAAATACATAAATATTTCCACCACTAAAACTACCATTCTATGCATTATACTCTACCTTCCTTTTACCTTATGTGAAATGTCTTCTTGCCTATTTAAGGCAATTATTCTGTCTTTTTACCTGAGAAATAATCTCCCATTTTGTACACCGAAGGGTGTCACTTTTGTTGTTGCACAATCTGCCTACTTTTTGAGAGACATTCAAAGTTTTTTTTTCAAATACAATTTTTTCCTCTTATGGTGATTTTATCCCTTAAACCTAGGGTAAGATGCAGCTCTATCCCACTTACACATTTCTTACACATAATGCTGATTTCTCAAATTATAGATTATCATATTACTCATATTTCATCAAGAATGAGAATCAAATGCACAAAGTCATTTACAGAACAACTTTTGATTGTGTTTTTAAACTGCTGCTGAGACTACTAACTTATATTTTGTTGAAAACTGCATGTAGTTAATTTTATGAATTTCACTTAATGGTCCTATGAAGACTGACTATTCCAAAGGACTGTATAAATCTTATTTACTGATACAAATTAAAATATAACAATGTGTTAAATCTTACTAGGTCATGAGAATGAGAATTCTTTTTTCTCTGTTTGCCTTAATGCCAGGGAGCACAGTAGCTCTTCTTGGTTTAATTTTCTGATCTAAACTTTTCCATCTATCTTATTTCATTAACTTTTATCTGCTTAAGCCTTTTCTACATTGTTACTCTATTGAATTGTCCCTTTGCATCACTTGCATCACTTATATCACTGAAGCCTTTTTTTTTTTTCCAGAGTCAGGCGTGCTTCTGGTTTCAGACATGATGGAATAGCACATTTCACCCTACTTATTCAGCTGGAAACAAAAAGACTTGAACAAAATAAAATTATTATCAGAAGACTCTGAAAACAAAGGTGCACTGGTTGCCTGGAGGAATTTTGTTTGTTTGTGTTTTTCCTATATACCCTACCCTGCATAGTATAGTGACAATAATCCCAAACTGCTAACAGATGAAAACCCTCTTGAAAATAATAATTAAAGTCTTAAAAAATCTTGCTTTCTGTATTTAAATACCAGGAAGAGAGTAACTTGCAGAATGAAATCATCTGATTACACCTCTCTGTTTTAGGGAAACACCACAAAAGCAGTCATATCCTTGCCCTTTTTCAAAGATGCTGAGAAGACTGTGGGGAAGAGTACTGTATAATCCCACTCTGCACTAAGAGAATTCAAGAAAAAGAAGCACAGTCTGAACTTGAACAGATTGACTACTAATACAGATAGGTGAAGTGTCCATAGAAATCACTTAACGAGTTTTGTAATTACTAGGGGACTCTAAATTTGAAAATAAAAAGTAAAAAAAAAATCAATTTGGAAGGTAAGTAGGCATTTGCATAGTAAGCATCTGAAACTATTATCAATAGCTAGATAAAGTGAGCTTGATTCTGAAGTTAAAATTCCATGTATAGGTAAATAATGAAGCTAAGGGACACAGCCAAGCTATATATCTGAAATTTTAGAGATATAAATAAGTAACTTGACTTTGGAATATCTATATAGACTATGTGAAGGAAATGTTGTTTTAAACTAGCCAGAATCCTCCTCCATTTTTGGATAATGCATTTAGGATATTACTCTGTCCCCATTGTTAATTTTGGTGAATTCTACATCTCCTTGCCATGTCTTCCCTTATATGCCAAAGCGTATTGACCAAGATAACCAATGCAGCTCACACCTTGGAGAATTTATCTCTGATGTTGGAGAGATTAGAAGAGAAAATATAGGTAAACCTAACATAGTCTAATACAGAAACATTAAAGATGTCCATTAACTTCTGCTATAAATACCTGAAACTACTTTGATTTCTGTGCTTTCAAAGTCTGCTCCTTCAGATTTTTTCCAATTCTTTGAAATAAGTAATATCCTTTTTTTGCTTTTATTTTTCATACTTTTGTCAGATTTAGTTTTTGTTGCATATAGACAAATAATCAGAACAGTTGCAAGTTGTCAATTTTATATCTGGTAGAAATATTAACTACACAGATAGAAATGTAGGTCAGGACCCAGAGATAGTGTTTTGTGTAGAGATGTAAATTTGAGAATCATATCAAGACAGTGGATAAGATTTCTAACAGAGAAAAAAAAGTGTAAAATAAAATTTGGAAAGATTCCCAAGATATAAGTGCTTGACAAATTATTGGAGTCAAGTTATTTAACACATAACATAAGTACATGATGTTGTATATGCTAACAGCAGCAAAATTAACCTTATATTTCATTTAAACTGAATGGTCTTCAGGAATCATAGATTTTCTATATTTTCTCTTGACTAAATAGATATACATATAGCCTAACTGAAAGCAGGTGATACAAAAACCTTATCCTGAATATACACAGAAATTGATTACCCAAACCTTAGAGACATACATAATTTTCATCTTGCCCCACTTTTTAAGAAAACAGATGGCATTTGCTGTATGTAGATGTGCAATATTCTCTCTTGGTCGTCTACATTTGAACACACTTACTCTCTACTACCTTATTAAAACACAACAAACACAATAGCCGTAGAACAAAAACTGAAACATTCCAAGAAAGGTCATTCGAGAAACAGATAATATTGTTAATGTGTCAGTTAATTTTAAATTGCATTTTGAGACATCAATCTCTTTTCTAACTACTATATACTCTTGGTTTTTCTATCAAAATTTTTCTTTTTACTAACAGCATAAGAAAAACTAAATCATTGCAGACTGACTAGCAGAGCCTTCTCAATTTCAAAAATGCAATTTAAATCTCATTACTTTTTTGTCAGACTTCTAAAATGTCATGATACAAAGAATCCTTATTAATTACTTAAGATTTTCAGACTGTTTTATCAACAGTCTGTAAAATCCAATCTATATCAAACAAGTCTATTTTTTGTAGCCTGTATTGTTTAATTATCCAATTTTGAGAAGTCATTTTCATTTTTAATGCCCCAGTATATTGTGAAATATTTCTTTTCTATTTGTTCCCACTGTTCTTGAAATAGTTTCACATATTGTTACTATAATATACCACTAATTACAGGTACCTAAATCACTTTCAATTACTTTCAATGTGATAAAATTCTATATTGTGTTGTTCTTAAAGTGTTTAATATGGCATCATTCAGCCAAGTTAAATACCCTAAGGTAACATTAATTATTTGTTTAAACTTGCAGAGAAGAACACTTAGATGTTTAGATTAATAATTATAGCTATTTACACAAGGAGTAGAGGATCTTTTGGGGGTGGCGGGGAGAGAGAAAGAGAAAGAGAAGGAGAGAGAGAGGAAGGGAGAGAGAGAGAGAAAGGAAAAATAATGTGAAAATATCAGCTCAAGGACATTTTGAACAATACAGAGCAAAGGCCTTGCCATGTTTTCCATTTTAATTATAAATTACTCTGGAATTACTTTTTAAATTATGTTAAGGCGTATTTTTAGTGAATATTAAAGTTTAGAATTTGTATAGCCTTCCTATCTTCCAAGCACTTACCTAGTTAATCTTTAAAACACCCTTTTGAGAAGGATATTATTATACCTGATCGACTCATGAAGAAACAGATATACATAAAGAAGTGCTTCTGATTCTATTTTGCAAGCAATTAAACAGTGATATGAAGATCAGATATCCCAAATACAATACGATAACTCTTATTTACTTGGCAAGTATTATTTAATTCTTCTTAAGTCAACAACTACTTATACTATACTGCTATAGAAATAATGGTGCTAGCCATAGGCAGCACATACAGCTCTTACTTGGAGAAGTGGAAAAAAAATAAGATGGCTTAATAATAGCAACACAGTCATTTAGAAATTAGAGGAAACACAAACATCAGTAAATATTTTTTTGTGTTCCCCCTCTCCTGTACCAAGTGAATGGAATTAAACACCATTTTTCCAAGATTAAAGTCTCTCATCTTCATCCTTGTTCCCATTCACTCCAGACAGTCTCTGGATCTCACCCCGCCTTAGACATTTTTGTATCTCTTTACATTCTTGACTTTACTATTTGTTCTCTAAATCCATGGTGTGTATATCTGTTCAGTCGACAGGTTTATAATAGTCATTATGCATTTCATAGCTCTACATTGTATTTATTTATTGTCTTTTTAATCTCATCCTTCAAACTCAAATTATTTTACTTAAAATTTGATTCACTATGTAGCCAATTAAAAATAAAAAGAAGTCCTCAAGATAAACTATATCAATTAAAGATGACTACCTTTTCTATCGATTCATTTTCGGTTTATTTTTTAATAATTCAAAATATAAAATAATATTTTGATTTAGGCTATTATCAAAAGAGACATTACTTTTATATTGACCTTCAAATAGATGACATGTCATTTGTTGAAAAATTTTATTTTATGATATGTTACTTCCCACCACTCTACATGTGAATTAAAGGGTTGAATATTGTTTGAGTTTAAGATACAATTTCTAAGTTTTACAAATTGGAAATGTAGACACTGGTCAATGGACTAATTAATTATAACTTCTGTTATATAAATTGTTACCTCTTACTTCCTTCTGCTATAACATGAATTAATTTAGTATGTGTATCTGTTTAGTACCCTATAAAAGGAAGTTATTTGAAGTTCTCACTGATTACTTGAATGCCAAGAATAATGTTTTATATGTGTGTGTGTGTGTGTGTGTGTGTAATATAGATAGATAGATAGATAGATAGATAGATAGATAGATAGATAGATTGATTGATTTAATTTTATATGTTTCAGGTATACAGTACAATGGTTAGACATTTATATAATTTATGAAGTGATCCCCCAATTATGGTAGCACCTCTGGTTCTTCACACAGTCCTTACAATAATATTGACTATATTCCCTATGCTGTATTCTACGTCCCTGTGACTATTCTAAAACTACTAATTTGTATTTCATCTTTTAATTTTTTTACCCAGCTTCCCAACTCTGTGTCCCCTCTGGCAATCACCAGTTCTCTGTGTCTATTAGTCTGTTTTTGTTTAATTTCATTTGTTCCTTAGATATCACATATAAATGTAATCCTACAGTATTTATCTTTCTCTGTCTGACTTATTTTACTCAGTATAATACCCTGTAGGTCATCCATGTCATTGCAAATGGTAAGATTTCATTTATTTTTTAATGACTGAGTAATATTTTTATTGTGTATATGTACCATAACTTCTTTATTCAGTTGTCTAGTGATGAGTACTTCAGTTGTTTACATATTTTGTCTATTGTGAATTGTGCTTCCCTGAACATAGGGGTGCATAGATCTTTACAAACTGGTGTTTTGGTTTTCTTGGACAAATACTCAGAAGTGCAATTGCTGGGTAAAAAGGTAGTTTTATTTTTAAGTTTTTGAGGAACTAACAAACTCTTTTCCATAGTGGCTATACCAATTTGCACTCCCTTTTCTCACATCCTCATAAATACTTTTTTTTTTTTTTGATTTACTGATGGTAGCCATTCTTACAGGTGTGACGTAATATCTCATTGTGATTTTAATTTGCATTTCTCTAATGATTAGTGATCTTGAACATCTTTTTATATGCCTATTGGACATTTGTATTTTCTCTTTGGAGAAATATCTATTTAGGTCTTCTGCCCATTTTTATTTGGATTTTTTGTTATTGTATGAGTTCTTTATACATTTTGGATATTAACTTCTTATCAGATGCATCAGGCAAATATCTTCTCTTGTTCAGTAGATTGACTTTCTTTTGTCATTGGTTTCCTGTTGTGCAAAAACTTCTTAGTTTAATGTAGTCCCATTTGTTTATTTTTTTCTTTGTTTTTCTTGCCCAAAGAGATATATAAGAAAAAAATTACTAATAGCAATATTAGAGAGTTTGCTGCCTATGTTTGTTTCTTTGTTTCTAGAATTTTATAGTTTTGGGTCTTACATTTAAGTCTAAATCTTTTTTTGAGTTTATTCTTGTATATGTTGTAAAAAGGTGCTCATTTCATTATTTTTTTGCATCATCTATCCACTTTTGCTGACATTTGTTGAAGAAACCATCTTTATTCCATTATATATTCTTGCCTCCTTTGTCCTAGATTAAATGACTGTATAGGTGTGGGTTTATTTCTGGGCTCTCTATTCTGTTCCATTGATCTGTGTATCTGTATTTATGTCAGCATGATGCTATTTTGATTACTGTAGCCTTGTAGTATTTTGATATCAAGTAATGTGATAATGCCAACTTTGTTTTTCTCCCTCAAGATTACTGTGGCTATTCAGGATCTTTTACGGTTCTATATAAATTTTTGGATTATTTGTTCTAGCTCTCTGAAAAATGCCATTAGTGTTTTGATATGGATTGCATGGAATTTATAGATTGCTTTGGGTAATATGAACATTTTAACAATGTTGATTCTTCTTACTCATGAGCATAGCATATGCTTCCATTTATTTGTATCTTCTTCAATTTTTTTTTCAATGACATAGTTTTCTGAGTACAGGTCTTTTACCTCCTTGGTGAATTTGATTCCTCAATATTTTATTGCTTTTGCTACAATTGCAAATGGGATTGTTTTCTCACTATCACTTTCTGACAGTTCATTATTAGTGTATAAAAATGTAATCAACTTCTGAATATTAATTTTGTATCTTGATACTTTATCAAATTTATCTATCAGTTCTAACAGGTTTTTGGTGGAATCTTTAGGGTTCTCTAAATATAATATCATGCCATCTGTAAGCAACGACAGTTTTACTTCATTTCCAATTTGGATTACTTTTATTTCTCTTTCTTGTCTGATTGCTGTAGCTATATTGAATGAAACTGGTGAAATAAAATATCCTTGTCTCATTCATGTCCTTATGGAAAATGCTTTTAGTCTTTTCCCATTCAGTATGATGTTAGCTACAGATTTGTTATATTTGGCCTTTATTTTGTTGAGGTATGTTCCATCTATTCTCACTTTGCTGAGAGTTATTATAAAAACTAGATGCTGGTTTTCGTCAAATGTTCTTTTCTGCATCTATTGATATGATCAAATGATATTTATCTTTCAATTCTTTAATGTGGTGTATCACATTAATCATTGTGCAGATAGTAAACCAACTTTGCATCCCAGGAATAAATCCAATTTGATCATGGTGTATGATATTTTTAATGAATTACTAAATTTGGTTTGCTAATATTTTCTTCAGGACTTTGCATCAGTGTTCATCAGAGATATCAGTTTATAATTTTATTTTATTTTTTAATGTCTTTGTCTGATTTTTCAATCAGGGTAATGGTGACCATGTAAAAGAGTTAAGGAGACTTCCCTCCTCTTGAATTTTTTTGGAATAGTTTGAAAATAGGTGTTAATTCTTTCAATGTTTGGTAAAATTCATCTTGAAGCCATCGGTCCAGGACTTTTGATTTTTGGAAATTTTTTGATTACTTATTAATTTTGATTGGTTCAGATTTTATGTTTCTTCTTGCATCATTCTTGGAATATCATATGTTTGTATGAATGTATCCATTTCTTCTATATTGTCCAATTGTTGGCATGTAATTGTTCATAATATTTTCTTATAATCCTTTGAATTTCTGTGGGGTCCATATTAACTTCTCTTCTTCCATTTATAATATTATTAATATGAGTCTTCTTTTTCTTGAAAAGTCTGGTTATGGGTTCATCAATTTTATTTATCCTTTCAAAGAATCAATTCTTATTTTCATTGATCTTTTGTATTGTTTTTTAGACTATTTTGTTTATTTCTTCTCTGGTCTTTATTATTTCTTTCCTCCTCACTTTGAGCTTTGTTTGCTATTCCTTTTTCTAGTTCTTTTAAGTGTAAAGATAGATTTTTTTTTGAGATTTTTTTTTGTTTTTTGAGATTGGCCTGCTTTGCTATGAGTTTTGCTCTTAGGGCTGCTTTTGCAGTATCCCATATGTTTTTAGTTGTGTTTTTATTTTCATCGGTCTCTAGGTATCTTTTGATTCCTTCCTTGATCTCATTATTGACCCAGTCATTGTTTAGCATGTTATCTAGCTTCCATGTGTTTGTGTATTTTTCTTTTTTTTTTTCATATAGTTGATTTCTAATGTTATACCATTGTGGTCAGAGAAGATGCTTGATATGATTTCCATCTTCTTAAATTTATTGAGGTTTGTTTTTTGCCTTATGTACTCTATCCTGGGAAATGTTCCATGTGCACTTGAGATGAATGTATATATTGCAACTTTGGGTTGAAATGTTCTGAAAATACCTATTAAATCCTTCTGGTCTAGTGTGTCACTTATGGCTGCTGTTTTCTTCTCAATTTTATTCTGGAAGTCCTATCCTTTGGTGTCAATGGAGTGTTAAAATCTCCTATTATGATTGTATTACTGCTGTTCTCTCCCTTTATGTTGGTCAATAGTTGCTTTATTTATGTAGGTGCTCCTGTGTTGGGTGTGTATATTTTTACTAGGGTTATGTTCTCTTGTATTGATCCCTTTATCATTATATAATGCCCCTACCCCTTTTTTGTCTCTTATTAAAGCCTTCGTTTTAAAGTTCGTTTTGTCTGGTATAAGTACTACTATCCCAGCTCCTTTTTCATTTCCATTTACATGAAATATCTTTTCCCATTCCTTTACTTTCATTTTGTGTGTGTCATTTGATCTGAGGTGGGTCTCTTGTAGACAGTGTATGCATGAGTCTTGTTTTCTTATCCATTTAGCTACCTGATGTCTTTTGATGGCAGCATTTACTTCATTTATATTAAAAGTGATTATTGATAGGTACATAGTTATTGCCATTTTATTATTATTGAGCATCCTTATAACCAGTGTTTTGAATTCTGTCTTTGGTAGATTACTTGCCTTAATTTTGTTTAGTTTTTTTTTTCCCAAGAGTTTTCTTCTGTTGTTTTATTTGCAGCATATTTTTATTCGTTTTCTTATTTTAGTTGCCAGTCTGTGTCCTTTACTATGTGTTAGGAAGATTTGTTACATCTCCCAGCCTTGGGTAGGTGGCGTTATATAATAGGGATCCTTTGTAGCCCAATGGCACAGTCTCCCTGATCATCTGTGTTGAGAGCTCTTGTGTGAGTCGTATGTGTTCTCCTGTTGTAGCTAAGCCTTGATTGCTATTAGCATGTCAGCAGATGGGATGGACTTTCAGGCTGACTACCGATGTGGATTAGCCATGCCCACAGTTTATGAGTTGTTGCATGGGGGCTAACCACTTGAAGTGGGATTTGCCCCAGCAGGCTTGTGTACCTGTTGAGACCACCCTTTGGGTATGCTGCTTAGGGCACAGTCAGGTTGTGCTCTTTTGTGGTTTGATGCCAGCCTCTGGGTTGGTTCTGTTGCTTTCCTGTAGGCCAATATTAGCTGCTCCCTTTGATTGCTTGTTATTCCTTGGTAGAAGCTACAAAGTAATCCTTTGGTGGTTGCTGCCTATGCTGGATTTGGAGGCAGGTAGAAGAGACCATGCTGTGAGCTGAGGTTCATTTATCCCTGGTAACAGGCCTGGAGCAGCTTAGCAACAGGACCAGTGCACCTCAAGGCCTGAGGCTTTCTGCCAGTTGCCTATAAGACTCTGCAGCTGAAAGAGCCTTTGGTTGGTATGTGAGTTAAGTGAAGCAGAGACCCAGGGAGTCATCGAGGTAAAGCAAGCCAATTTAACATGGCTGGTGCTGATTCAGGTTCTGTGTCAGTGCTCAATCTGTGACTTTCTATAAAAGTCACAGATTGCTGCAAGTTTAGCTGCTGTCCACATTGGGCCACAGGCTATTCAAGACCTGTTCAAGACCTGTTCAAGAAATACTGTATCTCAGGGCAGGGCTTGTGGCTTCCATTTGGGAAATCTCTCCTTGGATGCACAGACCACGTGCTAGGCATACACAGGCTATGTGAAATGAGGGTTGTTTCTTACTGTTGAATTTGTGGCCCAGGAAAAGCACAAGGTGTGTCTGGCTGCCTGGTAATGGGGTTGCCGCAGCAATTGTGGGTTGGACGGTGTGAGTTCTTTGAGAGACACTGGATGGAGTGAGTCAATCATGTCAGGCCAATGCAGATTTAGTATTGTTGACACTGCTGAGTTTGCAGCCTCTTGCAAAAGTCTCAGATTGTAGCATGGCCAGCTTCTGTTTTCCTCAGGATAGTGGAACCCTGCAATCTGCTCAAAAGACACTGCAGCTCAGGCTGGAACCAGTGGCTGCCACCTAAAGTCTTTTATGAAATGTGCAGACCACATAAGCCATGGGCAGTTGCCTGTGACTAATGTGCAGTCCAGGGAAAACAGCCTAGGGCACAGCCCAGGGCAGGGCCAGCTGCCTGATAACAGGCCCACGAGGGGCAATTTATGGGTTGTGTGGGGTGGGGTTCCAGGGAGACACAGGGTATAGGGGGCAGATTTCACCAAGCCAATGTAACTTTTGAATGGACTGTATGGGGGAAGGGCTTAATGTAGGCAAGATGGTGCCCATCTGTAGTCTGCCACGAAGCTGATCCTCACAAAGGAACAATGGTGGCGGTCCTTCCTCTCACTCACATTTCTTGCCATCACCAAGTCCTGCTCCTTCTATTTCCGTATTGGACATATTTCTTCTTTTATAATTGCAAGACCTTTAACCTGTTTTAAATATTAATTTCTCTTGACTGAACTCTGAAATTGACTCCTAAACTGACCTTGAAGCCTACAGTGTATTCCCACAATATCTTAAAATCCACTCTCTCAGACACCTGGTGGCTATATAACTTAGTTGTCAAGAACTCAAACTTTGGAAATGTATTCTGATTTAAATCATGACTGCATCATTTACTAGTTGCTTGAATTTAAGCAAATTATTTGGTGTCTCTTTTCTTTTGATTTTCTTAACTGAAAATATTAATGCATATGAAAAAATCCTCATAAACTATTGTAGCCATATGAAGAACTCAGTGAGCGATTGCTAGTATTATCCTGACAGGACACTCTTTTTAAAACACAAATTTGTATTTGATTTATTTGAATTTGTCAGACACTGTTGTTTCTGTGTGTTTTGTTGTATTATGTTTTAGTTTAGTATTATAGGTTCTTTCTTCCTTAGTTTATTATCACCTACCACAACTGCAAAGTAAAAATATTGTCACCTACCCGATGTAATTTTTTTCTTTCCTATCCAATTTATTCTTTTTTTCTTCATTTTATTTCTTCCAGAATTCTTTTTTATATCCATCTCTGCATCTCAAAAAATCTTAACTGTATTCTGGGGTGCAGATAATGTTCCCTTCTCTGTGAAACTTGCTCTAAACCAAACTAAATTTATTTCTCCATTGACTATATTGCCTTAGCACTTTTGTAACTCCTAAATGTTCTTTGAGGAGAACATATATTGAACAAGTCCCCCAAAATCACAAATCAAAGAAGAAATCATTGAGAGATTGGACTTTATTCAGCCTAACATAGACTTAGTTCTAGCTCTATTTTGTATGTAAATATTTTAAAGTTTCTTGAATATGGTGTCATCCTTTTGCTATTTTATAACTGTAGTTTTTCTAATGTTTAAAAATGTTTGCTTTTTTTAGTGCTTATAATTTTAATTATCTTTATATTTATCTTTTATCCTCTTTCTTAACATCTCTCCTATAATATCCTTTTCTAAGCTACCCTTTTCCTCTTCTTCATCTCCCAATGTTAGTCAATAAGATTAGATTTCTTAGTGTTTACCTATGTGCTGGAGCCAGCCGGCAGTGAGTGAATTAGTCTCGAGAGCTAAGGGTTCCTGAAAGGGGGAGTGAGGATAAGAAAAAAGAGAGAGACAAAAGATAGAGTTGGGAGGGCTAACAGTAAATACTGTGCACCGAGTTTATTTAGCACAGCATATTTATATCCTTGGAAATGCATGAAAAGCAAAACCTACAAGTATTCTAACAATTGTTGACATTTACATAAGTTCTCTCAAAACATCCTTGTTCCTGTTTTCCTTTTCTTATTCCTTGGGTTAAGGAACTTTCAACTCTTTCCAATAAGCCAAACTTTCTCCTTCAGTAGTAATGAGCTTACCCATTAAGTCAATCTTCTTCCTTCAGTAAAGAGCTTACTTGCCTTGCAAACTTCTAACTTGTAGGCAACTTTAATCCTATCTGTAGGGCATTCAGCAAGAATGGCTCCCAACATCGATGTGCTCTTTTATGTATTTATACTTTGTTGCTTGATTTGCTGCCTTCAATGCTACCTTGTTTTCCCATTGCAAATACTAAGCTAATTCTACTTCCTAACCTAATTCTTCTCCTATTTTATTTTGCTTTTTTAAATTTTTATATTACAAGCACCTATACATTAACACTTTGTCCTATAATCCTTTAGTCCCACCTCTGTTTTTTTCTTGATAATAGTTTTATTGATGGAGGCTTAGCCTACACTAGTTACTTCAAGAAAAATATATTAGATGCTTTAGTTTTCAAAGCTATCATCTTTATAGTTGAAAGAGAGATGGATATAAAATTCTTGTCTCAATCTTTTTATGTACATGTTTCCATATATATATATATATATTTAAATTCTCCGTTCCATAGATTAGGAATATATGGAAGATTGACCTTTTGGTCCAAATATTTACCTCTTGCTATATCTGTACCTATGTAACATTACATTTCTTTCCTATAAGGTGGATTTATATTTAAAATATATGTACCTGACTCCTGAGACTCCCCCAGATACTGCTGGGATTTTTTTCAACCTAAATTTAGGACATTTTATCAAATCCTAGTAGAGTTAACCTCGTTGTTTGGTCTATGTGATATTCAGCCAAATTATTTTTAGTTTTAACTTTTTGATTTTTTCTTTTACATATACTTTTCTAATTTTTTGCTGTGCTCAGTTCATTGATTTATGTTTTAAGGTCAAATGTGACTTTCTGAGTGACAGACCATACTCATTTTAATTGGCTTACATGCGTATTTTATATATATTTCTTAAGTCAGAGTGCTATAAAAATACAAATGTCATTTGATTTATATCAAATTCTAGAACAGACAAAACTAACCTATAATGACGTCAAAAATATGTATACACATGTATATATTTATATATCATTCTGTCATTAAAATTTTGTTTTGCCTATTCTAGAAATTTTTCATAACATATAATATAAATATACTCACATACATATATATGCATATATACATACACACATACATACACAGAGGGAGAGATTGATTATATTAGTGGCAGTGAGTCGTGACTGACTGTGCATAGGAACTTTCTGGGGAGATGAATGGTGAATGAATAAGTAAACTGTGGTAAATCCAGCAATAGGAAATTATTCAGAGCTAAAAATATATGAATATCAAGCCATGAAAAGACATGACATCTTAGTTAAGTGAAAGAAGCCTGTCTGAAAATTCTATATACTGTATGATTACAACTATATGACATCTGGAAAAAGAAAAACTTTTGAGTTTGTATGAAGACAGTATAAAGATCAGTGGTTACTGGAAGTTAGAGAAGGTGGAATGATGAATAGGTGGAATGCAGGAGTTTTAGGGCAATGAAAATATTATGTGTGATACTATAATGGTGGAGACATGTCACTATACATTTGTTCAAAATCCTAAAATGTACAAAGAGTGGACCCTAATGTAAATTATGGATTTGGTGTGATAATAATATGTTGATGCAGGTTTATCAGTTGTAACAAATATACCACTTTGGTGCTCTGGTAGAAGACACTGAAAGTTGGAGAGGTAATATATATTTAAAGGAAGAGGTTAACGAGAAATATCTCTGTGTGTATAAATGTGTGTGTGTGTGTGTGTGTGTGTGTATACACATATATGCGTTTATATACATTCCTAATAAAAGAAATAGAAGCCTGAAAGATAAAGGGAAGGTTCAAAATTAATGATAATTTTATTATTGATATCTACCAGGCTACTGTGGAAATTTCTTGAATCCAAAGTGCATTCACCTTTTATTCACAGTATTTTGAGCAAATAAAGGGTTCAAAAAATTGTGTGGAAAATTGAAAAGAGAGGACAAGGACAAGAGAGTTTCTGTGAATTGATAGCAATAGCACGTTAGATGTATATGTTTAAATATACAAATTCTAATAAATATTTTCAATTAAGTGAATGCAGGAAGAATATTTTATACTATGCAAATTCTATGACTGAAATTTATTTTTTATAATTATTTTACTTTTTAAATATATTAACTAGGCACTCATAGTTTCTACTGATAGATAGGAATATTCTGTGGCCTTTTGTTTATGTTAATAAATGATAGAAATGAGTTTACCCATCTAGACGTGTCTAAAGATTTGGAAAACAAGGATTATTCTCTATTTATCTTTTCTGCCTTTTGTAAAGGTCTTTCTTAATAGAGAACTCACAAACTAAATGTTTCCTCCTCATCAGCACCATCTCAATCATCACATATGCTCTCCTATTGTGCATTAAAGAATGCATGCCACTTCACTATGACCAAAGAGGAGTGAAATTAGGTCAACATCTATTCTACTCAAACTCTCTCTTTCAGAAAATGGAAGCCAGACACTTTTATGAGATATCACACTTAATGGAAAGACCTAAGAATTCAGAAAAGAGTCTGTATATCACTTGAAGGAAATTTTAAAAATTGAAAAATATATACATTTTACCCTTTATTCTGTAGGAGTAGTTCTTCTCAAATGAAGGCAAAACACCTACTATTCAAATCTCTATTGCCACAATTCAACAAACTTATGGACTTTCTGAGAAAACATAATCAAGTTGGTATGGTTTAAAAGCATGGGTTTTATTCCATGTTGTAACAAAACTATACAATTTAAATAATATGTTTATATGTATAAAAACCTTCTTAATCATCATGGGCAATTGATCTAGAAGGACAGTATTTGAACACAATTTTAGAATTCTTTATAATATGCACATTTTGTGGATAGGTCTTGTGTACATAACACTTGTTATCTCCTTTTTGGACAACTTATTTAGGTCCATTGTTCCTGAGCTCTCAATTCAAAAATGAATGTAATAAGGTAATTTCAGTGAAAATGGCAGAGAAAGGACCTCTGAAAATTCACCCTAGCATAAAGCCATTAAAAAAAAAAGGGGTAAATTATCAGAAACAAAATGTGTAGAACCCTGGACATTAACCAAAGACTTGCAGCAATCAAGGGTCATTTAGGCAAGAAAAGTGGTTGAATCTTGGAAAGAACAGCAAGCCTTGAAAAATAGCAGCGTATATTCCCGCTATTAGGGGAAGCAGAGTGGGGTAGAAGCTGTTTTAAAACTTCATTCTTAAAGAATATTTATCATTTGACTTCCCTTTGGTTCTTTAAAGACCCCCAAACTAAAGGCTTGTCTTTATTTAATCTAGTAATAAAAACTTATAAGGAGAGTTTCAGCATACACCTCAAATATTTTAACATCATAGATGATGGAATAGCTGAGAAAATAAGGTGAGGAATAACATGGCCATAGGAGCTTTGAAAAATTCTGACAGATTCTGAGGCCTTGTGCATAAATATACCTGTGCACATATTCAGGAAAGATGTAAAAATGTCTTAATATCTCAGTTGTGACTTAATTTGAAGTCTTATAAAAGCAAAAAGTAAATTAAAGCAGAATTGTAAGCTGCTTACTTGTACTAAAGACATGTTCAAACATTCACAGAATCTCTCACTGAAATAAGGATACTTATTGCTTCCAGACACAAGGAAATTTTGGTTCAGTCATTAGCTGAGCACTAAGCTAACCAAGTAGAAACTCAGTGGCCACATGTGACAAACAGAATTAGACAGAAAAACCACTAAACAAACAACTATAATACCTATATTTTTAAAAATAAGAAAGATTTTAAATCAATAAGCTAAGTTTTCACCTTAAGACAGCGGGAAAAAGAAGAGCAAACTAGACCTTAAATAGGCATAAGGAGACAATAAAGATCACATTGAAAATTGATGAGCTTCAGAGTAGAGAGACAATAATGAAAAAGTCATCAGAATGAAATTGTTTCTTTGAAAAGATCGACAAAATTGCAAATCCTTAGTTAGACTTCCTACTCAAAAAGAGAAAATTCAAATTCCTAAAATTAGGAATAAAAGGGGATATTACCACGGATATAGAAACAAAATGGATTATATGTAAATAACATGAAAAATGGTATGCCAATAAATGAGATAACTTAGATGAAGTAGACAAATTCTGAGAAAGACGGATGCTATTAAACTGACTCAAGAAGAAATAGAAACATTAAATAGACCTATAACAAGCCAAAAGATTGATTTGGTAATCAAAAATCCCAAAGGAAATCTCAGGATAAAATAGCTTCACCAGAATTTTACAAAACAATTAAAAACAACCTTCCACAAACACTCCCCCCTGCAAAAAAAATAAATAAATAAATAAATAATCGAAGAGGCAGAGAATATTTTTAAATTCATTCTATGAAGTCAGTATTTTCATGAAATCAAAACCAACATTGTGCTAATGGGTATAGTGTTTATTTTTGTGATTAAGAAAATGTTCTGGAATTAGATAATGGTGATGATTATACACTTTGTGAATATTCTAAACATCAACGAATTGCACACTTCAAAATGGCAGATTTTATGGTATGTGAATTGTATCTCAATAAAAGAATGAAAAGAATCAGGTAATTACATGATTAAGGTGTCTTTTTGTTCCAATATTTTGCTTTTGTCATGTGATAAATTATATGAATACTAGAATATTTTAATGAAACATACCTAATATTGAAAAGAGAAGTTTGAAAGAAGAGTAGTGGCATACTGAAAAGATTTATTAAAAAATTAATGTTAATAAACTCAACAACAGAAAAAACAAATAATCTAATTAAAAAATGGGCAGAAGATTTGAACAGATATTTCTCCAAAGAGAAAATACAGATGGCTAATAGACATATGAAAAGATGCTCAAGGTTACTAGAGAAATGTAAATTAAAACCACAATGAGATATCACCTCATATCTCTCAGAATGCCTATCATCAGTAAATCAAGAACAACAATTGTTGAGAAAAGTGAATTCTAGTACACTGTTGGTAGAAATGCAAATTGATGACAGCCACTATGGAAAACAGTCTGGAGGTATCTCAAAAAATTAAAAGTAGATATACCTTTTGACCTAGCAGTTGCACTTCGAGTATTTATCCAAAGAAAACCAAAACAATAATTTGTAAAGATCTATATACCCCTATGTTCATGGCAGCATAATTTACAATAGCCAGGATATACAAGCAACCTAAATGCCCATCAACAGACAATTGTATAAAGAAATTATGGTTCATATCTACAATGGAATATTATTTAGACATTAAAAAATGAAATCCTACCATTTGCATCGACATGAATGCATATAGAAGTTTTTATGCTTAATGAAATAAGTCAGACAGAGAAAGTTAAATACCATGATATCGCTTATAATGCAGAATCTAAGGAATGAAAAGAAAAAAAACTAATCAAAAACAGACTCTAATATAGAGGACAATCTGGTGACAGCCAGAGACAAAGGAGATTGGGGGGCTGGGAGAATGGGGTGAAGAATTAAAGAAGTACAAATTAGTAGTTGATAAATTGTCACAGGGATGGGGAGCATGGGATAGCAAATGCAGTCAGCATTAATGTAATAGCTAGGTGGGGAGCCAGAGGAGAGAGCAATTAGGGGTGATTGTTTTATAAACTCTATAAATGTCTAACCAATGTACTGTATTACTTGAAACTAATAATAAAATAAAAATGAAAAATAATATTAATAAATAGAAAAGAAAAGCAGTATATATGAAAGTAGTATATTCAGAGAATTAAGCTCTGGGATTTATCAGATTGGGACTTATTATGCTGCATCAATATTCCACATAACCTGTGGAGTGACAAAGTAGAGACTAGTGGAAGAAGCTTGAATATCTCTGACCTTTCTAAGGACAGAGTTTACACAACAGACTGATTTAGAGAGTCTTGCTCTATTCAATTCTTCTGAAAACAACTCACTGTCTTCTTCTCTCAGTAACATCTATATTCATTATATGCACTTTCATGACCTTAGGTTTTCAAATCGATTTTTTATTTATCTCTATACTGAGTATTGCAAAATAATACCCACCTTCCTCATTTGCTGTTTCAACTATATCTGATTAACTCCAGGGTAAATAAATAACTAGAAACTACTCCAGATGTTTTCTGATTCTGTAGCATTTTGACCCTTGCCATCTCCCTCCCCACAAATTTGCTGCTGCTCTAAAAGGGCCAACCTAGGTCAAAATAAACAAGGACTTACCATTTTCATCAAACACATTTAGTAAGTCGGTATTCAGAAGGCCTTATTCCTTCTTGGGTAATTAATTTAATCTTTACACAGGAACTAAATGAGACTTTGCCCGAGTCAGTGAATTCAAGGATTCAAGGTGAGAGTAATTCAACTAGACTAGATTAATGAATATTCTACATAACGTGACATGTATGGCATTTGGCACAAACAGATTAACAAATTTGTCCCAAAGCAAATTCAGAGCTAAATTTTCCAAAAGAATTGTTTAATTATATTTAGTATTTTTCCCAGTAATACTATAATAGGGAGGGGGAAATAAAGGTGTGTTACTCCAAGAAGAGACTTCTATGCCGAAGGGCTTTGATATCTTCTTCATCTTTCTAAAATTATGGACAGTACACTAACTTATAAATAACTCAGGAAGCTAAGCAGAAAAACTTGAACTCCAAAAGTGAAGACATAGCTAACTGACCTTGGTTTATAAAAACCATGCTGCCACTTTACACAACCATTGTAGGAACTAATATATATCCATGGTCAAGATAGTCATCTAAACAAGTACATAAACAAAAATTAAATCTGTTATAAATACTCTGAAATAATCATTGGATGGCTTTCTCAGAGAATTTCTAATTCTCACAAAATCAGGTAGAATTTGAACAATAATTTACTAAAGACAAGGCAAGCTCAATACAAAAATGTCCCATCACCACACTGATTAACATTTTTACAAGTTCTTTTGCAAGGAGAAACTAAAGAATGACATCAAGACTCAGTGTATATTCTCTTTTATTAAATACTAAATTTTTAAAAATCTGTGGTTATTTTTGTGTGGAAATAAACTGAATTTCATAATTTTATTCTGATGTAGGCACTGTCTCTGTCAGGAGTACTAGCAGCTCGGCTTATATTATCAAGGAAACAACCTCAGTGAAGGGATTTAGTTTCTGCCAGTAGTTTCAGGCATATCTCAGGCAAATCCTGTTGGGAGCAGTTTCTTATTATGGAGAAAATAAGGAGGAGAGGAAAAGGTGATGTAGACATACTGGGAAAAATGTATTGATAATAAGAACATGTTTTCCTAAACAAAAAGTAATGATGTGGAAAGAGAAACAATATAGTTATATTTTGTATTAGGGAAACAAAACCAGTACTAGTGCAGATTGTGCAGGACAAGAGATACCTAAATTAGATATGCTCACTCTTTAGAATAGACCTCTCTAAACTTGGGCCTTAGAAAATTTGATGAGATTAAAAAGACACAGTTAAAAAAAGACTAAAAGCTGAGAGAATGCAAAAGAAAGAGAGAAGATTAAAACAGAAAATATACTGTATACTAGGATTAAATGGCTTTAAAAATTTTAAAAATGGCAAGTATTTACAGAGGTTAGAACTTTGGTTGACTGAATATTGCAATTATATATGTGTGGAAAATATGATAGTAAACATTTTTTTCAAAGCTATACTTGATACACCTAGACTAGAGAATAATATAGTTAGTGTAGTAAGTGATAAAATTACTGACCAAGAACAGAAAATAATTTTCTTCTCACCTGGGTCAACAGTTGTACTATATGAAGTAGAGTGCACATCAAAAGAAAATATTTATTTATTGAAATATTTGGCCACTGTTAGGAGCTGAGGCACAGATTATTTTATATAGTATACCTTACCCAAGATAATATTGTTACTGTTGCAGTGATGTAAAATCTGGCATTGCCCCAGCAGAATGGAGGGGGTCCTTGGTTCTTCCCCATTAACTCAGTAAAGAATTACAGGTCAGAGAGATTTAGAAAAAGTAAGATTTATTGAAAGTACGTTTTAGAAGGAGATGGGCCACATTAAGGAAGCCTGCAGCCCTGTGGAATTTGAGAGGTCAAAAGATAAAAGACTATTCTTCAAGGGAGGAGCAGGTTTTCAGTGAAGAGAGCTGGAAGAGTGCAGATGTGAGAATATCTGTTTATATTTGGGCTGTGATGGGAGGGTACAAAGGTGGTATTAGATGGTTCTCATGTGAGGTCATCTTGACTGACAGCTGCCATATAACCCTTTGCCTACTCTGCATGTATTTCAGTATATTATTTTTAGATTCATGAACTTTCGGGTGTGTGTCTGATATTATAATGACAGCATAATGAAGATGAATTTATAGGTAGGTTAGGATAGTACTTTCTGCACGTGTGTTTGTGGCCAGTTTAAGCCAGCAACTTTTGTGCCTTTCACGCCTTAGGATTTCGGGTAAATCATAACGATAAATGGGTGTTTTAAGGAGGTCCTTTAGGAAGGTTTCTATGGTTACAGACCTGTATCTTCACTCCTGTCATTCATTACTACCTAACTACTTAACAGTATGATTAAAACAACCATGTATTCTCAGATCCTCTGACCTTAAGCATAGTAATGCAAAACATGACAGTGAAATGTAATTTCCACGGGAAAAAACCCAGATATTTTTATTTTAAGAACTCTTTGGGAAAATTTAACTCTGTATTTACAGTATTTAGTCTCTATATCTGAATTAAGGAGGAGACCACATAAAATGTATTATGACTGAACCAGTATAAATTATTAGAAAAACATGTATAGTTTTCAGAAATCTCTAATGAGTGGATATATACGTCTACTTTTTCTCATATATATATATATATATATATATATATATATATATATATATATTTCATATAATTATGTTATTCTTTATAGTTATTCTCTTCTGACTGCAATGTGATAAGTGAAGTCACTTTGCTTCAGCTTCCAGGATCTGCAATTTAATGCTGCTTGGTTAATGTAGTTTTGGTTAATGTAATTTCTTACTATTGAAATAAATATGTATTTGCTATATCTAGGAAGCAAATGTCTTGAAATTACCCTAAACATATATTCCTCAATTCTCCATCTGTATATCACAGCTTTCTTGTAGCTAAGGTAAGTAGATGATCTTTGACTGAAGGAATAACCAATATTTTAGTTATAGAAAAGAGTAGCTGGATGGAATATTACTCAGTTTAGAACAGCTTAAGCTTTTTAGAGCCACATAAACATTTTCAAAAATTAATCACCATTAAAACAACTACAGCAGACTTTTACAAAATATATAAAATTAAATTCAATATAAAAGTGTTATGATATATCCCAATTACTGTAAATATGCAATCTAATAAAAGTAGCAAAAGTTTACTTCCATGGTAAGGGAAATATGAACATTTTGCATTGCTGTCACCCTGAAATTCATAGTAAAGTGCTTAGATGGGGCTAAATCAGGAATATTAGGTAAGATCTTTCAAAATTCACAATGTGCAATATACTTTATTTTTCTCCAAAGTCTCATTTTATAGACTTTTATTGGAAGCAAAATAGTCTACTTGATGGAGCAATGGACTCATTCAATATGTCATATTCCATGTTCCCATCCAGTAGACTGACAAAAAGTCATAGGAATTTAATTTAAAACAAGGCAAATCAAGCATTTCTTTATAAAGACCATTTGCATGTCACACAGGAAATCTTAAACAAAAGTACTTTTGTGGTTATCCAAGCACATAATACCTAGGCAACTTTTAAAACCTGAACACATTTTTTTCCTTATTAAAATTGTACTATGAAGAATGACATAACAGAATTTTCTCACTTAAAAGATCTCAACTATTGTGTAAAAATAAATAAATAAATAAAATAGCACTTCTACTTGTAACCTTGCAGTGTAAAGTGAATGTAAATAGTTCTGAAAAAAAGCTTAATACACTTTGCTGGTATAGATTTAAAGTTACAGAATATCATTTTATAACCTTTGAAAGCTTTTAATTATATCAAAATAGCATTATATTTCTAGAATATATTTGAGAATTTCTTAGATTTATTCCATTCACCCATATGCTTGTAATGTATGTAATGTATGTAATATATGCAAAATAGGGGCATTCAGCATCAATTGGAATACATTTAAAGAAACTAATGAAACATATCAATCCTGCATTTAGACTATATTTTAAAGGAAAAACATGCATACCTCTGTGTGTGTGTGTGTGTGTGTACCTATAATTTTTTACATTTATTTATTTATTTATCTTAAATTTATATTTTTATATTGTGGTAATAAAAATGTGTTTCTTATTATTGTTTTTATTCTGATCAGATGCAAGGGACTAATGTATGCCTTTTCTTCACATTGTCACTTAGTCAAAATGTAAATTTGGGGAAAATATTGTTTAAATATCAACTGATGAGTAAGTCCTTCTTATTAAATATATCTTCTCTGTGAGCATTTCCATCCGCATATGAGAAAGAAATATGGAAAATCATTGACACGGTCAAAAGCTGTTTTTCCAATCAAATCTGACTACTAGATAAAAAACAGTTTGCCATAAATGAAATGGTCTTATTCTTGTCACTCTGCACATTTTCAGTGTTCGCTATGCCCACTTGCTTCCCTCTTGTGTGGTTATGGCATTGTGCCTCTGCTCTCCTACGTTTACACTGGCTGCACACCAGGGGACACTTTAGAGCTGTTGTCTCTTTAAACCACAGCTCCTGAAATAAACACATGGTCAAACAAAGAAGAAATAGTAATGCAGAACAGAGAGCATCATACATACTAGTGTTTCCTTGTTTAAATATTTATTTTTGAGTAGTGAAAAAAAAAGATATAATAAGAAAAAAAGAGAATTTAGGACCTACTATGGAACAAAATATATACCAATATAAATGAATACTTTTGAAGCTTGTCAAGTAAAGAGGAGTAGAAAAAAAAGCAAGAAATTGATTTCTATCGTATTAACCAATTGTACATTATCCTTCTCTGTATAAGTTTAACATGTTGTGTTTAATCTAAGGGTATATGGGATTTGAGGCTCTCATAGCATGTTAATAGTAATATTTTTTTTTAAATCTCTAAAGCCACCAATGCAAGCTAGAGGTAAAAGTGATAAAGGAATGGCTAGTTCTTTGTACAAGAACTAAATTGTACAAAAGGTTCATATAGTCTAATAAAAATGGATCATTTCTTATCACTTCTAATAAAGAGAAAAAAGTTATATTTTCCCATAGCAAAACATATTTTACAGCTGACATAAATCAATCATCTTCTCAACACATTTTATTTTCTTTTCACTTTTTGAATCTCTCCATTTTTCTCTCTCATGTGTAAGCATTATTTTTACCTTTGCTCTCATGTACACACAGAATTTAAGTATTTCTATTTCATTGGTAAACTAGAGATGTCAATGTAAAGTGATTTTCTTAAATTTTATTTAGCTTTACTTAGTAAACACACAGACATAAAAAGAAAGAAAGAAAGGTAAAAAAGTAGGAAGAAAAAAAGAAAGAAAGAAAGAAAGAAAGAAAGAAAGAAAGAAAGAAAGAAAGAAAGAAAGAAAGAAAGAAAGAAAGAAAGAAAGAAAAAGATTGATTGATTGAAAGAAAAAGAAAGATAGAAAGAAAGAAAAAGAAAGGTAGAAAGAACAATCGATTAGAGAGTAGTCATGGTGTCCAACTGACCTTATTATCTAAAAGTTAATTTTAAATGCCTATAAAACTGATAGGTAATATTTAGAGTGAATAATATATCACACAAAATCTATAGAGCAGATTTTCACTTTATAAAAAGTACAAGACAGAATCTCATTGTCTCTCTCAATGAGATTTCATCTTTTTTACTGTAATAGAGAACTTAGGAATTGCTATTGTGGTGAAACTGGAAAATATAAAATAATTTATAAGTAAATTAAAGATATAAGGAAATAGGCACACTCAAATATTGCTAGTATAATTTTGTGAAATCACTTAGTGAAAGAAATTACCATATTCTATAAAAATTTAAAATGTACACATTCTAGGAACATTTGAGATCTTGCTTCCTGACATATGTTATCAGTTTGGCTCAAATAAACTCATAAACATTCTCTAAAAAATAAATAAATAAATAAAACTAAAAATAAAATAAAATAAAACATTCCAGGACCCAACAATTCCACATATTTGTAATTGGTCTAGAAACAAATTTATTCTAGAAAAATGATACTACTTTTAACCCTGTCTTTTGAAGGTTGCTTTAAAAAGAACTAGTGGGAGCAGGGGAATCACTTCATGGATTGTATAAATGTCTAACTGTTTAAAATAAAAATAAAAACATTTTTTTTTAAAAGTGCTGCACAACTTCAAAAACAAACAAACAAAACAAAACAGTGGGAGAGCTTTAGATGTGGTTTTCTGCAATATGAAAAATGGTGCCTTACACTATGAAGGCTAGAGAGTTTTTTCTACTATACTCCCAGCATTTGTAGGTATAAGGGGACCACAAGTTCTTCCTTTAGAGTAGCAGTCCCCAACCCCCTGGCTGTGGACCGGTACCAGCCGTAGCCTGTTAGGAATTGGGCCGCAGAGCAGGAAGTGAGCGGTGGGCCAGCGAGCTAAACTTCATCTGTATTTGCACCCTCTCCCCAGCACTAGCATCACCACCTTAGTTCTACCTCAGATCATCAGGCATCAGATTCACATAAGAGCACAAATTTTTTGTGCCAAAAAAGGTTGGGGACTGCTGCTTTAGAGCATCTTTGGGATGTGTAAAAGAGAGCACACATGTGAGGTCATCTTGGATCTTGTCTAAGAGGGTTGCCTGAGGGGAGACCTCAGCAGACAGAGGAGGTAAACAGCTGAATGCCCAGGAGTGAAGATTAAAATAAATGACTCAGAGGAAAGATGCTTCACATTAGTCAAGAGAACTGAAAGAGAGGGGTCCAGTTGAGAGCTTTTAAAGTACCCAGGAAAGTGCCCAGTAGGGCAAGAGTCACATTTAATTGTCAGTTTCAGAGTTTAAACTGAAAAACTAAATAACTGTCTAATCCCCTTGTATCTTCCCTTTCTCCTACTTGACAAATGGCTCTGGCTGAATTTGCTGTTAGCCAGTCAAGGAAGAGATGAGTTTGGAAATCTTAAATTGATATTAAGAAAATAGAAGCTTCCTGTTTTCTTTCCCCAGTTGCTTCAGCCTGATCCAATCACAAATGGTTGTGACAAGAAGATTTAAAGCTAAAATATTGCAAAATGTTGACTATCGCATAGGCCTGGATATGTTATTTTTAAAACTGAGATTTTTAAATTATGACTAAAAGTAAACAAAGGATATGTTATCACCAGAGAATGACCAGCTCAATTTTGGTGCCTAAATCTTCATTAAGCTGCACAGGATATTTACCTCTGCAGAATAAAATTTAAGAAAACAGAAAAAAAGTAAAACTATGTTTTGATTACAATTCATGTGTAGTGGTTGTTAAACACATCATTTACATATACTAATAAGTGAAAGAACAAGTTGCAAAATAATCCAAAGAAAAGAACCTCATAGTTTTTCAAACATATTGATACATGGTAATAATAGATATTTCACATAAATGCATACACTATATAAATGCAAAGTAAAGGGCCTTACTGAATCTCTAATAAAACAGTTAAGAGAAGTCACTTCTGGGCAGGAGGGAATGAGACTTAGGACCGGGGTATAAAGGACATTTGTAGTTGTGTACTGTTTTTTTCTTTTCTTTGTTTTTTTTTGTGTGTCAAAGACAATATATTGATATACTTTTGTGTATTTAATAATTTATTTAAAATTGCTCAAATGCTTTGGGAACACTTCTAAAATTTTAGTATTTTGAATTTTAATTATTACAATAATGATAGGTGTAGGAGATCTTTAACGGTGGTTTTTATAATATTACTTATTGCTTTTCTGAATTATTATCTGATGCTCTGTTCTCAACTACTAACTATCCATTCTGCAGGTCTTCTCAGAATTCAAGATTCCTTGACATTTATCCCCTGCCTTTAAAACACATCTTATTCTTTAAGTACCAATTGGCTGGCATTGCAGATTCATATTCCCTTGATATTTAAGGAAAATATTGCTTTTTATTTTTATTAATCCAATTTCTAAAATTGCTGAGTCTAGTCAAATAACTTAGCAAGAGAAAAATATGTCAGGCCAGTATAATAATATCAAAAAAACTAAAGATAACCTATTAAAAATTTTGTACTATTATTTGATCCAGCTGTGGAATCTCTTTGCTCAAATCTATTTTACAGGTTAACAAATCTCCACAAATAATAAGAGATCAAAAGCTGTCAGCCTCGTGTCTTTTCCCTATACTAAAAGGGCTTTTAGATACACATTGATAAACAATATTGTCAATTAATAATGCAGATGGCAGTGACATATCATATGTGCATTTGCATATTATATAGCATATAGAAACAGGCTTTTAAAACAGTTTCGGTTATAGAGGCTGATAGCCTTATTGAAGGTCACATGGAAAGAATAACATTCCAAATCTATTTATGTTAGACTTCATATGGCTTCTATAATTTCACACATCAGATTAAATTTCATATAGCATTATAAATCAGATTTTCACCATGCACTTTTCAAAATGACAACTAATCTCCAAAAAAAGCCTTAAAGAATTATTTTATAATCTTACTAGGGCTTATAGAACATTTATAAAATGTGCCATTACAGTTAGCTGTTATGGGAATAACTAATAAAACTCTTTGTACAGCTGATATAATGTGAACAAAGTGGAAAATGTTTAAGTGTGTGTGGAATAGACCCTTTAACAAAAACACATTTTTAAAAAAGAATAAATGTTACAGCTACATCTGACTAAATTGATTGCTAATTTATTTTCTCCCTCAAACCTCCTTCAGACCTGTTATGCTCCCTGGTTTTTCTCTTGGGCATGGGCACACCTTTTGCTTATTTTGTCAAATGCTCATTCTCATCAGTGGGGATTCTACCTGTGTAGCAATTTTGGAAGGTATCTTCAACAAAATGCTGAAAGTACCCATTTGGCCTCTGAAGAAAGATAATGATAGCCTCAAGCAGAAAAACATAGATTTATTTTAGAAAACAAAGCTTTCTTTTTTTTTTTTCTTTAAAATGTTTTTAGTTCTAGGGTTCTTCTTCGATACAAAGCATTCTTTCAGAAACCTAATGCCTAAAATAGACAATAGATAATTTGTCACTTTAGTGTGAAGAACAGATCATTAACTATCTGGCTTAAATTGGTATATTTTTCCATTTCTAATAACTTTCATTTGTGTTATCATAAATATAGTAAAAATGCAGATATTTCACATTTCTGCATTTATCAAAAGGTTCAAAATGATTTAGCTTTTCTAGTAATCTTTGCTATGAACATAGGGAAGAGAAATTCTAGTGATACCAACCAAATATAGTTCTCAATATGAGAGCTTACTAAGTGAGCTACTCAAAGCAGGGAAATATCCAGTTAACTTATGGGAATTTGGAGTGGGGAGAAATGAGAAAAAGACTTAGGGTTGTTTCGATCATAGAAACACTGATTTCAAGCCCACGGAGATTTAGTAGCTTAAAAAGTGAGCCAACTTTTATGAACTATGTAATCAATTAAAATATTATTTAAATTGCCTTCTCTCAAAATTGTACATATGCATGCTATTATACTTTTAACATGTAATATTTCATAAACATCTTACATTTCATTTTTTACTTTTCTAATTTTACTCTGACAGGTGTTTTTTTTTTTCATTTACTAGAAAATTGTGCTATATCTGTAGCAATTTGTCTGGAGAATAAAATATAGGAATGCAAACTTTCAGTAGTCTCACCAATATTATGTGAAAAAAAGTCAGTGAATCTAGTACTGTAAAGCCAATTGATTATTAACAATACCCTTGCCTAAGTAACCCTAAGTTCTCTGTTGAATTTCACCTGTCCTATCTACAGGTGAACAAATGTTATCCAAAATATTGTTTCTATTCTCAGGAAATTGTAAGATTCAGTTAAAGAATCTTTTAAAATAACTGTTTCTGCCCCCTAAATTTTCTATTTTGGCCTGTGTTGAGGACTCAAGAAAAGATTCTTATTACATCAGGTATTTAAAATGTGGGTTATTCTTGGAATGAAGAATTATTCTTGGAACAAACTTTGAGAAATAGTGGTGTAGATAAATGCTGATACATGTTTTGTATTATTTTTCCCCATTATAGAAAATTTTTCTCTAGATTAATTCATGTTATCATGTAGTTATTGAATAGAAAACTTATTGTAAGATCTCTATCTTTAGCCATAAAATGCAGTAATGCTGGGACAGAAAATAGTTTTTACAAATATCAACTCTGACACCTGTTTAATCTATACATAGACCAAAGTTTTCCAATTACTGTTTATATGAACTTGAAGTAACCTAATATATCTGAATAGGGAATAAGGCAGTTTATATCTTAGAATATTTAATCTAAGATTATATAAAAATAAAATTACACCCAATTTTGATGTTTTTTATTAGTCATTGTCATCATCAAAATAGCTAGTACAGTTAAAGTTCAAACTACATTAGTATTTTTTTAATAATCTGGCATTAAGTAGCCTTGTCATTCCTTTGCTCTTTTATTCAACTACTTAGCATTATTAAAAAGCAAGAAAACTATATAATTTCATACTTAACTTGCTCATTATCAAATCCCTTTTGCATTGAAAAATGAAATTCCATTTTTTCAGTATAGTACATAATTGTAATTTTCTTATTTACTATATTTTTACTTATTTGCTATTCACTTATTTTTTATTTACTGTCAGCATCTTATTTACCATTAGTAATTTAAAATCTGGAAATGAAAACAACTTTTATCTGCATCAAACAGTACACTTGCTCTGGGGTGCCTATAAATTTTTAATGTATTATGAAAAAATAACCAGTGATAAATGGTGATTAATTTGTATATGTTCACCTTAATATATTTCTTACCATCATTATAATTTGTCATTATTTATTTGAATATAGACATTATGTTATGTGTATAAAATTAAACAAAGATTATAATAGATCATATCTCATTGAATAAAATAGAAACCCCTGAGCCCATACTTATATCAATAAATAAATAGGAAGAAATTAAGGTTTAATGAGGAATTGGAAAGGCACATAGTTTCAAGGTATCTTCTCACAAGTATTTTTAATTACTAAGGAAAAAAAAAACAGCAAGTTTACATGGTAAAGGAAACAGATACAGCCTTAACTAAGAGATCAAAGTAAACATCACCAGTAATGAGACACACTGACATTCTACACCATGTATTAGGATACAGTGAGAACATAGCAGTGTATTTGTTGTTATTGCCTTAACAACAAATATAGCAGTTTGGGCTGCTATAATGGAATACCATAGACTGGGTGGCTTAAACGATTACTTATTTCTCACAATTCTAGAAACCAGAAGTCCAAGATTAGGGTGCCAGCATAGTCAGCTTCTTGGTGAAGATGCTCTTCCTGACTGTGACTTCACATGGCTTTCTTGGTGTTTACAGGAAGAGAGACAGAGAGAAAGCAAGAAAGAGAGCAAGAGCAAGACAGAGAAATAACTAGGGTCTCTTGCTTTGTTCTAAGGAATCAATCCCATCATGAGGACCTCACCAAGGCCACCATCATGTGAGAATAAGGGTTTCAACATGTGAATTTGAGGAAAACACATTCAATCCATAGTACTGCCATAGATACATAGTCAGAATCTACTCATGAGAAAATCCGAGAAAAATCCAAACCTAAATCCAAACCAGTTTCTCAAACTAAGAAGCATTCTATAAACAAATAAACAAAAATAAAACTTCTATAATTTTAGGATTAATCAGGTCGTAAGAGACAAAGAAATTCCCTGGATCTTTTCCAAATTGAAGGAAACCAGACACAGAAGGCAACATGTGTTTCATTCTGAACTGTATCCCTTTGCTATAAAGAACATTATTGGGAAAATTGGTGAAACTTGAATGAGATCTGAGGATCAGATGATAATGATGAGTCAGTGTCAATACCCTGATTTTGATGTTTGTTTTGATCAAGTTAGAAAATATGTTTATAGGAAATACATATCCACAAGCTATTCAGAAGTGATGGAGTGTTATGTCTGCAATATACTCTCAACAAGTTCAAGAAAGAAAATTGAACTTTATTAGCAACTTTTCTCTAAGCTTGAGATTATTTTTAACATTTAAATATGTGTTGAAATGTTCATATATACTCTGATCAACTAAAGAGGTGGAATGACTACTTATTAATCGATTGTCTTTCAGTTTTAAACTTGCTCTCTCATATTCTACTTTTTGATTTATAGGATTGGACTTTGTAAATTGCATTTCTGCTTTGCCAGTTGGCTCCATGTTAAGTAAGCTATGGCAATAATAGGTGATAGAGGGAACCTGCATGCCTGGAGAAGGAAGAAGGAAATACTCTTTTATATTTACTTTCTGTGATATTCCTGTCTGCATCCCTTCTGCTTGCTTTTTTTTTTCTTTTCTTTCTTCTTCTTCTTCCCCCCCACTCACGTCATTGGCACATTACCTTTTTTACTCTGGCAAGAACAGATCATTCCTATCTGTATTCAAACACACACACACACACACACACACACGCACGCACACGCACACGCACACGCACGCACACACAAACTGCAGCACTAGCTTGGCTCTTAAATGGCTGAGTTTCGGCTCTAGAGAGACATCCATCTCAGCTTCTAAGTGTTGACAATTCCAACTTCTCTTTGTTTCCCACAGCCTTTGAGGTAGAAATTGCCTTTTCATGTTGCTACACAGGTTACATTTTAGAGTTGGCTCTGGCTTTATCTTATCTCTGTGTCTATCTCTATCTCTGTAACCCTTTTAGTTACCTAGTTAACTTTATACCTAGTTAATATCTTTATCTTTAACCATGTTAAAATAATGACTATGTAATCTAGTTTAAATTTTTAACTTTTTAGTTACTAAAATAATTAAACAACATCAAAAAAGATTCATAATTATAAATTCTGGGTGAAAGTGACTCATCTTAAACATCAAATATAGCTTTTTCTTTATATTTGCTACTATATCAGTGAAGTGTCTGATGGTAGAACAAGCAACATTTCATGCTCAGAATTTTGAGAAATGTTTAACACTTAACAAAGTTAAATTAGGTGAGATAGCGTGTGTTTCTCTTTTGAAGATTCCATGAATGCACAATACACAATGGAGGAGCCATTATTTGACAGTGTGCTTCGCTATTCTCCTGAAAGCATAGTGAAACACAAGGCAGTCATGTTACGTTATGCCATCAAGGTCTATCAATATTGTCTCAAATGGTGAAATTTCATACTTTCTTGTGGTTTTATGATATTCCAGAGTGTGTGTGTGTGTGTGTGTGTGTGTGTGTGTGTGTGTGTGTCTGTGTGTGTGTATTCCACATCTTTGTCCATTTATCCATTGATAGGTTGTTTCCATATCTTGGCAATCATGAATAATACTATAATAAACTTGAGACTGCAGATATCTCTTCAAAATCCTGTTTTCATTTCTTTTGAATATATGCCCAGAAGTGAAATATGGTAACTCTAGTTTTTAATTGTTTGAAGAAACTCAATACTATTTTCCACAGAGGCTGAACAAATTCAAATTCCTGCTGACAGGGTACAAGGGTTCCTTTTCTCCATATTCTTGCCAACCGTTATTTCTTATCTTCTTGAAGATAGTCATTTTAACAGATGTACATTAATATCTCATTGTAGTTTTGATTTTTCATTTATCTGATGATTAGTAATACTGAGCAACTTTGCATGTATCCATTGGCCATTTGGATGTCTTCTTTGAAAAAATATGTCTACTTAGTTCCTCTGCCCATTTTTTAATTGGATTGTTTGTTTTTTGTTATTGAATTTTGTGACTTCTTTATATATTTTGGATATTAACCACTTATCTGGTATAGGATTTGAAAATATTTTCTCCCATTCTGTAGTTTGCCTTTTGTCTTCTTGTTTCTTTTTCTATGCAGAAGCTTTTTAGTTCGATATAGTTCCACTTATCAATTTTTGCTCTTTTGCTTGTGTTTTATAGTGTCAGATCCAAAATATCATTGCCAAGACCAATAATGTCAAGGATCTTCTTTCCTATATTTTTTTCTAGGAGTTTTACAGTATTAGGTCTTCTGTTCAAGTCTTTAATCCATTGCAAGTTAATTTTTGTCAGTGGTATAAGAAAGGGGTCTGATTTAAGTTTTCTACAGTTATCCAGTTTCCCCAATACTTGTTGAAGAGACAATCCTTTCCCCATTGAGTATTCTTGGTTTCCTTGTCAAATATTAGTAGACTATATATGTGGGGATTAATTCTGGGTTTTATATTGTGTACCATTGGTCTACATGTCTTTTTTTGTATGCCAGTATCATACTGTCTTAATTGCTATAGCCTTGTAGTCTAGATTTTTTTTATATATTTATGTGAAAAGTGCCATTGGATTTTGATAGGGATTACACTGAATCTGTAGATAGCTTTGTGTAATATGGGCATTTTGACAATATTAATTATTTCAATCCATGGAGACAGCATATCGTTTTGTTTGTATCTTCTTCAATCTCTTTCATTAAAGTTTTATAGTTATTATTGTACAGATCTTTCACTTCCTTGGTTACATTTATTTCTAAGTATTTTATTGTTTTTGATACTATAGTTAATGGGATAGCTTTTTTTATTTCTACAAATACATGGAAATTAAACAACACACTCCTGGACAACCAACAGGTCAAAGAAAAAATCAAAGGGAAATTTTTTAAAAATCTAAAAAAAAATAAAAATAGAAATACAGCTTACCAAAATCTATGTGATGCTGCAAAAGTAGTTCTGACTGGAATGTTTATAGCAATAAATGTATATATTAAGAAAATAGAAAAATCTCAAATAAACAACATAACTTTATACCTCAGGAAATGGAAGAGAGAGAAAGAGAATAAACTGAGCCCTAAGTTAGGACAATAAAAAAAAAATAATAAAGACCAGAATAAAATAGACGGAATAGAGATCAGAAAAAAAAAAGAAAAGAAAACGTTAAAGAAGATTAACAAAACTAAGAGCTAGTTTTATAAAAAGATAAACAAAATTGCCAAACTTTAGCTAGACTAACGAGAGGAAAAAAAAGATTAAAAAAATTAGAAATAAAAAAGAAGACATTACAGCTGATATCACTGAATGCATAGGATCATAAGAGACTATGTTTTTATGCCAACAAATTGGTAAGACCCTTAAAATAGGTTAATTCCTAGAAATAGAGAACATCAAGACTGAATCAAGAAGAAATAGAAATCTGAATAAACCAATAATGAGTAAGAGGATTGAATTAGTAATCAAACACATTTCAACACAGAAAAAAACCAAGACCAGATTCACTAGTGAATTCTACCAAACATTTAAAGAAGAATTAATAACACTTCTTAAACTTTTCCAGAATTTGAAGAGAAAGGAATACTTCCAAATTGATTTTATGAGGCCAACATTACCCTCATAACAAAGCCAGATAAGGACGCTACAAGAAAAGAAAATTATAAACCAATATACTTGATAAATATAGATGTAAAAGCTCTCAACAAAATAGTAGCAAACCAAATTCAACAATACATTGAAAAGATTATATACATCATGACCAGGTGGATACAAGGTGGTTCAACATAGGCAAATCAATAAGTTAATGGAATGAAAGATAAAAATCATGTATCATGTTAGTAGATTCAGAAAAAAGCATTAAACAAAATACAATATCATTTTATGATTAAAAAAAAAAAACACCTTAACAGATTTTATAGAAGGAACATATCTCAACATAATAAAGATCATGTACAGCAAACCCATAGCTTACTAACAACAAAACATCTGAAAAAGAAATAAAATGATAGCATTTGGATAGAAGTGCTTTATGTTTTACAGTTGTTCCTCTTTTTTTCATTTTGGTATGAGTTCTATATAAATAATGTATTCAAAAAATAATTTTTATATACTTTGAAGAAGTGCAGGGGTTTTCTGTATCAAATATCTGCATATTTCTGAAAATATTCATCCTTAACCTTATTAATAAATCTAACCACACTCTTTCTAAATAACATTTGACATATATAATTTAAGAAAGAAATATAGTTAATTAGATGCCAAGGGTTAACTACATATTAAGTAGTAACGAGTAGACTTGTTCTTGGGTCATTAAATATATCCTAATTTAATATGTATTTAAAAAGCAATTAAGTTTATACTTGATTAATATACAGTATGCCAAATGTATGTTAGTGGATGTGATTGCACATTTTTTTACTGCATTTAATATCCAGGTTAGTTATAGGATACTGATTACTTCTAAATAGTCTTGCTATTTTTTATTTTTAGATTTTCACTGAGTTTTATTATATAGCCTGATTAAGATAAAATTGTGTTCATGAAAATTTGCCATCTTATTTATTCAATATACTTATTTAACAACTATTTATATTCTTGCAATTCAGCTGAAGTTAATCAAATAAGGAGATGCATATATAAGAAATAAGTCTACTAAATTATTAGAACTAAAGAGAAGATGTTATTCTGTTTGGGCAGAATTCTATGGTAAATGCTTGTACCTACTAGGATAAATGAGCAGTGACTTTTTCTTTCTTTGTTTTGTTTTGTTTCTTATCATGGGTATTTTATGGATAATATATTGCCTACCATAATTTTCTTTGCTATCTTACAAGTTTCAAGCCTTAACATTGTCAGATTTGTTTCATTTTTTTAATTTCCTAGACCTTTTTATAAATCAAAATATCCAAAAATTGCTGCTGACAATTAATTCCACTCACAACTGAAACATGGAGAAGATTGCTTAGTTTTGTAAGAATATCACTAAGCAATTATAATTTTACTACTATAATTTACTATTTTGGTAGAGAAGTAAAAAAACTTAAGGGTTGGGTTTAAGTGAAATTCGTATCTTTGAGTACGTACTGTATTCATTACCATTACTGCTTGTGCTTCAAGGAAAAATTCAAGAAGAACAGCATGTATAACTTTTTATGGATGTTTTTATCTAATTATATCGGCACAGCATGTACGCTTATCTTTATTAAAGGTCATATAGTCAGGGAAATATATTGAATACAATAATATATGTGGATTAGGTAACTTCTGAGGCTATTAAGAATGTAGCAAAAAATAATAAGGGATTGATTTATGGTTTTGTGGAAGAGTTGAGCTACAAATACTGTTTGGAAAATTTAAGGACAGGTTATCTTGAGACAGGGGTTGACAAATGTTTTCTGTAAAGAACAAATGGTAAATATTTTAGTTTTGTGGCCTAATGATTTCTGTCACACCTACTCAACTGTAATGTTGTAGCATGAAAAGAACCATATACAATATGTAAATGAATGGATATTTGTTTCAGTAAAACTTTACATATAAAAACAAGTAGGCACTTAATTTGGCCCATGAGTCACAGTTTGTGACTCCTGGTTTATGGCATAGAACTTTTTGGATAGACTAATATAACATAAAAGGCCTAAATTCAAGAACAATGGAGTGATATATAGCGAATTTTGCCTATTGGGAATTTAAATTCATGAGAAGTATAAGATGCGTACTACTATATGAATGTACTTGTGTGTGTTTGTGTTGATTTCAATATAATAGTTTAGAGAAGTTATAAGGAAACTGAAGAAACCAAATACTTTGTTGAATGAGTCATATTTTATCAAGTTAATAAAAGGTACTCTTTTATAATGTAAATTATCAATTCTTTAGAGAGTATATATTATTTCTTTGAATAGTAAGGTAATTTTCATCTGTGTAAAAATATCTTGCATGGAAGTTATATTATATTGAATTATTTTCCCCTGATGTTTAAATGAAAAAAAGATGACTTTATAATAGCAAATTTTTGAGGGGAAAGCCAAGCTTAGGCTCATAACTAGTAAACTAAAAACTGTTCTGGTCCACTGTAAATAGATAAATCTCTTTTTTATCAGATTTAATGTGAAAATTAAAGAGATAAGATATTTAGAGAATCTAAAGCAATGTCTGTCATAGTTGGCAATCACTAAGGAAATTTTGACTTTCTTTTTTCTTCCTGTTCATATCAAGAAGGTATTTCCTAAAGAAAAAGGGGAAATTGTTTCTCGTCATACTACAGAGCAGTAGCATGGACAATTTTATTGCTATATTGAATGAAAATTTTAGTATTACACCTTTGCAAAAAGTAAGTACAGTTGACTCTTGAACAACATGGACATTGGGGTACTGGGTCGCATAAAGTCAAAAATCTTCATTTAACTTTTGATTCTCCAGAAACTTAGTTGTTTTTTGATATTCAAGGGAGATTGGTTCTGGACTCCTGTGGATATCAACATCTGTGGATGCTTAAGTTCTTTGTATAAAATAAAGTAAATCAATGCATACAGTTGGCCCTCCATAGCCACGGACTCCCAACCATGGATTGCAAATAGTACAGGTATTTATTGAAAAAAATATGTGCTTATAAGTGGATTCATATAGTTCAAACCCACATTGTTCAAGAGTCAACTGTATAATCATATTTACATTACTTGCACATGCACCTTTATTTTTTGTTTTATTTTAGGCTGTTTCTAGCAAAGCTACTAGCAAATAATGTTACCTAGCTTTTGGAAAAAATAGTTATTCAATTTATCCATTGACTGTTGATAGCATTTACCATTGCTTTTATAACTATAGTTAAGTTTAAAGCTTTACAGTAAAATGATATTAAAGCTAAAAACAAATTAACGATATTTACTTTATTATAAGTATGAGAACAATTTTCATAGCACAGCAAAGCAATTTGTCAAGGAATTTCTCCTTTTCAGGCATAAAAATTCTACTAACTGTAAGCCATTGTTCTCTAATATATCACCAGTTAATCAAGTCATTCTATAAATACTTGCTCACAAATCAAATATAAGTTATATATATAATAGAATTCCTTACCCTCCTGCTTACTCAGGGCTCTGAAAAACTTTGTTTTTCTATTAAAAGGAGATTTGTGTACCTTTCATTATTAAAATTGTTTTTATCCCAATTAATTTATACCATTTTTATTATTTTTTATTACATTAGGAAAATGCAAATTGAAATCAAATCACAATGCAATATAACTACTAACCCACTTGAATGTCTATAATAAGAAACTGACAATACCAAATTTTTAGTGAGGAAGTAGAATTAGAACTTTTAAGCATTGCTGGTGTAAAGTAAAACATTATAGATACTTTAGAACATAGTTAGGCAGTTTCTTAAAAAGTAAAACCCAAAATTAACAAATAACTCAGTAGTTTTGCTCCAAGGTATTTCCCAAGGAAACTGAAAATTTATGTATACAAGAAAATCCTCCTTAGAAGTGTTTTAGTGGCTTTATACTTTATCGATAAAAGCTGGAAATAACCAAAAGATTCTTCCATGGGTGAATAAACAAAATGCATTAAATATATAAAATGAAATCCTTTTCAGCAATAAAAAGGAAGAGACTACTATTATTGTGCTATCCATTCTAATGGTACATATAGTATAGCACAAATTAACCTCAAAAACAGAATGCTAAGTGAATGATGTTAGACTTAAATTGTAAGACTTCAAATTTCAAGTGCTGCCTTGACATCTAAGTATCATAAGGCCCCAAAGCCATGACTGTGAGTTCCTCTGCTCTTTTTAGATGTGCCTCACACTCAGTGGGAAAGGTTCCTGATCTAGCTAGTACTCCTTTATCAGCCTGTCAGTTGCATTTTACTTGATCCCAAATCTAATGGGTCTGACTTCCCTGCCAGCCCACAAAATCATTAAAACAAACCAGTCACATCTGCCCATGGGTATCAGGGCATACCTTACTTTCTTATTACTTAAAAGTCTGCCCTTCACAGACCATACTGGTTCACTCTACTCTGAGTACAACCTTGTGGCCCTTCATGAAGTGCTGTGTTTTACATCCCTGAGCTGTGAGTATACATAACTAATAAGCTGCTTCCAATCTTATCTGATCAGTACCATGTGTTGTATATTCAGCTATTTCATACTACTTAGGGCAAAGTATTCCTTACTAACAGGATGAATAGGGAGTGATCATAACATGGATGACCACATTATATGATCCCAGTTGCTATCTGGGACTAGGAAACTGGACTAAGCATTGGCTGCAGACATACACAAAGAAACTTATTGTGGTGATGGAAATGTTTTAAAACAAGATTGTATGACTTTACAACTCTATAATCTACTAAAAACCATAGTATTATATACTTTTACAATGGTATATCTTATAGAATAGAAATCTACCTCAATTAACTGTTATAAAAAAATAACTAAATACAATGGGAAAAATGTACAAAAATAGCTGAAAAAAGTAAGTAAACTGTGAAATACTTTTATATTTCATGTGGTTAAAAATAAATAAATATAAATATAAATAGTCACACTTTATTGGTTGTGTTAGTATCTGAGTCCTTTGAAAAACACCACTGAAAGAAAATAAGGTGGAAAAATGAAGAGGAGTCAAAAAGAGAAGAGAAAGCCATCAGACCACAGTGGAAGTATGATGAGTGAAAGATGAGAGAGCAAAAACAAAAAGGAGAACAGGAAAAGGAAAGTTATGTGAAAATATTTTAAGTAGTGCATTTGTGAAGAAAGTTTATCAAGATCATCAGGTTGTCCTCAAAGCAATGTCTTCCAACAGAGGAGTCCCCCATCTCTCAGGAAGGGGCCCGAGTTTCTTGACCATTCTCAATCGCTGAAAAGCAATAGCCTGTGGGAAATTAAACAATGATGGATATTAGCAGGCAGCAATTGTATTCCTCAGCTAGTTATAGTCCTTTACTTTGAAGATCTGAGGGGCACATCCTCAGAGTCACTATAATGCTCCATCTATATTTTTAATGAGGGTGAGCTTTCATTAAATTAGGTAATCAAATTGAATTCCACATGCTGTTTTGAAATATGTCTGTCAACACAATAAAATGTTGACTTGAATAGAAGAGAATTCTAGATAAATGGCAAGGATTTGTTTCACTGGAAGGTTTTAATTAGCATGAACAAATGAAAAACCACCATAAATGAAAAACTGTACTTTTGTTTGTTTTTTTTTTATCTACTTTCCTTACTGTATCCAGTTTGTTGCTAAATTCCTTAGAGGAGTAAAAATAGAAACCAGATATTTCTTAAAACCTGTGTGAAAGAAGGAAGGGGAAAAGGTGTGAAAGATTTGCTCTCTACCTCTAGAAGTTTTATGCATCAGACTTTTTCTTTCATATATATTCTAAGGGGGGTGATATTTAATTTTTTATTTATTTTATTTTACCTAATATATTCGCAATTAATATTTCAACCATTATAATGCAAACATTTTAGAAAAAATATTTTGCAAATAAGAAAATCAGAAGATAAATTATGTAATTTTAATGTTAACCTAATTTTAAAAAATACCCTTAAAATTTATTATTGACACAGACTTAAATATTTTCAATGACAAAGGAAAGGTACCATTATTAAAAACTATTCTATAATTTTATTTAAAATATGTATTAAATTTGTAGTCCAGACATATTTTTTACAATCATTTCATTTGAAGATCTATATATTTCTATTAAGAAATGAATAGTAATTAGAATACACATACACTTACCACAGAATTGAAAAGAACTGAAAATGCTGTATTTTTATATTGAATTATTTAATTAATGTCTGTTTCAGAACATACCTCTATGTACTAGGATATTCATAAATGTGTCTAAAGACAATAATTTAAGCAGATAAATGACTAGGAGTTACCATTCTCATTAAAAAAAAGATAATGTCATATTCTATACAGGACTCAGTTTAACTAGAAATATAAGCTTGACTTAAAAAGAGCCTCTGAATTTATATGTGCATATGTATGTGTATATATGTGCACACACACACACACATACACACATATATATACATATATATACATATGTACATATATATACATATATATATACATATGTACATATATTTTCATAGATATTTCATTTTATGAGAGATTGTTACCATTAGAGTCAATTGGAACTCTTGCTACCCTGGTAACACTGGAGATTCTCGTTTCTAATTGCTGACGAAAAAATGAATTCTAATTCAGTGACGGTTATGAAAGGTAAGATTTATTAAAGGCACTTTTTGAGGTAGAAATGGGTCACACCTAAACTGGCTAACTGTATGAAAACAAAAGTACACTCCCTGTGAGGAGAAGGTTACAGTAAGGAAAGAGGGATGTAACCCCATGGAAGAAGGGAGTCTGTATCATATTAGAGCTGTAATAGGTGGTTACGAAGGCATTCCTAGGTGATTGCACATGAGGTCATTTTGATTGACACTTGGTTCTTACATAACTCCCTGCCTAGTGTGCATGTGCTTACCCAGAATTCAATCTGTTATAATTAGATTTATGAAATTCTGGGCATTGACATGGTATTATAATGATGGTTAATGAGGCTGAGGTTGTGGGTAGGTTAGGGTAGTACCTTCTGTGTAAGTGTGTTTGGCCAGACTAAACCAGGTATGGGTTTCTGGCCCTCCAGTCCCTTGTCTCTCAGGATGCAGGAGCGATCCTTTAACTACAAATGAGGTGTTCTTTGGGTGGTCTCTTGGCTGGGCCTCCGTTTCTTTGTTCCTCTGTCGCTCATGTCTTAACTACCTAACAGGATGATTTCTAATTTCTTATGAGAAAGTGAAAAGTTGTATTGTTGTTAAAAAGATCAGCCTGGGTTTAAAGCTTATCTCTTTCATATGAACTCTGGAAACTCTTGGCAAGTTTACCTAGCCTTGCTAAACATCACTTTCCTCGAGAGTAAATGAAGATTACAATGATAACCAAAATATAGGATTGTTATGAGGATTAAATAAGGTATTTGTTAAGAAGGAAGGATAGTTCTGGGAACACTAGTAACATTTAGTAGATATTAGCTTTCATTATTATTATAACTTTCTAATTTAGTTCTTTTAAAATCTAAAGTATCTTAATATTATATGTGAATGTAAAAATTATGTATAAATTATATATGAATTTAATAATCAGATAAGTTTAACTGATAAATTGAAAAATGAATAAAATCATCAACAGAGTCAAACACTTTTGTACAGAACACAGATATGCACTCTGATTCACACCATTTATTGTAATATTGTACTTTAACTTTAAAATACATAATATAGTGATTACAAATATCAACAACATGAAGAGAATGGTGTAGGGTGTTCATTAAATTTATACCGACTTGCTGCACTTTCTGTGGAAGCCAAATTCATAAGTGTCTAAATCTAATATATCTTCATGTCGACTTCTCAATCACGGATGTCAAATGTTTTCCCAGAGGAAAATATGTATTGACTCCAAGAAATAAAAACAAACAAATAAACTCATATTTACACAACTGCAAAACTTCTGAAATCACATGTTTAACCTAGATAGCCTTTTAGGTACCCTCTTTGCAATGATTTTATGAGTCTTGACAGTGAGCAAAATTGCAGCTACTGGATTTTTTTTCTTTTAACTTAGCACTGAGAACCCATTGCCTGAAGGTTTATTTGTTTTTCTCAGCAAGGCTTCAAAGCAGAAGGATAGGAAAGAAGGAAAATACAAGGAAAAACCAACACGAAAAAGATAAACTGGAGGCAAGAAAGAATGCTAACTGTTCTTTTTTAAAAGGCTTGTTTTAATCTTTTGTGGTGAAAAAATAAATATGACTAACTTGCCCAACTTACAGAAGATGTTTTGTGTATCTACACTTAGTTGCTGTGCAAACTGAGTTAATCTTATATTTAATTTAATGGGTTAACTCTTGAGAAAAAAAATAATATTTTTTCAAGAGATAATTTTCTATGTATAGACATCTACTCGCATGTAGAAAGATTTCAAATGAATGACAAAATATTTTATCAAAAATTTTAGCAAGGTAATTTTTATCATTAATATAAGCATAATTTTAGTAACACCATACTAAATAACATTTTGCTAACATTTATATAACATCTTACCAAGCAATATAAACAGAAAAAAGTACAGAATTATATTTTTCATATTATATTACATATACTATTTGAAAAATACTATTAGGAAATAAGATATTCCACAAATTTTTTTTCACATAATGAATATTATCTCTGAGTACCATTTGTATGTATATGTGTGTATCTTTTTTACAAAAGTTACACATTGAATACAAGTATATATTTAATACAAGTATTTTTCTCTTCCCCCTCTTGAAATGTCAGCTAATAAGACAATAAAGGATTCAGTTTTAAGATTGGTATTTTAAAATTTCCAATTGCTAGAGGGAGAAGAAAGAAAATTGACCTCCCAAAAATGTCAAAATATTTTTAAGAAGTAAAACAGAATGTTAGAACTTAGCAGAATGTCAAATTGAAATCTAAATGCCTGTGGGAGAGGATTCCAGTAAGACTGGCAAGGCAGTTCACGCCACAGAAATCTGAGGATACATGGAAAAAGTCCAGTGGAATAGTAAAAATTATAAAAGGAATGTTGGGCTTTCAGCATTGTTTTGGTTATGAAACAATCTAAATACAATCTCTATAGCCTTATAGGCAGAAGCTGAACTTAAAAGACTTTTCAGAAACCCATCAGAGAGCTGAGTTTTGGGGGAAAATCATGACTCTGAAATATGGCTTATTCAGAGTTAGAGCCAAGACATGCTTATATGGAGCAGAATTCAATGGACTCATAGAGGTAGAAACACTTAAATGATAATTTTGACTGGAAACTGAGAGCTGACTAATGTGACAGTGAGAAAATCCTGTGGGCAGCAACTTAGAGATGTCCCACATTTTCATAAGTTTTACCTCCAGGAACACCACCAGATTGTCACGGAGAAAAGCCAAAAGAGATCCCTATACTTTCCAGCCAGGGAGAGAAAAGAATAACCACTACGAAATGTATACAAAGCATTCTCCACAATAAAGGTGGATTCTCTAGGGTAAAACACATTACCAGACCATTATCTCACCAGAGAGAAAAGCATTTCTCTGATTAAAGTTCTATCTTGCCTTCTTTTATCACCTATGAGTGAGGGAAACTGCTAAAAGTACTTCTGAATGTTGTAGTCCAGGGATATAGACACAATAAAAGATGGAAATTTAATCAAAAGATAATAAAATACCTCCCACCCATACCCACACACCTCATCACAAAAAAGTGCTCCATTATAAAAACAGTGGATTATAGCCATAAGACTTTGAAGGTGCAGACTGAGCAGAAGTACAAAGGCAAGCCTAAAGACAGGAGGGAAGAAAGAAACAAGGAGGGAGGGAGAGAGACGGAAGAAAGAACAGAGACAGAGAGAGAAGGGAGGGAGGAATGGAGAGAACATTAGAGGTAGAGAATTTAAAGTTTCTGACATCTAGAGCTACAGCAAACATAAAATGTTAAACTCAGCCCAACTCCCAAAAAGATTAACAAATCTTCACACTAATGGTCTATTAACCTCAGTTCCTATTACCTGACATTAATACATTTTGTCTGACTTTCAACACAATCTTATAAGACATGCAGAAATAAAAAAAGAAATAAAAAGTTTTAAGAGATGAAGCAAGCATCAGAACAGAATTTAGATATGACACAGATTTGATATTTATTAAATATGTATAATATGTTAAGGACTTCAAGATAAAAAAGTAGTCAATATTTAAAGATGATATGGATAATATAAGCAGAAAGAGGAAATCACTAAAAAAAATCAAAAGAAAATGTTAGATATTCGAAAGCACTGTAGAAAGAATTCATTCCTTTGATGGTTTCATTGGTAGATTAGAGTCATCTGAGGAAAGAATCTGAGCTTGAAGATATATCAATTAGAAACTTCACAAACTGAAATATAAAGAAAAAATTAAAAAATATAATTTAAACTTAGAGTATCAAAAGAAGGAGAAAAGAAGAAATGGAGCAGAAGAAATGGAGCAGAAGAAATATTAAGTAAAAATGTCCAAGAATGTTACGAAATTAATAAGATACCAAGCTACAGATTTAAATATCTCAGAGATCCTAAGCCAGATAAATATCAAAAAAATTTCTGCATTTAGACATCTCACACTTAAGTTGCAGAAAAAGACAGAGGGAAAATATTGAAAGAAGCTAGAGAAAATAAAAACACTTTACTCCTGAAACAAATGTATAAGGATTACAGTAGACTAGTAATCAGAAAACATGTAAGCAGGAATAAAGTAAAATAAAGTATTTAGAGTATTGAAAAAGAAAACACCTAGAATTGTATATCTAACAAAAGTGTCCCTCAAAAGCAAAGGAGAAATAAAGATTTAGAAAGGAACGAAAACTTAGGGCATTTACAACAGCAGACCTGCATTGCAAGATATGTTAAAATAAGTTTTTCAGGGGAAAAGTAAAATGTCATAGATCAGATACCAGTATCCATATTAAGAAAGGAAGTTCATTAAATAAGGAATGGATGAAGGTAAATAAAACTTGTATTTTCCTTCTTAATTTAAAAAGTAATGTTTAAAGTAATAATAATAAAATCTGTTAGATTATTATGGATATTTATGTATGACATAAATGGCAGCAAGACCAAAAAGGATAGAAGAAAGGAATCATACTCTACTGTAGGTTATCTACATTACAAATGAAGCAGTATTGTGTTATTTGAAGGTGGTTGTGGATGCATATTACAATCTCTAGGACAACAACTAAACCAACTAAAAATAGAAGTCTAATTTCTATGCTAAGAGAAAATAAAATGGAATCATGTAAAATGCTCAATTAAAACCATAAAACACAGAAAAAGTGGGAAAAGAAACAAATGTGATGAATACATAGCAGTCACAAACCTAGTAGATAATAACCCACATAAATCTATAATCACTGTATATGTGAATAGGCAAGTAAATCAATTAAAAGGTAGAGATATTTCGAGTTAATAAAAAAAATGATACCAAACTATAATTTGTCTGTAAGAAATCTACTTTAAATATAAAAATTCAGGATAAAAGTTACAGGATGGCAACTCATATCTCAATAAAGTTGTTTTAAAAAGAGCAACATTATAGAAAAAGATATACTGTGATAATATTAATTAGAAACCTGGATTAGCTCTATTAAATTCACACAAGCACACTACAGAAAAAGCAATATTATCAGAGATAAAGTGTGGTATTACATAATGAGGAAGAGATTAATTTTCTAAATAGCTACACTTTAAGAACAAAACATAAAAAAACATTAAAACCCTGCATAAACTTTCAGAGAAATAGGAAGACCACTACTATACTTGGAGACTTTCAAACCTTTTTTGGTGATTGATTAAAGAAGAAAATACATAAGGGTAAAGTTAACATAAAGAACAATATCAACAAACTTGACCTAATTGACTTATAGAATATTTTATTCCTAATCAGTACAATACACATTTTTCTAAAGCTCAATAGAACATTCATTAAAATAGAACAAATTAAAAAAAAAATAGAAACAATGCAGAATATATTCTCAAAACACAATGGAATTAAATTAGAGATCAATAACAGAAAGGTGAAAAATTCCCTTGTATTTGTAATTAAACAACATAGTTCTAGATAATGCATGTGTGGGGGAAATAAGAAGCCTCGAGAGAAATTTTTAAAATATTTTGAAGCAAATAAAAATGAAAATACAACTTAGCAGCAAAGGTTTGGATGATAAAAATTCTGAATTAGGAAAAGAAAGAAAGTTATTCTCCTCTGTCCTTAGTCCCAAGAGGCAGAATGCCACCATATACAATTAAATGTATTGCATAGCTGGTTATCCATTCTCCCAGAAACATAACTATTTATGTTAGCTTGGATATAGATTTTAATAGAATTGAATATTTGACTAATTTAAATTTGTACTGTAGTTTCCCTAAAGCCTTCACAATGACTAAAGATTTGGGAACTTTATGGATTCAGAAGTGATTTCTGAGTTTTTGCTATAAAATATCTAAGTGGAATGAGGGAGGAAGTCATTAACAACTATAGTAATTCTTTGCTGAAATTGAGGGAGGTTTAAACTGGAATAATAAATACCACAATCCTGGTTTCTTATTTTAAGTAATAGCCATATACTGATAATTGTCAGCGTCTGAACTTGAATTCGCTGCAGACTGAATTTGTTTAGAAGAAATAATACTTAAGATCTATGCATGAATGATATGTAATTTACATATCAGCAAGATAAGCAAATTTATGCCATAATTAGGATATATTATCCAAAGTCCATATATGGAAAGCTATATGTTTATCTATGTTTAGTTCAACTTTTATAAAGTATATTTCAGTGACATGCTATCAGCATATTTTGGAAAATGTTAAAAATAAGTAGTTCAATGAATTATTTATTATATTTTATATTAGTTTCAGGCATATAGTACATTGGCTAGACATTTATATAATTTATGAAGTGATCCCCTTGATTACTCTAGCCCTCATCTGGCTCTACACACAGTCATTATAATAAAATAATAAGATTGACTATTTTCCCTATACTGTACTCTACAACCCTATGACTATTTTGTAACTACTAATTTGTACTTCTTCATCCCTTCACTTTTTTCACCCAGGCTCCCAACCCCTCTCCCTCTGGCAATCACCAGTTGGTTTTCTGTATCTGTGAGTCCCTATTTATTAATAGAATTAATTATAACCTTGTTCATAATAACATCTTTATAATGATATAGAAATGTTTCTTGTCCTTAGAATTAGATGTTGTTACTGTAAACGTGGAATATTATATATATATATATATATATATATATATATATATATATATACATATATATATTATATTATATTTTTATATATGATATATGTATTTATAGCTATATCTAAGCTGTTGATTAGAAACATTTTTGGCAGGTGATCAAAACCTAAAAAGATAATGTTTTATTTTTTACTTTGCAAGTAATTAATGTTATGGGCTTGGGGAATATACCTTTTAGTCTCTACTCCCTGTTTTACTTTGCCTGCCTTGTTTTTTTCCTTACACATTTATGATGTAGGCTATCGTGCTGTGTTCCTTTGATTATGACTGGTTTGGGCAGACAAAGTTAGAGTTATAAGATATGGTCTTGAGAACAAGTTTTGTTGGTTGCAATTATTTCAAATGATAGCTTACTTTAGGATGGTGTAGAAAGAAACAAAAGGACCTCAGGAAAGAACCAGAAGAAACAATTGTTATATAGCTGGTCACTCGAGTAGTACATCTTTCATAACACAATAAATTAAACAGAATATTATGCAGGAACCATTACAATCACATTAAAATATTTAACAATGAATTGACTAAATCATTTTAACTATTAACCTTTGATTCTTTAGTTATACTTTTATATCTTACATGAACATGGTGATAGTACATATTTAGAAAAACTGTATTAAATCAAATTTCAAAAAAAATATTTCAAGGGACTTCACAGCAATGTAAAATACCCATAAACCATTTTGCAGTTAAGAATGGAATCTTCTCTAAAGTTATTTGGACTTAAGAAAAGGAACATACTTAAGGACAATACTCTCTTGTTACAGGATTTCTTCTTGAATTCATTTTTTTTTTTTTGCTGGTATCAATAAAATGTGCTAAATTGCATAAATAAAAGATTTGTTCCAGTTTAAACTGTTCTTTTTATGGAGATTACAAAGTGAATTGTATAGGTGAGCTGTATTACAATAATCTATGAAGGAGAATGGATGGATGGATGGATGATTCATCTATAGTACTCTTCAAGGGGACATAGTAAAATAATAAATGACAAGTAATAATCATTTTCATTCCCATGATTATGTAAATGCTCCCCAGGAGAACATTTATTATGAATACTGTCATTGAAATCACCCTTCCTTCTGTTGACTAGAGCTGAATGCCTTTGAAGACCTGATTACTAAGCACTTCGTAAGATATAACATTGTGATGCTATCAGTCAGCACTGCCAAAGAAATGTCACTGTGAAATCCCTTTGTTTTGAGAAATATTTTAAAGTGAATATCATACACTTGTATAAGGTATAGTGAGCTCCACCCGCATCTTCCAATACAGTAGCAAGGGCTCTTACAAGTCCAAAAGTTATTCTTTGTATCATGTTAATGGTTATTTAAAGCATTATTCAGCATGTGGTTATTTCAGTCAATGATACAAATGGGTTTACAGAAGCATTTGTGTCATACACACATAGAAAACACCAAGAAATATGCTCCTACTTCAGCAACACTTTGTATAATCTTAGGTGACATGAAATGCAATCATACTCTTCTTTCTTGGGAGTGGTTATCTGTATTTGCAAAGAATTATCTTAATGTAACCCTGTATATTAAATTTAATACATATAATTTTATAAATATGAATTATATGATAATTTACTTTTTTATTTTGTATAAAATACTCTTGGATGTCAAATAACTTTGTGAACACTATATAAAACATTCTACTCAGTTAACCATTTAAAACAGTTGGGTGAGAAAAACCAGAAATGGTCCTGGTGTCTGAAACACTTTACTTATAGTCAGCCAATCTAGTTATGTATCTACTCTGTGCCAAGCACCACAGAGGAAATGCGAAGAAAATAAGCCAAAAGTAGAGAATATGGGAATTATTTTTTATGGGCTTAAAATCTTTGGTAAAAAAAAAAAAGTTTTTAAAGAATTTAGAAAGCAGCTCTGAGAATAACAAGAATGAAAGTATGTCATGGAATTACATGCAGAAGTAGGGATAGAACAAAAGAAGAATAGTTGTAGGTTTTATGAATCAATTTTATTGTTAGCCTGGTTAGTGTATTGATGAGAAAAAAGGAGAGGGATACTCCTCATGAAGAGCATGAAATCAGCAAATAATTTAGAACTTTTAGGGATATATTACACAGGTGAAACTAGTGAGTGAGGCAGTGGGATGAGAACAGAGGGACATACATGGAAAGATACTCTGTTGTATCTTTGTATCTTTTGTGTCTTTGGAGAATCAGTACACAGTCCATTTAAGAAAAGGAGAGACAGCAACAACATGCATAATGGAAGGAAGGTAGTTAGAATTATTTCATGAATTATTCTGCTCAAAAGCAAAATAGTAATAAGTACAAAATTTTCCATAATCTTTATTATATGCTTGCCACTTTTCTATGATTTTTACAAATATCAAATTGTTTAATCCTCACACACATACACATACACACACACACAAAAGCCCATGAGGTAGATCTAATTTATGTCAAGATTTCCAAAGAATTTATTTTCATCTTTAAAATGAGTCACCTTGCCTAATATCACAAAGCTACTGAGCAAGGGCATTTGAATTTAAAACCAGGCAATTTGACTTCCAGACCTTTTGCTTTTAACCATTGTTACTACTCTACTTCTCTTCCATGAGACCATTTTTAAAATAACCATTGAAATAATGTTTTATCAAGTCATCACTATGCACCATCATTATGTTTAATCAAAAATTATCAGCCCGATGATGTGTGAAAGTTGTCTCAGTCATTTATATATGAGCGCCTGAGATTACTCAGGTTCTGCTGAATGCTGGTAATAAGAAATTATCTGCTGATAAAGTAATAAGAAATATTTGTGGTCACCTCCAATTACTGTTAAATACACATTTGTCCAAAATTATATTTATTTTCTTTCTTACTATTCTGGACTTCCTTTTGTACTTTATTAATTAATACAGCAAATATTTCATAAGCACCAGGTGTTCAAGTACTGCATGAGGCACCAAGAAACATTAAATAAGTTTAGTTGCCACAGTTCAGAAGATCACAATCTAAATTTATAATATCCTCTTCCCAGTCTGTCTGGTACCAAGTGTTCTCAGTGTGGCTTCTCAATGTTTTTAAATGGGCTTCCCAGAAAGAAGTTGAAACAAATTAACACTGACAAATTCTGACATTTTAGGTAGTTACTTCTCACAGAAGTCACAGAAGTCTAATGGGGATCAAATTTTTAAGATGTAAGGTAGAGTTTTAGAAATCATATGTCTATGTAAGTAATGTATAATCATCAATTATAGAATATGAAAATATTATAATTCATAATAAGATTTCCAAAGAATTTTAAAAATTGACCTCAAAGAAAAGTATCTGATGTATAAGTAAAGAAAGCTCACATGGTTTTGGTAGTGGTTATATCACAGGTGAATAGACTTAGACTGATCTCACCCTAATTTGAAACACACATCCACCAGTGGTCTATATGTGGTTCTTCTTTGATTTTTTTTTTTCATCTCCTTTATCCTCAGGTACTAGGACTATAACCTCACATTTTCTAATCTACTATTATGTAATAAGCTTACTCTCTTAGTCAATTTGGGATGTTCTAACAAAATATTACAGACTGCGTGGCTTATAAACAACAAATAAACAACATTGATTTCTCAATTTTTATTTATTTTTTAATTGATTTCTCAATTTTTATTTATTTTTAATTTTTATTTATTTTTAATTGCTTGTTGACATGGTAGGCTACATTGATTTTTAAATGTTAGATTAGTCTTTCATTCCTGTAATAAATCTAACTTGGAAATTATGTATAATTATTTTTATGAATTTCAGAATTTAGTTTACTATTATTATTGTTTTTTAGGATTTTATATCTAATTTAATGAGAGATATTGATCTATAATTTTCTTCTTCTTTTTTTTTTGTATTTGTCTATTTTGGTATCCATGTGTTCCTCCAGGTTATATGATCCTGTGTGAGATATATTAGCTATAAAGGCTATGGAAGGCTATAGAGTCACCCTCAGATAAGGCCTGCTATTTGGGAATTTTGTGTCCTCATTTGTTTATGCAAAACAGCACTCTAAGGGCCCCGCACTTCTGATACATGGGATGATTGCCCAAAGCACACTGCCAAGAGAACCATCAAATAGCTGCTTCCATTCTACTGTCCTTGTTCTCTTACCTGGCATAAGCATGCATGCCCTGGAAAAAATAAATAGTACACAATTTGTCATTAACTGTGGTGGAGATAGCCAGTGCTACCACTAAAGTTATTCAGGACCAAGAAGACTCACTGAACTCACTATCCAAGTTGGTGATAGACAACCAAATAGCCCTTGATTATCTGCTGGCAAAACAGAGTGACATTTGCATTATTGCCAGTACCTTCTGTCATTTTATACACACACATACATATATTGCCAATACCTCTTGATATTATATATATAATGTGTGTGTGTGTGTGTGTGTGTGTGTGTGTGTGTGTGTGTGTGTGTGTGTATTTCAAGGAAGGTAGAGACCAAGTGATAGATACATGCTCAGGCAGAATGGTTATCAACTGTGCACCCACACTCCCACCTAGACTCACTCTTTGATCTCCTTACCTGGCTCAACCCTGGCACTGGGGTTCCTGGTTGAGGACCATCCTCCAGGGCTGCTGATCATTCTCCTGAGTTTGGCTTTTCTAAGAAAGCCAGCCCCTGAGAGAGTGTTGTCTGAAAATGACAGAGAGATTCTGTGAGCAACCACATACATACAGGTTGTTCAGGAACTACCCTGGAATTGACTCCACCTCCAAATTTTAGATGAGCATGGACCTACTTAATTTTATATGCTTATCTCATGCTTCAGGATTGAGTGAGGAGTGAGGGGTAGATTGTTGAGAAAGGTAGTCTCATATATACGTCTGCATAAGAATGGCTTTGGGCTTAAAACACTTCCTTAACAAGAGATAAAAAGCCCACACAGTCTTTGCTGGGCTTATCAAATAAATAGCTTTCCTTTTCTGGGCTTATCAAATAGTTTCATGTGCAATGAGTGCTCTTTTGTCTCTGCTTAAAGTTTGTGTGTCATCTGGTACCCGGCCAACTCTATTGTTATATGTAACTGTGGGTTGGGGACAGGGTTCCTTCCACTGCAGCACAAGAGGGGTACCGGTAGGAGATACTGGCCATGGGGGACCAACGCACACTACTGAAACTGATCTTGCTCTGTCTTTTCTCTGTGTGAGGAAAGTATTGTTCTATCCAGTGCTTGACAGTGTTGTTTAACTTGGCAATTCACATTTCAAGATGCAGTGGACAGAAGTGTTCAGAGTCCTTCCCTGGGACTGGCAGCAGTACACAGTACTCTACTACCTTGGGATTGATAAGTGATGCACTGTATTCTACTGTACAAAAAGTTATACAGTTGTCAGTCTCCCCATCTAGAATGTAAGCTTCATGAGAATAAGAAACATATCACTTTTAATTGATGATGGCTATATTTTCAACTTATTTGATAATGACTATACAATCAATGCCTGTCAGAGAGTAAGCATGTAAATATTTTTTATTGAATAAATGATTAAAAATTATTGATTTTATCTAAAAATTTAGTTACAAGTAAGTTCTCCATTTTAGTACAATTTGTTCTCTCATAATTATAATTTTACAATATATTAGTTTTCAATCATTATGCATTGTTATATTACTATCATAATTTTCAATTTAGCAACTGTTTTTTAACTTCAATCAGTTTTGTTTTTAATGTTTTCCCTTGTTTTCATTCTGGTTGTACATTTTTATAATATAATTCTATTTTGAAACTATGAAATTATCCTAAAATGTTTTTCTCTTTAAACACATTTTTTTCATTGCACCCATGATTATTGTCTTTATTGTTTCCTAGGAACATTTTTTATATTGTTAAGAACTGACTTAAACATAAAACAGGGGTTGATTTGGATTTTATCACAACCTGGTTTATACCCACCCATAATTTTTAGAAGGGATACAGGAGGGAAGAGAAAAATAATTCAATGATCTGGTAATTTGTAGGTACCACTTTGAAATAAAAAATGCTATTGGATACATAGATGAGTAATAACCTCTAAAATTACATCAGTAGAAATCCCAGGCCAATTAACCCCAAAATGACACATTCTCTTTAGAATATTGACAGTTATATAAGAAGAGTAATTTAGAGCTTTTTCATACAATGTGTAACATTTCATTACAGAAACCTTAATCATTCTAAGTATTTTACTTTATAATTGTTCCTTTAAAAAGTGCTTTTTAGCAGAACTACAAACTTTACAGTTACGATGTTTCCATCTTTTAGAATCTCTGTATATTTACTTTAAGAATAGTTTGTAGTCTTTTAAGAACATATATTTTTTCAAAATTTTGGTTTTGGTAGGCTTGTTTTATGTTTCTATATACATCTGTGTATAAGGTGAAACATTTAAAACATTTAAAATTTTTGATTCTTTAGTTTACAAAAATAACTTTATTCTCATTTATGATATATTATAAGATTTAAGAAAGTGTCATGTTACATTTTAATAAAATATCTCATATCAACTTTGTGTCTAACCTGAGAATAATTTTACTCCAGAAATTATTACAAAATGTGACCAGTTTTCATCTTCTATCTAAATATAGGAAAATCTCTAGTTTCCTAATTTTATTCTTACTTTTTGTCCTTTTCCTTCTCTCTATGTATTATCATGAATTTAAAAGCATTTAAAATATTTAGAGAACAATGTAGGTAGCATAATATTTAGGAAAAAATTCTACTGAGATATAGTGTTAAACCCTTTCTTTTTTTCATATTTACTTGCTATAGCTGTTTACTGGAATAGAAAGACAAATGTCACTCATCTCAAATAGCCTAAGATATTTCTCAAATAATAAGAAATGATATAGTAAGATTATAATAATTTACTTTTTGATATAAGGAAAAGGTTTATTTTTTCTATACAACAAACTTCTAAAATCAATGTAGAGCAGTTTTCTCTATTTTAATTAAAATACTATATTTTAGTGTGAAATATAAAATATAGGCCATCATATCTTTGGTAATTTTATTTTACTTCAGTGTTTACCAAATTTGTCTATTTTGGTCTTTTAAATTTTAAACTGGGCTGATCATACCTAATTACAGATTGCTAATTCCAGTGATACTTTCCCATGAGAACATGAAATCTTTGGTACTGATGCTATAAGATTTGTTTTTTTCTTATTAAGATGCAACTGTCTTTTTTTTATGCTATAACAGCATGTGTCCCTTTTGGAAAGTTAGGAAGAAAACTAAATTGAGTCAAATTGCAGTTTTGATCTCTATTAAAATTACCCTTGGTCTCTTTGTTCTTTACTGCATGTCTGGACATGTTTATAAATATATTAGTATTAGCAGGCATTATTTAAGAATGGTTACAAGAACAACTGTTTTTTAAATGATCCAGCAACAGTTACTCTAAATTCAACTGAAAATTCTGTGAAATGACATGTAATAAAATGACAATATTTACCCCTAGAATAGGTCTTCAGTTAGGTAATTGTATTCATTATTTTCTAAATAATCCCTATAATCCCCTCTGACTCATGTGCATGTATGTACCTAAATAATATGTGCTAAATATGACTCAAGAAGTAGGAGCAACAACTAATACTCTTGGCTTTTTATTTTTCTTTCTTTTTAATCATATTTCCTTCCATGTTCATTGGAATTTTTTTAACTGTATATGTGAGTTAATTTGATTAGAAATTAGAGAAATTTTATACAAGTACTTTAATTAAGATATTTTTCTATAGTGTCATTTCTTGTTCCCAAAAAAATCATCATGTAAGCAAAAATGTGCCACATTGCAATTTGCAGCCTTTTTTCCTTTTCAAAAAGATTATTTGATTAATGATTGTTAAAATGTCATGTGCGTGGCTATACACCTCTAATCCCTATCGTATCATGTTCCAGCTCTTGGGACTAATATGTGGACAACAGCAATGTTCTGTTTCCTGTGATTTGCCTAAGGTTTAGTTCAACTTGTTGAGATTTCCTAGAAAAGGTCTGACTAATTATTAGATCTTAGAATCACCTAAAATAGTGGATTCTACCTTTTCATGTTGTTAATATTACCATTTATTTAGGATCCTCCATGAATAAGATCAAATGACTACTTTTCCATGACTGGATATTCATGGGTTTACAGATATTTTAATTTTTTATCTTAACTTTCTTTAGCAGTCATGTTGAGGTTAAAATTCTCCTCCTAGCAGGCTGGTATTAAAATTAGAATAAGAAAGTTACAGACAAGAAGCAAGTCTACTGAAGAAGTGACTTTATACATATATATAAATGTAGTTGTCTGAATAACCTCTAATTTGAGATGTTCAGCAAACAGGGGGAATAGCATAGAAAAATGCAATGACTATATATAAAATGGAACTTAAGTATTTAAAAATGCTTTTCTAGTTGATGAAAATTATTTGTAAAAGTTATATTAAAATTTTGTGCATTATGGAAATAATTCAGAAGGGTAATATGACTATGAATAGTTTGGGAAAAACACATTAATTATAAAAAACATAGATTTTATTTCTACAAAAATTTAACAAAACTTTATTTTATGTTAAAATATACCAAAGAACATTTTTGTTCATAAATTGGTATCTAGACAGTAGGTTTTATGTATATAAAAAGAAGAAAGAATTGAAATGGGGAGAGCAAAAGCCCAGAAGGAGAAGAGAATTATAAAACATAGTTAAAAGAAGTAGAGAAGGCATAAAAATGTAGTTAACTAAGGACTAGTGGTTGCACTCTCTAATTCAGATATTGGTAACAATGTCAGAAACTGTAAATTATCCTGATGTGTAATTTAAAAAGCTAAAACATAAAATTGGCAATTTCAACTACTGTTACTTAGTTATTGGGATTTTATGTATGTCATTTAGCTAAATGAAATGTACTAAAAATTAGCATTACAGACAAAGCAACAGGATATTTATAACCTATGTCCATGCTTTAGCTAATTTTCTCAATAGCTTTCCATAGTTATTACTCTTTGTTTTCTGTAGACAATAGTTCTCTTTACATTCTGGACATGACTCTTGATTCACTCAGATATTCAAATATAGAATATAAAAGAAAAGAAAGGCAATTTGAATTGTGCCAGTTTTGTACAAACAATATAGGCATTAAAAATATGACCAGTAAAGAAGAAAACAGCATTAGAAATAGTGACTTAATTTTCAATTTTATTTTCTACAGAATTGCATTTCATCAAGACAAACATACATCTCTGAAGATTATTCTAGAAGTACTCATGTTTAATAGAAACAGATTATTTTCTCCATGGTAACTATTTGCCATATTATACCATTTTGTTTTAATACATTATTACATTGTTTACAAGCAATTTCAAAAAAAAGAATGCAAATACATGTCATAGAGACATCTTAATCTTTATTTTCAGTGAGGCTAACCAAAGCAATGGTTATGTTTTTTTAATTTATTAATCCAAAAACAATTCTATCATCCTCATGTAAGTATTTATGTAATTTTATCTACCAGGAAAACCTAAATTTTGGAAAATGTAAAAAGTTAATTATCTTACAATTACACTTTCAGTTAAAAAATTATTCAAGTAGCCTATGTTTATTCTCAATTTCAGTTATTCTGATTTTTTTTTATAATTCCATGCACACTCTTTTCTAAATATATAATTTTATGTATAGAATATATGTGATTAAGGATTGCGGAAACATGGTGGAGTGAGAGACGCCCCCAGATCTCTCCCCTTGAAACAACAATAAGCTGAACATCTAACACTCAAAAAAAAAAAACCCAAAAAAACAAAAAACTGCACACCAACATGTCTGAGCATGGGATCTGCATAAGAGCTACCACAGATCGGAATCCCAGGTGTCAGGTGGAGGAATGAGAAAAATAAAGAAGCTACGTCTCACAGCCCCTGGAGCTACCTGCAGGAGGAGAGGGAGAGGTGAAAGGTACAGTGAATTCCCTGAACAGCCCTGCATGGGAGAGTTGTGAGTTTCACGCATCTGGCGCCAAGGCCAAGTCATCAGGGCAGAAAGCAGAGAACCTACAGGCAGAAAAACAACAGTTGATTTTTACTGGTCGTGGTTGCAAAACTAACCTGAGACACAGTCCTCAACCTCCAATCCAGCAGATTGCTTCCCCCATACCCTCTCAGACCAAACACCATGGAGCTCTAGGGGAATCTGAGCAAACATTACCAAAACTTTCACTGACACTGACAGGGACTGAAACTGAGAGTAGCGAGCATTATTAAATATATATAAGAAAATAAAAAGGCATTTTCAAGGCTTTATATAAAGCAAGGATCCAAGAGGCTTAGATGCCACCTACTGGAAACCAAAAGAAAAGTACCTTCTTTGCAACAGGCTAAAGAGAGACCTCTATATAATAAATCTTATTTCTGGAAAAAAAGCAGCAGAATACATTTTCATTAATGCCCGGGTGGAAAAATAGTCTATTAAACACCATGAACAACCAAGATGACAAAGTATCTCAGAAAGAAAGAGAAAAATCTCCAGAAAATAAGCTTATAGAGATAGAAATATGTGACATAAATGACAGAGAATTCAGGGTGGTACTTCTGAAAAAACTCCATGAGATCTGAAACAAATCATGTTAATAATTTCAGGAATTGAAAAAAAAAAGTAGATGAGCAGAATGTATTCTTTAGCAAGGAGATTGAAACCCTCAAAAAGAATCGAATAGACCTTCTGGAGACAAAGAACACACTGCAAGAGTTCACAAATAAATAGCAAGTTTGGGAAATAGAGTTTACCAAATGGAGAAAAGGATCAGTGATATTGAAGCAGAAATCTAGAAATAAATCAGAAGGAAGAAGAAAGAAACCAAAGAATGAAAAATAATGAAAGAGAGATACAAAAATTGGCTGATACCATCAGGAGAGGAAACATAAGAATAATGGCCACTATCAAAGAGGAGGAAAAAGAGTAAGGACAAGAAAGCATTTTCAGACAAATAGTGGATGAGAATTTCCCAAATCTAAGGAATGAGCTGGAACTTAGAATTCAAGAAGTCAACAGAACACCCAACCATCTCAAGTCAAAAAGGCCTTTTTCAAGACACATTTTATTAAAATTATCAAAAATCAATGACAAAGAAAGAATTCTCAGAGAAGCCAGGGAAAAGAAAATAGTAACTTAAAAAGGAAACCCATTAGATTATCCTTGGACTTCTCAGCACAAACCTTACAAGCCAGAAAGGAATTGAATCTAATATTAAAACTATTAAGTGAAAGGAACTATCAGCCTAGAATAATGTATCCAGTTAAGCTCTTCTTTAGATGTGAAGGAGAAATTAAGACCTTTTCAGACATACAGAAATTGAAGGGATTCTCCCCTATGAGGCCTGCACTGCAGGAAATACTGAAAAAGGGGTCAGCTCACCTAAAACAAAATGACAAAAATATATACATAATTAGGAGTAAAGTGACTCTCAGGCAAACAGCAGCACAACAGTGCAACCCCTACTAGGAAGAGGATATGATAAGCTTAAATAATAATAAGAAAAATCAGCATACATAGGGACATTTTGAGATCACAATGACTGAAAAGGGAAGGATTCAAAGATCTAAATTTGCAAAGGGGAATGGAGGTAAGGTACGCGCAGAAGAAAATGGACGACTCTCTCTCTCTCTCTCTCTCTCTCTCTCTCTATATATATATATATATATATATATATATATATATATATATAACTATATTTTACATATTCGTAATGGTAACCACACACAGAAGATTCAGAATTATATAAAATAAAACAAGAAGAACCAAAAACCCCAAATCTAACCAAACTGAAGAAAACAGAAACATAAGGACAAGGAAGCAATGGAAACACTGAGTTACCAGAAAGCAAAACACAAAATGGCTATAAGAAGACGTCATTATTTCAACAATCACTCTAAGTGTAAATGGACTAAACTCACTAATAAAAAAGCACAGAGTTGCAGAGTGGATCAAAAAATAAAACCCGACAAATATGGACTCAAAGTGAAAGGGTGGAAAATGATATTTCAAGCAAATGAAATATCAGAGAAAAGCAGGAGTAGCGATACTAATATCAGACGAAATAGACTTTAAAATAAAAAAGGTAAAGCAAGATTGTGAGGGACACTTCATAATGATAAAGGGTATCATGCACCAAGGAGACATAACACTTATTAATATCTATGCTCCCAATCAAGAAGCCCCAAAATATGTAAAGCAATTACTAACAGAACTAAAGGGAGAAACATACCAACACACACTATCATAGTAGGGGATCTAAATACCCCATCAGATATGGACAGATTATCCAAACAAAAAATCAATAATGAAATAACATCCTGAAATGATACATTAGACCAACTGGACATAATTGACATTTATAGAGCCTTCCATCCCAAAACAGCAGCTAATACATTCTTCTCTAGTGCACATGAAATATTCACAAGGATTGACCACATCCTGGGACACAGAGATAGCCTCAACAAATATAAGAGGGTTGAAATCATACCAACCATATTCTCTGATCATAATGCTTTAAAACTAGAGATGACCTGTAAAAAAGAAATCAGGGAAACAACAAATACATGGAGATTAAACAACATGTTACTGAAGAATAACTGGGTCAGAGAAGAAGTAAAAACAGAGATCAAGAGATACGTAGAAACACATGATAATGATACTAAAATCTATCAAAACTTTTGGGACATGGCAAAAGCGGTCATAAGAGGAAAGTTCATACCATTACAAGCCTACCTCCAAAAACAAGAACGAGTCCAAATAACCTAATGCTTCATGTTAAAAAAAACTAGAAAAAGAAGAACAAATGAAGCCTAAAGTCAGCAGAAGGAAAGAAATAATCAAAATTAGAGCAGAAATAAATGAAATTGAAAAAAAAAAATTTTAAATAAATGCAACAAAGAGCTGGTTCTTTGAGAAGGTTAATAAAATGAACAAGTCCCAGGCTAGACTCACTAAAGAAAAAGAGAAAGGACACAAATAAACAAAATCAGGAATGAAAGGGGGGAAATTATGACTGACATCACAGAAATACAAAGGATCATACAAGAAAACTATGAAAATGTATATAACACCGAATTTAATAACCTAGAAGAAATGGACCAGTACTTAGAGAAATATAACCTTCCTGGACTGAATCAAGAAAAACTGGAAATCTTAATAGATCGATCAACAATATGGAAATTGAAACAATCATCAAAATCCTACCAAAAAGTAAAAGTCTAGGACCAGATGACATTACCAGTGAATTCTACCAAACATCCAAAGAACATTTAATAACTGTTCTCAAACTCTTCCAAAAAATCAAAGAAAAAGCAATACTTCCCAACTTATTTTAAGAGGCCAATATTGCCCTGATACCAAAATCTGGTAAAGATAACACAATAAAAGAAAACTACAGACCAATATTTCTCATGAACATAATCAAAAGGATCAAAAATCATAAATAAGATACTAGCGAACCAATTGCAGCAACATATTAAAAAGATTGTGTGCCATGATCAAGTGGGCTTCATCTCAAAGGCACAGGGATGGTTCAACATAAGCAAATTGATTTATGTGATACACTACATAAACAAATTTAAAAAATAAGAATCATATTAATATATGCAGAAAATTTATTTGACAAGATATAACATCCATTTATGATCAAAACACTTAACAAAAGTGCTATAGAAGGAAAATACTTTAACATGACAATGGTCATATATGACAAACCCTCAGCCAATATTATACTTAATAGTGAAAAACTAAAAAAAATTCCCTCTAAGATCAGGAACAAGGCAAGACTGTTTACTATCACCACTGTTATTCAATATAACATTGGAGGTCTTAGCAAATGCATTCATTCAGGCAAGAGAAAGATATAAAAAGCATCCAAATATGAAACAAAGAGTCAAACTGTCACTATTTGTGATGATATGATTCTCTATAAAGAAAACCCTAAAGACTCCACAAGAACATTACTATAAACAATAAGCAAATACAGTAAAGTTTCTGGATACAAAATTAATGTTCAAAAATCTATAGCATTTCTATACTCTAATAACAAAATGTCAGAAAAAGGAGTGGAAAAATAATTCCTTTTGCAATTGCAACAAAAGGAGTAAAATATCCAGGAATAATTCTAATGAAACATGTGAAGGACCTATATAATGAATACTACAAGACCCTATTTAAAAAAATTGAAGAAGATACAAAAGAAATGGAAAGGTATTTCAATTTCTTGGATTTGAAGAATCAACGTAGTTAAAATGACCATGTTGCCTAAAGCATTATAAAGATTTAATGTAATCCCTATCAAAATCCATTAGAATTAAAAAGAAAAATAGAACAAAAAGTCATCAGATTTGTATGGAAGCACAAAAGACCCTGAATTGCCACAGCCATCCTGAGAAAAAAGAACGAGGCTGGAGGCATCACTCTGCCTGTCTTCAAATTATACTACGAAGTGACAGTAATCAAAACGGCATGTTATTGGCAGCAAAACAGACACATGGACCAGTGGAACAGAATAGAGAGTCCAAAAGTAAACCTATATTTACATGGGCAAATAATTTTCAACAAAAAAGACAAAAATATACAGTGGAGAAAGGAAAGCCTCTTCATTAAATGGTGCTGGGGAAACTGGAAAGCATAAAACCTGCAAAAGAACGAAACTAGACTGTTGTCTATTACCACACACCAAAATTAACTCAAAATGGATTAAGGACCTGAATATAAGACCTGAAACAATGAAATGCATGGAAGAAAACATAGGAACTCAACTCAAGGACCTTGGACTTAAAGAGGATTTTATGAATATGACCTCAAAAGCAAAAGAAGTAAAAGTAAAAATAAATGAACAGGACTACATCAAACTAAAAAGCTTCTGCTCCACAAAAGAAATCTCACAAGGTAAAGAGATAACATTCTGAATGGGAAAATATATTTGCAAGCAACACCTCTGATAATGGCTTAATATCCAAAGTATACAAAGATTTCATATGACTCAATAACAATAAAAAAACAAACAATCTATTCAAAAAATTGGTAGAGGACCTGAACAGACACTTCTCCCTGGAGGACATACAAGTGGCCAACAAATGAAAAGATGTTCAACATCTCTAGCTATTAGGGAAATGCAAATCAAAACCACATGGAGATGCCATCTCACACCTATTAGAGTAACTAATCAACAGGACAATAACAAACGTTGAAGAGGATGCAGAGAAAAAAGAATTCTCATACACTGCTGTTGGGACTGCAAATTGATACAGCCACTATAGAAAACATGGATGTTCCTCAAAAAAGTAAATATTGATCTACCATATGATTCAGCAATCCCTCTACTGGGTATTTACCCCAAAGACTTGAAAACCCATATCCGAAAACATATTTGCACACCCATGTTCACAGCAGCATTATTCACAGTGGCCAGGACATGGAAGCAACTGAAGTGTCTGATGATAGATGATTGGCTAAAGAAGCTGTGGGTACATATATACAATGGAATATTACTCAGCCACAAGAAGAGATGTAATACTGTCATTTGTGACAACACGGATGGACCTCGAGATAATCATCCTAAGCAAAATAAGCCAGACAGAAAAAGTTGAAAATCACATGATATTACTTATATGTGGGATATAAACCTAAAAGCAACAATTGAACAGGACAAACAGAGACTTATGGGCATGAGCTATAGACCAGTGGTTACCAGAGGATAAGGAGTAGGGTAAAGTGTGGTCAAATATAGGAGGGTAGGGGGAGGGTGAAGTGGGTAAACAGGATCAAATATTTCATAGCTGAAGGAAACTGGAATTTGGGTGGTAAACACACAACAGAATATACAGATGTCAAATTATAATGTATACCTAAAAATTATATAATTATATTAACCAATGTTGCGCCAATAATCTTAATAAAAAGAAAAATCTATGTGACTTATGCTGAGTGGAGAAGTTTTAAACACTATTGCATCCTGTCTTATTATATAAATATAATTGTATTCTTCAACTTGCTAGGTTTTTACTCAAAAATATTCTCTGCTTTATGGATAACTGTTTTAGAAATTCTTAAACATAACTTATGTATTTTTACGTTTTTACCATTCACCAAGAAGAAAGCAAAAAATTCTTGTGAATGAATTGGAATCTGCATCATGGCACTAAGTTTGTATTAATTGCAAAAGCATGAACAGGAAAAAAAAATAACCTAAGAAATGGCAAGGGGAGAGAATTTCCAGACAGTAAACTTACACAGGTTATTGTAGGTTGGCAGCTGCTGAGCCTGAGATATAATTATGTAATTAATCGGACCTCCCATCAGTTTGACAGCAGGGTCAAATAGGGACTACTGCTATTATAAAGCAATTGACTCCACTTGCCTTGGCCTCAATATTGGAGTTATGCTGGGTAAAGAATAATGGCAAGAATTGTCACATTCCTGGGATGCCATCTGGTAGAGGGTGGCTTACTCTGCATTTTACCAAAACACCTGCTCCTACAAAGGAGCTAATTTGCTGTTTAAATCTTTTAACTATAAGCCAATCCAAAGTTGAGCAAATATCTACCAAAAAGGGTAAGAAAAGTTTTAGAATAATCAACTTAAAGTTACACTTTTATATAACACAGCCAGTTATATGCTACTTTTAGTGATAAAGTTATCATATAGTCATGTGGATAAATTAATTTTGTTATAGACCTAGAAAGCTAGAGTGGCAACATATTACTCCTGAAAAGAAAGGTGAGTAAGGAAATAAGGTTTCAAGTATAAGTACCTGAATTGTTCATTGACAAGCTCTATTTAATAAGTCAACTGTCTTTCTAAAATGTAGAATATAGTATACTAAATCAAGTTCTTTAATATGGACTCAATGACAGTCTGTAAAAGCCTGCAGAACATTCACTATTTTATTTTTTTATTTATCATTATTAGTCTTACTGAAATTTATATGCCAAACTACAGTCTATAAATTCATCAATTATCACATTGTAAATTTTATTTTTATGTCTTTTAGATTAATTCTGGTTACAGGATTTAAGTTTTGAGATTTTTGTTAAGAATAAAAGTAACACAAATTGTATTTAGATAAGCTAAAACACTTTCATTATTTGGAAAGCTCTAAAATCTTCAATAGGGATCATTTATGTGGAACCATACTTGTAGAGATCATTAAATTTAAGATATTTGCCAGGAAATCAATATGCCCTTGAACATTTCTCTAGTTTGGGAATCATTCTGAGGAATTACATTTAGATAGCTTTTTAATTAGAGAAAGATAAAAGCAGCCTGAGGCATTTGGAACATTTAATTTCTGCATGTAAGGATAAGTCAGGTCTGCTGGTTGTCAACTGCAATATAGGATGCAATAACCTAACATTTCTATGTACATTTAAGTCTTCATAAGGGTGAAGTTTAAAAAAGAGAGAGAGAAAGAAATTAAGAAACTATAGAAATATTCAAGATATTCACATAAAAACAAATTTTATAAAATTCTACACACATATTTGAATTTCACATAAGGCTTTTTAATATACCTATGTTCCAAATATTGCATTTACTATACTAACAAAAATATCTGTTGTTTATCTGAACTGGGCATTGGTATTTTTATCCACTAATTTTGCAGCCTTCATTCTAAAATAGTAGCATGTGTATTTACGTGAGTCTATAACTTGTAAATAATAATTATTTCGCATTCAACTACAAACCATTGATCAAGAATTAAGGTTGAGTAACATCAGCAAAATGGCAGAATAGGAGTTTTCTACCATCTTATCACCAAAAACACAAATTTTAACAATTACCATGCACAACAGTACCTTTGAGAAAGTCTAAGAGTCTAGCAGAGAAATTCCAACACACTGTTAGAACAAAACCATTCAACACTGGATGGATTAAAGAGTGTGTAATGAACATTTTTACTCTGTGCTTGTATCACTTCTTCCCCAAGGTAGCACAGCTCAAATGCCAAGAAAGGCCCTAGTATCCTGGAATTTCTCCACATGGGAAAGTGAGAGCATGTGAGTGAGCACCAGGCTTCCCCTGCTCTGTGTGGTACTGCCAAAGTAGCCTACTTCTTTCTCATTGCATTCAAAATACTGAAGTGATCTATATGATTGAGGAATAGGGAGGGGCTGGGAGAAGAGCAGCCAAAGTTTAGAACATATCAAAGGGATACAGATCATATTCACCACATTGCGGACTCCATCAGAAGGCCTGTTATAGGCTGCTAAGGATATCTCATCTATGGATCCGACTGGCCCATGGGCACCCCCGACTATTTACTTCTCTCACCCAAAATGCTCCTAATCCCATGCCTGGCCCTCTATGCACATCTCTGAGGGCAATGAATCTGAGCCTTTGTATATGTCTAGTAAGCATGCATAAAAGGCATCCTGACACTAAGAGATTGAGATAAAACACATCAACTTGCGTATTCAGAACTACCCTAGGGAAAGCAAACAGGATACTGTCAGAACCCAACCTGGTTTTATAAGAATAAGAAAAAGGCATGCAATCTTAAGAATTACTACCCAAGAGGAAACAAGAAGTATGAGCCAGGTGTATTCATAGAAAAAGTCTGAGACAGTCTCAAAATCTCTAGTAGGACTGACAGAAGATTTTTCTCTCTTGAAGTCAATCAGTAAAGACTGGAGGAAGTGACTACTTCTTCAAATGCAAAGACAATAGTGCAAGACATCAAGTAGCATAAAAAAAATTTAAAAATGTGATGCTACCACGATAATTTTCCAGCAACTGACCTTAGGAAAATGAAGAATACAAATTGTTGACAAAGAATTCAAAATAATTGTTTCAAGGAAATTCAATGAACTACAAGAGAATAAAGACAATTGAACAGAATCAGGAAAATAAGACAAAAATTAATTGAATAGAAATAGATAAATAAAGGAACAAATTCTGGAGCTCAAGAATATAATAAATAAAATTAAAAATGCAGTAGGAAGAATTACTATTAAACTTGATCAAGCAGAAGGAGAAATTTGTGAGTTTGAAGACATGTCATTTGAAATTATCCAGTAAGAAGAGAACAAAAAAAGTAGGATGAAAAGAGTGAAGAAAGCCTATGTGAATTCTGGGACACTGTCACATGAAACAATTTATGCATTATTGGAGTCCTAGGAGAAGAGAGGGAGAAATGGACAGAAAGCTTATTTAAAGAAATAATGGCTCAGAAATTCCCAAATTTGTAGAGAGATTTGAGCATCCAAGTTCATGAAACTCATAAGTCCCAAAACAGATCTAGCTCAAAGAGATCTCCTGCAAGACACTTTCTACTAAAAACGTCTAAAGTCAGAAACAAAGGATTTTTAAAAATCAAAAGAAAAAAAAATCTTATATACAAAGGAAACCCCTTAAGGCAATTAGATTTTTCAACAGAAACTTCACAAGCCAGAAGACTGAGGGATGCTATATTAAAAATGCCAAAAGAAAGAAAAACAAACAAACAAACAAACAATTTCCAAACAAGAATACTTTAGCTGGCAAAGTTTTTATACAGAAATGAAGATCTGTACACCTGAAAGATATCTAACATTGGGGGGAAAAATCAAAAACACAAATAAATGAAAAGATATTTTGTGTTCATGGATTGGAAAAAATAATATTTTTAAATGTCCATACTACCCAAAGTGATCTACAGAATCAATGCAATACCTATCAAAATTCCAATGGCAATCCCTATAAAAAATCTAAGGGTATTTTTCACAGAAATTGAAAAAGAAAATAATCCTAAGCTAATACTGAACACAAAAGACCTCAAATACCTAAAGCAATCTTGAGCAAGAAGAATAGAGATGGAGACATCACACTTTCTGATTGTAAAGTATATTTTAAAACTATAATAATCATAATAGGATGGTATTGGCATAAAAAAAAATAGACCCAGAGATTAAGGGAAAAATAAAGAGCCCAGAAAGACACCAATGATATATGGTCTACTAATTTTCCACAAAGACAACAAGAATACACAATATGGGAAAGATAATCTCTTCAATAAATGATTCTGGGAAAGCCAAATTGCCAAATGCAAAAGAATAAAATTAGACTATTTTATATGTCATAGAAAAATCAACTCAAAATGTTTTAAAAACTTAAACATCAGATCTGAAACAATAACACTTCTAAAGGAAAACTTAGAAGGACAACTATGTGGCAATTATTATTATTATTTCTTTTTAGATTTGACACCAAAGTCAAGGCAATAAAAGAGGAAATAAACAAGTGTGTCAAAACTAAAAAGCTCCTGCATAGCAAAGAAATCAACAAAATTAACATGCAACCTATGGAATGAGAGAACATATTTGCAAAACATTTAATAAGGGGTTGATATCCAAAATATATATAGAACTCATGCAACTCAATAACAAAAACAACTCATTTAAAAATATGCAAAAACTCGAATAAACATTTTTTCCAATAGACATATGTATGATCAATAAGCATATGAAAATTTTTTCACCATCACTAATCTTTAGGGACATGCAAATCAAAACCATGACAAAATATCACCTCACACTGGTTTGGATATCTATTATCAGAAGGGCAAAGGATAACAAATGTTGGAGCAGATATAGAGAGAAGGGAATCCTTGTACACTGTAGATGGGAATGTAAATTGGTACAGCCATTATGGAAAACATTGTGGAATTCCCTCAAAAATTTAATAACAGGAAGATATGATGAAAAGGAAGTCATCTGCAAGTCATGGAGAAGCCACGGAAGAAACCAAACCTGTTGACACCTTGGTCTTGAACTTGTAGATACCAGAACCATAAGAAAATAAATTACTGTTATTTAAGCCAACAAAAAATAAATAACAGAACTATCATATGATACAATAATACCAGTTCTGGATGTATATGCAAACAAAACAGAACAAAACAAAACAAAATAACAAAATAGCTATCTTAAAGAGATACTTGTATAGCCATGTTTATTGTAGCATTATTCACATTTAAATTGTGGGAACAACCTATATGTCCATTGGCAGATGATTGGATAAAAAAAATGTGATCTATACACAATGTACTATTATTTAGTCTTAAAATAGAGTGAAATATTGTCATTTCCAATAACATAGATGAAACTGGCAGACAGTAAGCTAAGTGAAATAGACAGAGAAAGATAAATACTGTATGATACCACTTGTATGTGGAATTTTTTTTTAAATCAACTTTATAGAAATAGTAGAATAATAGTGACCTGGGGCTGGGGTCAGGAAAATGGGGAGACATTGATCAAAGGGTACACATTTTCATTTATAAGATGAATAAAGCCAGAGGATCTAATGTATAGCATGGTGACTACAGTTAATGATGTGTATTGTATATAATTGAAATTTGCTGAGAGTAAATCTTAAGTATTCTCACACACAAAAAGTAGCTACATGAGATTATGGATGTGTTAATTAACTTTGATATACATATTTATTATGGGAATCCTTTCACAATGTATATGCATATCCAATCATCCTGGACACTTTAAATATATTAAATTTTTAAATCAATTATGACTCAAAAAAGCTGGAAACAAATAAATAAAATAATTAAGGAAGTAAAATATAATAACCTTTCAATTTATAAATTGAATTCTTTGGTGGGATCTAAATTAGTACCTGAATAGGCTTTACGCAGCCTTTCATATTTGGGTAGAATGTAGTTGAATTTCTGATCAAGGTCAGGAACTTTTGATAGGAAGTCACTTTAATGTAAAGTTCTAGAGAAATTTATATTTAATTTGTTGAGAGTACACATCATACTTTCTGCAGAAATAAAAAAGATAAGACTAGCAAATTATTTCAGGAACGTTTTGGGGTGTTGTGTTACTTTAATCTCAAAGAAAAGTTGGCATTTAAATCTATATACAGAGTTTTGAAATAGCCTGAGTTTGGAAAATGTAAACAGGAGATGTTTTACCACTCTCATTTCAACCATTTTCTTTGAGAGAACTTTATAATCATAGAATACACTTTCTTCCTTTCCTGATATAGGAGGCAACCATGTGGCACCATCCAGCATCTGCATGTCCTGTTGCTCTTTGACTTGGTGCAAATATCAGTTTTCCTGCTCATAGCAGTGTTATGTTGAATAAATCACTTAACTGCTCTGTACTTCAGTTTCCTCTGAAAAATGAGGGAATCCTGATAACAGTTGCACTTCATAATGTTGTTACAAAAAACAAATATTTATATTTATAAAATACTTAGGACATTATCTGATACTTAGCGTTACATATTTATTAAATGAAATCAATATCACATAACTTGTATTTAATTAATAGTGAACCTGTTACTAATTTTTCTAAGTCACTACACAGATTTCTAATTGATTTTTAAATGGCTACTTAGTATTCTAAAGAGTTTATTTCACATAATTTATTTAGACATAGAACTTCTGATGGATATTTAGGTTATTTATAATTCTTTTATAATAATTACAAATGCTGCTACTATAAGAATCCCTGAAAAAATATCTTGGCATATAGTGAGAGTATTTCTGAAATTAGATTACCCAAAAAAATGCTTATTTTAAATTTTTGTAGATACTGCCAAATTGTCTTCTCAATAAGCTGGATACACTGTTAAACACTGAATAAGACTTCCCATTTTTCCAACTGCTTTTCAACACTTTTAAAAATACACAGTTTCTCCAAATGGTGCTATGGTGCCTTGTTCTCAGTCAAAATACCTTCAGTGAACCAAAAGAGACACTATTTGCAACAGTTTAGAGAAGTCTGTTTTAACCATGATATAATAAACCCATGCTAGGGTGTATTGTTTTTGTGTCTAAGAACATATTTCTGTTAAGAGTGAAGTACTGAAATGAACAGAATATAGGAATGTTTTGAGTTTAGATATAGGATAGAGTAAATCAGCATGAGAGAGAGAGCAATTTTCTTTCACGAACTCTGTAATTTCCTTACTTAACAATTTTCAAAAACTATAATACTCCTGAAAAAAGAGTCCCATGGGAATTTTTACTATGAACAAAAACAGTTTTGTGAGAATTATTGAAAGTGGTGTTGTTTTATTTTATCTAGGGAACAAATACCTGCCTTATCCTTCTTTGCCTTATCCATCTTTCTCATATACAGTCTATTTCTATATTAATTATACCTGAGGAAACAATGGTAGAAAAATACATTTGCAACACTTTAAAAAACATAGAATATTAGTCCTTTATTAGCATGATTCATTGAAACCCTAACAAACCAAACCATTTGCCTAATAACTGTGATAATTCACTAAGTTGAGAGGAAGCCATAGAATGAGTCATTCAGGAGCAGTTCTAGGAGAAAAAATTGTTGGCTAGACAGGAGAGTTTCTCTGTACCTAGAGGTTAGGCAAGCACCCTCTGGAGTAGCTGAAAATGTAAGTATTGCAAGATGTCTAGTGATCACAGGTGGGAGCAGAACCACTTATTTCTTTGACCATAGAAAGCAGAGTTCATTTTGGGGGATGTCTCCTTCCTAGATGAAGTGAGAAAGCAGAGGAGAGGAAGAGAGGAAAGAAGTAGAAGAGGAGAGGAGTGGAGGAAAAGGCAATGGAAGGAAAGAGAAGGAAAGGGGTAGGAAATTTCAAATATCAGTCTCAAATTACCTATCCTAAGGATATTACCATTAGCTCAAATCTATAATGAATCTATTTCTGAGGCCTGGCATAGCAAAGTGAGCCAGAATGGGTATAAAATTCCAATTGTAACTATTTACATCTTTATCAATAAATCAATATTTGGGATTGGACATCTTTAATAAAACAGCAATTTATACATTTCAAAGAAGTGCAGCAAAATAAATAGGACTTTCCACCTTAACATTGATTTTCTCATACCATAACTTTATTTTTAAATGTTAGAGCACTCTATTATTGCAATAAGAGAAAAAGCTGTAAATTCCAGGACTTAATTTGGGATTAAGCTGCTTCTCACTTGCAAAACTCTATGGAGCATGCTCTTGGATGAGTATCAGCCAGGAATCTTCCATTTATTTGTTCACTCATCTATTCTTTCATCAATTCATTTGGCAAATATTCAGTGGCAGCTACATACCAAATACTGTTCTAATTTGTGGAGATGCGTTATCAAATAAAACACAGAAGCTCTTTGTTCTTTTGCAGCTTAAAGTCTAATAGTAGAAGACAGTGATTAAAAAGAAATATCAGATAGTGGTAAGTGCCAGTAATGAAAACTACTATGCAGAGTAGAATGCAAAAGAGGTTCTTTTAGACTGGATTATCAGAGAAAGGCTTATCAAGAAGCTTTACCTCAAATTTAAAAAGTAGTACACTTGACTATTAATTAGCCTTAAAAAATATTACAAATCCAACATCGATATTTTAGAAATTTTATTACATTTTATTGAAAATGTTAATTATTCTCTCAGGTAATTCTGAGTATTTCAATCAATAAGTAAGGCATTAGAATACACAGCAAAAGTGCGGGGAGGGGAAGGGGAACTAGTTGTGGTAATTACAACATTAAAATGAATGGTGACATTTTACTGTTTAATTATTGATAACACTGTTAGTAACTACAACTAAGTTGAAAAGTGAAGGAATAAAGCAATAAATTAACACTATAAACTTATCACAGACTGTGTCTCTTTAAAAAAAAATTAATGCACAGCAATTTTACTTCACTGATTATGCCATTTAGGCCAAACTATGAAACTGACTATGCATATGGACACATCCAGACAAAAACTTTCTTTCATAAACATCACACTTGACTTGAAAAATGCTAATTTTGTGAATGCACAATTTTTAGTAAAATAGTGTTAACTACATTGTAACACTTGACCATTCACATTATTTTAAATTATGTATTTATCTAAATTATTTGAATATTTCATTCTATTCAGTTATGAGAAGTGAACTAATAATTTTTTGCAAGTGTTTGAGTCATAACACACAAAAACATTTTAAGGGAACTTCCTAGTGGAAAATGATATCTTTATTTGCAAAGTTTAAAAGTAAGGAACTTAATGGTTATTGGTTAAAAATGTCATGCTGCTATTATAGTGATATAGTTCAAAATAATTATAATATGAACAATAAACATATTACTTTAAAATGTGCAAATACCTCCACATTTAAAAATGGAGTACATAATTCTAATTTAATAAAAAAATTTATTTTATGATTAATAATCTCATAATTTTTTCACTAATTTTAGTGCCATACTTTGATATGTAGTCAAAATGTTGTACTTTTCTAATGTTGACATTTTTATTTGTCTAGAATAGACTCTAGAATTATACAATCTATAATAGAAGTGCAGCACATAATTTGCTCATAACAAAACCAATTAATTCATGATAGAATCTAAAAATCTTAATTCTAGAATGATTCCCTGTTATATGCTTGAGAATACAGCATTTTGAAGGTACTCTGATAGAACTGGATGTGGGGAATTGGGTGGAGATCAGTTAAAAATCTTTAATATGGGAGAAGCCTTGGTGAGGATCCTGAACATAAACTTGCCTTGACGACTAATAGTGGATTCAATGTTTCTATGTTTCGGGTTACAAGCTTCTTTTCTTTTGATACTCTTTAACAAACCAGGAGTTCAATTTTAATTTAACATACACCAATTGTAAGTTTCCTCAATCTACCATAGAGGGTTGAAAACAGAAATGCCATTGCTTCCTAAATGCCAGGGAGTTAGTCACAACCATTTCCATCTTGAGAGTATCTGTTATATGGCCTCAAACCATTATTCTGTGACAAAGTATGTCATTTTAAAACTTGTACTTATATAAAACACCCAATATATGGAACCTGAATGCAGATTTGTTAAATATACATTTGAGTTCTTTGTGTGATGTCTTACAAATAGTGTTCTGAGAACAAAGTACTCCAAAGGAATGGTCTACAGTTACTCTTCTAAGGGGAAACTGAGATATTTGCATCAATTGTAGTCATTATTTTTTTAACGTGTTAACTAGCAAGTTTACTCAAGATAAATCTGATTATTCTTATTAAAAAGAGAAAGAGAGAGATATATATACAAACAGAAAAAACACTACTCTAGAGGTATTCCTTGCATAAGGGATATGTTTATTTACATATGCTATGTTGTTATTTACATAACATTTCTTTTATGTCCTTAGGGATATTTAGGGAGACTGTGTGTGTGTGTGTGTGTGTGTGTGTGTGTGTGTGTGTGTGTGTGTAATAAATAGTGCTTGGTCTAAAACAAGCACTGAGCAAAGGAAAGAACACCAGAGAAGTCAAAATATTGGACTCATAGTTTTCTTAGTAACTATAAGTGCACGGAAAGGCCATTTAATTTCTCTAGACCTCAATTTGTACATCTTTAAAAGATACTGTTATATTTCTCATCTAACCTTCTTTAGTTATGATTCAAATATTTATTCATCTGTTCTTCAACTGTTCTTGGTAAGTTTTAATATCCATTAAACAGACCATGCTATAAAATAGTCTTCTGTGGAAAATCAATCACTGCATCTGGCTCTGATGCAGTGAGGTAGGACTCCTCTCTAACACGAGGTATGCTTCTCTTTAGACACAGTGTTGCTTTTAAATTCCTGTCAGCTTGGCTGACTCTAACCTATTACTCCATCTTGATGTGTGGTTTTTAGCTCACTTTGACTTTGACTTAATACTCTACAACCCTTAACTTTTGGGATCTGAATTCCGAATGCCACTCAACTCGCTGTACTGTTTCATTCATTTCCAACCTTCATTAATTTTATTATCCTTCTATATGCTATCACTTAGAGCAGAAGTAAATCTCGTATATTTGGTTTATATAACTACAGTGCGAGGTCTATACAAGGCAAAGGTAACATAAATTTCCCATTTGAAAAACTTCTTTCAGTTATCAATATAAATATATAGAAAAAGTTGAATATTTGGCTAATGTTTGGGTGAGACATAAAGAAATATTATGTCATAATTTAGAAAACAAAATATTCTGCCTAATGGTTAATTGTTTTGGGTAGGAACAATTCCTGGAATAAGCAAATTAAGTGTTCTTACTATAGTCAAATTGATCTCAACATCAAAGATTTATTTTATGTTTGAACTAAAGTGCTAGAATCTAGACGTTCTCAACTGGGTGATTTTGCAAACCAGGGGCCATTTTTAGTTGTCATAACTGAGGGGCAGGGAATGCTACTGGCATGTTGTGGGTTGAGACCAGGAATGCTGCTAAATATTCTGCCACACAGAACATGCCTATAACACAGAAATACCCAGCCCAAAATGTCAGTAGTGCTGAGGTAAAGAAAATTTGTGCTAGACTAATTATGGGCTAACATTTTAGTTCCAAAAGTTGAACCAAGAACAAGAATGTTTCCTCTAAATAAGTGGGACTTTATGTAGAGAACTTAAAGTCACTGAGTTATGTGTCCAAAGTCCAGATTTAATATTAAATTCTGTCCTTGTAAGATCCATGTAGAAAGAGAAGGGACGAGGGGGAAAATATTAAAATTTTTACAATTCCTGTCAGGTTGGATAATAAGCTGATGTCAGTAAAGAGGACCAGAGTTTTCTAGAAGCCTCTGTGTCTCCATGGAAACAAGGTCTTTCAATTTCCCCTCTGAGAAGAGCATTACCTTTATCTCAGCAATAACAAAAACAGCTTCTTGAAAACTATTTTCTATTGATGTGAATGGCCTGAGGAAGATAGTTATCAACCTCTTTCTATTTATGAACCTACTTATGAACCTACTATGTGTTGCTTTTCCAGAGAGTGGCTCTGTGTTCAAATCCCAGCTCAGTCACTACCTAGCTACATAAACTTACATAAGCTCCATGAGAAGTTTGTACCTCAGTTTCTTCATCCATAAAATGAGACTAATGATGTTACCTTTTTCATAGGCTTTATGGAAAGTGAATTGAAATATATAAAGTGCACAGAACAGTCCCTTGCCCAGCATAAGTATTTAATAAATTTGCTGTTATTTTTTATCAACATCAGCATCATTGTCATTAAGAGTAGAAAAAAATCTTAGGAAGAAGCTGGGACCTAGGTCACCCTTTAACAAAATAGAGGTACAAGCAAATGATATTCCTAAGTCTGACCATGGTGTTACCTCTTAAATTTAAACTACTCTATTGCAATTAAACTGTATCAGTCAGCTTCCATTTGGGCATACAGACTTCAGTAAACTTAAGGGAGAAACAGGTGACTAAGCAAAAACACTCTTAATACAAGTGGTATTTGTTTGAGAGTCCAAACCTAAGTTGGGGATGGTCCAGTACAGCTACAAGATTACATTGTTTCTATTAAGATTTCTCAGTTAAGAATCAGCTCTTTATTCTTTATGCAGTTTTGTTCACCCTAGACAAAGCATTATTATCTTATTTTATAAAGTCACTGAAATTGACTGAAGGTTTCAATAAGCATTCAAATAAAAAACCTAACAGTATCTTTTCTCCTAAATCAAAGTTCAGGGCTTTCCCCACCACAGTGGAAATATTTTGTCATAACTCTAACAGCAATTCCAATAAAAGAATTTGGGTCACTACTAAACCATAGACTTAGAACATGATACGTGTTTAACCAAAATTATGCATAAAATAAATCTAAGTATTCTAACCAAAAATTGACCCCAAAAGATCTCAATTGTAATGAAATAAAATTTTCAAATATGTTAAAATTTTATATTTATGTTGTGTACATAAAATAATTTGTCCAGAGCAGAGATTTTAGTTGCTTGCCCAATATTTATTTTTCTCTTTATCCATGAACCTTGTTTTTACTTATGGTGGCAGTGTACCCACATTAAAAAAAAAAAATCTAGTTTCCTTAGCTGCTACTGTTAGTCAATGTGCCATAAGTGGAATTTTTAGATGGAAGTTGAGACAATCTCTTTAAAGATGCTGACTCAATTAAGAAAACACGTTCACATCGTGCTGTTTCTAACCGTCTCCCCTTTCCTGCCTAGAATATAGACATGCTGGCTGAAGAAATAGCAGTCATATTAGATCATGAGAAAGCCTTGAGTATGGAATTAAAATACTAAGGATCATGATCCAAAAAGACAAGAAGAACTAAAAGTCATGATTAGCATGGAGCTGCTATACCAGTTCTTAACAACTTGTCTCCAGACTTCTTTTACATGAGAGAGACATACAACTTTATCTTATTTTGGCATGCAATTTTGGTAGATACTGCTAAACCAAACCCTAATGGAGACTTTTGATCAAATCAATGGTGATTTGTTATGTCATTCGAAAGGGAGAAAGTCAAAATTTGTATATTATGTACATAATGAACAATAAAGTTATAAAGCTGCTAATATAACTATCAAATTTATATGAATTGTATTATTTTAACTTGAAAATATATTTTATAGTTTCTATTATTATCTCCATTTTACAGATGAGAATATTAAGACTTAGTGGGATGACAGGACACACAGACAATAAAGGGCAGTACTGTGTTTTAATACTAGATAGTCTGACTCCAAAACTACTTTCCTTAAGGTAAAATGACTTTAATTCAGGGCCTTATAATGAAAAAAAAAAATTTGAGATCAGTAAATGTTTACGAGGTTAGCCAAACAGCAAGCATTTAAAAAAAAAAAGTATACTTAAAACACACCGGCTAGAAATATCTGTTTCAGATTTGATATCCATGTGTATTAAAGTTTAAGAATGAATAGAAAACATTCATCCATTTAACTTTTCTCATTTAAGGATGAATAGTGAGGAAGTCTATAAAGTCTGTAAAATGAAATGGAGTATTAGTTAAACTGTTTTCATTTTATCTTGGGCAGAATATACTGCATAAGTAATGATAAGGGTTACTGTATATCCAAGACATAAAAATTTTGTGGTTTTATTCAACTGGGTTAGTACAGATGAGTATAGGGAATGATGCATTCATAGTGGTGTCTGTCTCTAGTGAAGAGGACAACTCTCATAACCAAACATAAGACTTTGCAAAAACCAAAATATTTTCTGGCCTAAAAGGAAATCTGTTGCTTGTACAAATATACTTTATTCTATGAGCATTTGTAGGACTGGGAGGAGATAATTTCTAGCACTCAAGACGCACAATTTATCTGGAGACCAATCTTGTTCTGTTCATAGGGATACAGGATTTTCAATGCCTACATTTTTCAGGATATTCAGGAGGCTAACTTTGGCTGTGTTCGTGAACTCAAAGTAGGGGCAGATGGCTGGCCTATGTCTGGGCCTTCACTTTAAGAATTCTTCCTAAATGAGTGTGAAAGGGGAATTGGAAACTCACTATATTAAATAGGTGGTTATGATTTATTTCTTTGACTTAAGGACTTCTAGAGTTCCTGAAGACACTGGTGACCCTGAATTTCTTAAGAATATGTTGCTTTCACAAGCTTAGTGATCTCATATCAGCATGTCAGAATATTCAACACTCCTACATAGTAATCAGAATAGTAATTACTAAATAGAGGGTAGTAATTAAGATATATGGTATTCCTTAAGATAAGAAACTATTATTACTCAAAATGGAACTTTATATGGTACCCTAATTTGATATTTATATTTCTAGATGTATCTATACATTAGTCCCCATTTACACTTAACTTTTCTCTCTCTTACACACACACACCCCCCAACACACTCTCTCACTCATACATTTGCACTTACATTAGTCTTTTTTTTTTTTTTTGTATTTGATTTGAGAATATGGTAAGCAGCTTTGGACACTGGACATGTAAAAGATGTTACAAACAAGCTTAAGAAATATAACTCAAAACAGGGAACTTCCTGATCAACTTTCTCCTAAATTCCATCGTATAGCAAAGCAGTTTATTATTTTAAAAGTTTCTTCTGTGGATAGTAGTAACCAATGATAGGGGAAAAAAATATACAAGGTTAATTGTGACTTTATTGGAGTAGGTAATAAAAACTCTTCCTTATTGTTTGGCAAAGTGACATAAAAAACAGGTACTATGTGGGTAAAAATCAATATTCAACAGAGTTGTAAAAGCAAAATTAGACAATAACTGCAATTGTTTAAATATAATTTCATCCTCTATCTTCTTAGCTTATTATGTTTTCACCTACTAAAATGTGTTATTTAAATATGGTGATACAAAGAAAATATGACTTACTTATGATTCTTTTTTTAAATTATAAGGATAATTTATTTCATCATTAGTTCTTTTAATAAATATTTGAGTGCTTACTTTAAATCTCTGTGGGACTCTAGGATCTTACTCTTAGGATACTTAACATTTAGTGGAGATGATAACTTATGGAAGGGGATAACCTAAATAACAGTACAATATTTAATAAAATCAGAACAATCACAAGACAGTGTATAATGATGGAATGAGTATCAAATTATTACATGTTCAGCATTCTGAAAATTTAGAGGTAATTGTTGGCTATAGTGATAGGATCAGGCTGTTGTTCTATGCAGGAACTAAATAGGGTGCTTACAACTTGCTGATGAAGTTAGAAATATGGTAAGTGTAACTATAAATTTAAAATGAAGATTAGAAGATGCACTTAGATATTACATGGTTAAAAATGGAGAACTGAGTTCCTCCCATCAAAATGATACTAGAGCAAAGGATTTTATAAATAAAAAATTGTGAATACATACCATACTGAAAATAAAGTTCTACCTAAGGTAAGAATCTTTAAGAACTCTTTTATATGACATAAATGCAGTTATTAAAAACAAAAAAAAAGGTCTGAAAATAATAGAAATGGAAACTATTTCACCTGAATAGCAAAGTAAAAGTCTCTGATATTATGTATTTGGAAAGTGAGTCTATAATTTCTGGTAAAATATAGGAAACAATATATTCACAAAAATCTCTCCAGTATAGTCCATTTTAAAATGCTGTAAAATTTATTTATAGAATACGTTGTAATATATAGTGGTATAAGGGAAAAGGGGAAGTAAAGATATTCCTTGGAGATGGTAAACTTCAAATAAATAGTGTATGTAATTACACACATACCCACACACATATATTCTGACAGGCAACACAAGATCTCTACATCATATTATTTACTCACAGAGCATTGTAGCAGTGTTTATTCTTCATACATCAGTTCCCCAAAGAGTGACACGGTGAAGGCTAAATGTACCTGCATGTACAGAAAGATTTGCAACACAGAAAAGGAACTTCACCTGATATATATACCCCACTTCCCCTCTGGAGGAAGAGAGAGAGAGACCTTTATTTTCTAATGTAAAAAGGCCTCTTTGCTGTTGACCAGTAACTGTCCTTTGCATCCTTTCCCAATGAGAGCATTTATTGTGGTTAATAGTTTCCTGTTCATCCTCATATCTTGGACAGGTAGAGAACAGATAATTTGTCTTTTACTTCCTAGTTCTCTGGACCAAAAAGGATTCTCATTTGGACCTTGAGCTGTCATAAGATACTGGACCTTGAGCTCATAATCATAACTGTATAAGAATGTTGGTAGTCTTATTGTTACTAAGAGTATTTTGCTTGCATGAGGGACATGCATTTTTATCTATAAGAGGATGGAAAAATTTGGTAATTTCTCTTATCCCCACAACTATGTAAGGAGCACACTTCTTTTTTTCCATTGATATTAGGCATGGCATATGACATGCTTTGGCCAGCATGTCAGTAATAATAGTGTGGCCTGAGGCTTGGAATGTGATTGCACTGTTGGAGTACGCCCCTTAGACTTCTGCTATTGGCACAAAAGAATAAGTCTTAGCAGCCATTAGCTTTAGAAGAATGAGAGACACATCCAGCAGCCTGAAATTTGTCCTACACCTAAGAATCAATCTAGCAGTGCAACCTAGGATTTCCAAACATTACACAACTGAGTCTTGAGCAAGAAAAATGGTTTATTGACTGATGTTCTTGAGTTTTGTTATGCAGTATTTTGTCAATAAAATTGACTGGATTGTGATAACATTTTCCAGAACACTACATTGGTCCACTATATAATTGACATCATGTTATTGAGACCTAATGAACAGAGAAAAATGCTTATCAGAGGATGTGAAAGGTAAATGTATAAATATTCAGAAATTTACCTAGTTGGGGAAATTATTAAAGGTTCAGTAATCCAAAATATGATAGAACATTTATTCTAAAGTAAAGAATAAGGTATTTCATTTTGCAACCTCTACCACAAAGGAAAAGATAGATTTTTTTCTTTGGTGGTGTTGGGGGATCTTTTTGGATTTTGGAAGGCGAATATACAGCAATTTAAAGTACTGCTATACCCATTTTTCAGCTTAGTTTGAAAGGTTTCAATTTTAAGAGTAGCCCAGAGCAAAGATCTCTGAATTTAGAGATAATAGATGCAATTGAGCTAGAATACCATTCAAACAGATCATTTTTTTCCACAGTAGCCCCTTGGCTTGATGTTTTTTTTCTTTAATAGCCATCTATATTTAAAAGAAATTTAATTACTAGTCAATGTTCAAAAAATATGAGCTTTCACATAAAAATTTAGATTATCAGTTTATCTTCTAAAATCTAGCAGACTGATTATTATTGCCATGGAGAAATACTGGTCCTATTTTCCCACATGCCTACAATAAGGCAGGCTTGAGTAGTGATAAACCTCCTAATACATGGCATGCACTATATTTTTCTACAGTCCATGTAGATCTCAGATCATTAATCTTATCTCATTCTGGCTAAGTTGGGTTCTTCCTTAATTTTATCCTGAGAACAGTATTGGTTCAAGTAGAATAGCAGGAGGTTTAGTTAGTAGGTAAGTGGTGGAAATGATACACAGAAAAAAAGAAAGATAAAATTTGCACTTTAAAACAGCTACCATGATGGATAACTAGAGAATAATTTTGCTGAAAAGCTTTAGAAATGAGTGTATAATACACTTCAGAATTATCCTGAGAAATGAGAAAGCTAGACTAATTATACATCAACAGCAGAGGTTCATTGGTTAAAGAATGTTCCTTGGGGAGTGTTCATTCTCTGGAAAGTTGCACTTGTCACATATACTCTTAAGGAGTCAGCATGGCTCTCTGTAGTAAAATGGGGGAATCTCATGCACAGAGGTGTGGGCACTGACAGCTGACGGTCAGAAGTACAAGGAAAGATGTGAAAGATATGGGTGCTGAACTGATAGGGTCATATTTTTCTATTGAATATAAATTGAAGCCCAGTTCAGAGCCATCTTGGAAGTTGCTTTAATTAGATGCTTAAGTTGGATTCAAAGGGAGATTCCAAAAAAATTATGACGTAGTATAGATTTTCTTTCTCTCTGGTACTATAGAAAGCATAATAGTATTTTTTTTTTTATTTCAACTGTTAGAAAATGGCACACATGGTTATAACCATATAGGTTGTGCATAGAAAAAAATGCATGCAAAATATATGGCTGTGATAGATCAAAGATATGTTTATATAAATCATATGATTAGTTATGTTGGCTTATAGTAATTAGACATATCATAGACCTAAATAGAATTGACTCAGATTATTTATTTTCATGTCGAAATTTTTATGAAACTGAAGAAAAAAGGAAAAACTAGTCTGGAATAATATAATATAATCTTGGAAAAAATAAATGATAAAAGTCACTTTTTGAAAAATGTACACTTTGATGCAGTCATACGGTCTATCTCTAGATCAAACAGGCAAACAACGATACATAGAAAATGTGAGTCTGTTTTGCACTGTACCTATATTGGACCCTAAAGCACCATTCTACATAATAGCTCTCTGAATTACATCTCTGAACACTCACAAAAAACAGACAACACACGACTCACATCCACATCTTTCCTAGAGTACATTATTGAAAGATATTTGAGTCAAATGATCCTTAAAATTTATAGTCCATTTACTTCCAGTGTAGATTTCATTCTGTCTTCAATAAAAGCATAACTAGACTATTTAATATTGTTTAACCATATTGAAAATACCTTATTGTATTTTGTGTTAATTCACAATAACAAATTACTCAATTTTTAAATGTAAAGTTAAAAGAAATGGACTAGTATGAAGGGGAAAAAAAAGAAACAAAAAACAAAAAAAACTCTATGATAGGCAATTTATGGGTGGTTTAAAAACAAATAGTGGGATTGCCAATTTCTTTTTAACTACATTAATATAAGATTATTAAGGATTTTCTATTCATTCTTACTAGTACAGAAGCCCTGACCAGTATTGTGATGTTCACAATATTACCAGGGAAATACGGTGCTGAAGTGAGATAATTCTTACTTGGAAAATACTGCATATATTATTGGTTTGAGCACACTAAACAACTTCATGCTAGTAACAAATGGTGTACTTCAAACCTAATGCTGAGAACTTATTTTCCATGAAATATACTACCTTTAACTTCCACTACACATGGCAATAATATTCCCAATCCATTCCCAGTTTTGTTAATGTCCAATGTTATAACAATGTGTACATCCCATCACATAGCAATAGTGAATGCTATATATAGAGAAAAATTATGAGTTAACTTGTGATATTTATTGTCAGTGATCTCATCTAAAGATATTGTTTTCTTTGGGTGTGTGATTGGCATGATAAGTAATACCTGTCAAACAGGAATTAAAAATTCTTCAGCTGGATTAGGAAAATTATTGCATATAAAACAATGAATTTTATTTATCTTTGTAAAAGCCACATTGGACAACATTCAGGACTCATAATCCAAGTCTTTGTTCTCCAATATGGAAATGACCCAGTTGAGAAGGACTATTGACTAATTTCTCTCTCTCTTTTTGCCCTTCCTCAATGCCTATCTCCATCACCACTCTTTTTGTTACTAAGAGAAATAAATTTGGAAACAGCTACATCACAGTCAACTTGAATGTATTGTTCAGGGAAAAAGTAAATAGTCTAATTCTCCAGGTTTCAGGGACATATATTTACTGAATGAAATATACTTACGTAAATTTCAAAGAGAGATTCAAGATCAACTAATCTTTGGAGAGAATGGTTATTTTGAGACATAGAACATATTTTTACTTGACTACTCTTTGTTTTAATTGAAGTCATTGTAAATAGATAACATGAATATTAATTTCTTAGGAGAGAGCCACCATGACTTCTATTTAGACACATTACTTAGATAAGGTAGAAAAGTCTCAAACATGCTTAATTGCTCTAAACAGTGCCTATGATAATTTTTGGATACAATGAGACATCTTTGCTTCTTGCATAAAAACAGATATACACATGTATTAGCCATTTATCATGTGATTGGTTTTGCAGAGTTCAACATCATGTTTAAAATCACAAATAGGTGGGGAGGAGGTCAAACTCTACAGAAAGTAAAGTGCAGCAGATATTCCACCAAAATCATGTGACATAAGTGAGACATTCAAAAATTCTATTTAACTATGAGTCAGCAAGAAGTATCAAAAAAGCACAAAATAAATTCTAGGATATCAAAAAAGGCTGCAGCAATTGTGAGACTATGGGATAGTGGCAAACGTCTGTTGATGACAAAACAAGCAGCAATGTCCCAAGCTTGCCATTCTTGGAAGAGAAGCTTAAATAAATTTTGTGTCACTGTTTCCTAATGCATATGCTTTCTCCTTTCTTCCCTTTTGATCCAACAAATAAATTTGTTCTTGGTTTTAATTGAAATCCCTTTTTTACCAGAGTGCCGGAAAAAAAGGGTATCAGTAAAGCACCCTATCTTCAATTGCTTATTGAAATGGCTTCTTGCTTTGCTTGAAGGCACTATTATTGCTTTATCTTAGCACTACCTTAGAGGGGAAAACAGTTATTTTATTTCCTTACCCCATCGTATCACGTTGTTTCTAGATCTATAGAGTCATAGCCCACTATGTTCCAAGTTAATAATTGCAGTTGAATCTTGAAGAGAAAAACATATATATATTAAAAACATTAAAAAATTAATATTTTATAGAAGATTAATATTTGTAGCATGGATTACATAAGTGGATTTTGAGCTCAGTAGACAAAAGAGAGAAAAGGATAATTTTAAATCAAATCAAATTTAAAACAAACTGAAATGTGTATAAACTTGTCAAAGATTCTGGATTCCACATGTTAATATAAATCCTGAGGACCTGAAATGGCAGTCTGATTTATTAGAGCTCATGATAAGATTAGGCGATAAATGTCTTGAGTTTGCTTTATGATAAATTCAGTAGTATCAGGAATCCACTTTTAGTTATTTACTTGGTGTATAGTCACAATAGTTATTCTTAGCCTTGGAAAAATCCCTACTCTACCTTATTGAATTGATGGGCAAGGGATTTCTGGTAGGAAGAACAAGTGGATTTTCTGTCATTTTTCATCTTTACCAAAATAGTATATTAAAATGTCATCCCTAGAAGATACACAGAGGTTTATATCATCATTAAAAATGAAAGATGAAATGAAAACAATGTTTTTATATCCTTGTTTAACAGACCCTCTCCAACTTTGAGTATAGAAACATGTATAGTATTTAAACTGTGTGAACTAAAATTCCTTTAACACTATGTGATATGCTCTTAAAGGAGAGTGTGTTAAGGATATTTTGTCAAATTATATATTTTAAAGAAACATATTTGATGGATTGTCTTGCCAGAAAGGAAAAAGAGCTTATAGAAAATGTTTACATAAATTCATGAATTGACAGAATAGTATATTACTTGGATAAACAAGGTTAAATGAGTGGTAACATACTTTATGAACAAACCAGTAATATCTTTTGTTTTTAATCACAGTAATGTTTAGTTCTCTATGTATGAAATACATAGTAATAAATTTAACAAAGCAAGTGAAAAACTCATATATAGAAAGCCATAAAACTTTTCACCAAAATATTAAAAAGATAAATGAGAAACATTGTGTATACATTTAGTTTACATGGCAAATTTTTCCATAATTATTTAATATAATCTCTATCAAATTGCTACAGGCTTTTCTGCAGATATATACAAGAAGATCATGAAATTTATTTGGCAACACAAAACACCTAGAACAGTTCAAACAATTTTGAAAAAGAACAACGTTGAAGAATTCACATTTCCTGATTTCAAAACTTACTACATAATAACAAATATCAAGACACTGTGGCACAGGCATGTGGATAGACATACAGATCAATGGAACAGAATTGAGAGTCCAGAAGTGAATTCTTATATATATAGTTAGTTCTATGAGTTCAATTTATTTTTGAAAGAGGTGCCAAGGCATTTCATTGTGGGACAGGATAGTCTATTTATCTGTTTCTTTTGGAACAACTGGCTATCTCCATGCACAAAAAGGAACTTAGACTCTTACCTCATAAGAGTCACAAAAATTAACTTATATGGACTGTATATATATATATATATATATATATATATATATATATATATATATACATATATATATATATATATATATATATATATATATATATATATATGAGAGCTAAAGCAAAACAGGACAAAATTACAGGAAAACATAGGAACAAATTGTTAAGACTCTAAGTTAGACAAAAATTTCTCAGCATAGTCCATAAAAGAAAAAAAAATGTTTTATTGGATCTTTTTAAAACTTTTGCCCTTCAAAAGTCACCATTATGTTTGTTGTTTGTTGTTGTTGTTGTTATTGTTGTTTAAGAAAGAGTAAGATTTATTGAAAGTAGATTTTAGAAGGAGATGGGCTGTGCTAGGGACTGCTGCAGTCACGTGAAATTTGGGAGGTGAAGAGATAAGACAGTACACCCCAAAGGGAAGAATGGGTTTTCAGCCAGGAGAGCTGTAAACGAAGATTTTTTTTTTATATAATCAGATAAAACCTTTACCAGATAAAAGGCTTTTGTCCAGAATTTTCAAAGGAGAAAAAAAAAGAAAATAGAAGAAAATAAAAAAGAAAATAAACTCTTAGAATTAAAGAAAAATAAATGAAGTAGAGTATGAAATAAAACGATATTTTCTGAATCTATTGACAGTTCCTTCTAATAAAGAGATGTAAGCTTCTCCTTTATGGTTAAATGTGACAATTGATTTTCATAACCAAGAGGTTTCTAACTTTTTTGTTAGCTTGCTTGCATGCTTGCTTGTTTTCCTAATAAAGTGCAATAAATCCAACAAATTGTTGTTTTAGTTGACTGCTTTATAGAAAAATGGGACGTGTGCAAGAAGTTGAAAACTAAAATATTGTCATAACCTATTGGAGTAATGTTTTCTAGAAGGTATATTAACAGATATTAAATTGCTGAATTGATCATTTTCAAAACAGACTTCTTAGGCATTCTTACACCCAGATAAAAGTTTCAGCAATAGCATGGTGTTGCTTTCCTACACAATCCATAAGTGAATAATTTTATAAAACTTTGTCTTGTAACACTGATATAGCATTTTGACACATTTGTATTTATGACCCAAAACAGAATCTGATAAGGTGACAATTATTTAGCAACTTGTTTTGTCAGTATAAAGAAAACAATAGGAATTTACTGGTTTAGGAATAGAATTATAACAGAAATCAGACTTAATTTCTAAAAATGTACTAGCTAGAAAAAAAAAAACACTATTACTCTTAAGAACAAACATATATATATACACATATACCTACATGCAATTTCAAGTCATATTTACCTTTGACAACAATCATTTACTTTAAAATGCCAACATTTGGTTTTTAAGATGTGAAGAAACATTGAAAAAACTATAAAATAAAGCTTATATTTTCCAATAATAGACATTTTAATTACTCTTCCCTTTGGGCAATATCATGGATAAGAGTGATATAGTTTTTGTCAAGTGCATGATTACTTTTTAAAATAAAAATAAATAAAATCCAAAAATAAGATATGTAGAATTAGAATAAAAGAAAGCCAAGAAAAAAATGTTGACAAGTGTTACTACTTCTATACATTTAAGAATAACTAGGAGAAGAGAGAAGGGACACAGCAGAGTGATCTAAGAGGTGTGAGTAAATTTAAGAAAGAGATTCACACAAAAGTAAGGACAAAATATAGAAAATGATAGAGTTAGAAAGACTAAAGGAGATCATATAGTTCAGTACACTTATTTAACAGAAAATAAAAGCCTGAGAAATTTAGGCAATAAAGTCATGAAGAGCATAAGGGCCTACAAGTTAGACAGAACACATATAAAATCATGGCTCTAACATTTACTTACTATGTGATTCTGGGTAGTTAATAAATCTTAGTGTCTCATCTGTAACATTGGGACGATTCCTATTTCATAAATACTGTAAAAATGCATAACAGTTGTAAAGCATCCTGGACATTATAAATGCTCCATGAATAGTAATTTCTTTAGGTGATTCTTAGGTCACATAGCAGGTTGGTAGTAAACAAGGAAATTGGGTCTCCTGACATCCAGTCAGGATGTTGTTTGCTATTATTTAAATAGCTAATGGGTTAAATTCCCACAAGCATAAGAAAATACCACAATTTTTAAAAAAATTATCAAAAGCTATTATGAGTCATCTACAAACTATACCACTACTTGCTCTTTGTTATTCCCATTATTTATTTTATTACTATCTAATATTATTATTTACATTTTTCAAGTCCCTTGGAATTTCCAGAATTTAAAAAAAAAATTAAGTTATTATTAGTTTCAAGTATACAGTACATTGGTTACACATTTATATAGTTTATAAATAGATCCCCCTAATTGCTCTTTCTCAACTCTGGCTCTCCACCTAGCCATTACATTAATGCTAACTACATTCCCTGTGCCATGCTCCCCATCCCATATAAATTTTAAGATTATTTGTTCTAGCTCTCTGAAAAATGCCATTGGTATTTTGATAGGGATTGCATTGAATCTATAGGTTGTTTTGGGTAGTATGGCTATTTTAATGATATTGATTCTTCCTACCCATGACCACAGTATATGCTTCATTATTTGTATCTTCTTCAATTTTTTTTTCAATGACATAATTTTATGAGAACACGTTTTTTACCTCCTTGGTTAATTTGATTCCCAGGTATTTTATTTTTTCACTGCAATTATAAATGGGATTATTTTCTTAATTTCTCTTTCTGAAAGTTCATCAATTGGTACATAAAAATACCACCAACCTCTGAATATTAATTTTACATCCTGCTACTTTACTGAATTCATTGATCAATTCTAGCAGTTTTTTATGGAATCTTTAGAGTTCTCTGTATATAGTATCATGTCATCGGCAAATAATGAGAGTTTTCTTTTTTTCTTTTTCAATTTGGATAACTTTTATTTCTCTTTCTATCTTATTGCTGTGGCTAATTTCCAATACAGTGTTGAAGAGGAGTAGTGAAAGTGGGCATCCTTATCTTGTTTCTGATCTTAAAGAAAACACTTTCAACCTTTCCCCATTGAGTATGATATTAGCTGTAGGTTTGTCATATTTGCTTTTATTATGTTGAATTATGTTCCCTCAACTCCCACCTTGCAGAGAGCTTTTATCATAAATGAATTCTGGATTTTGTTGAATGCTTTTTCTGCATCAAATGATATGATCATATGGTTTCTATCTTTTTCTTTATTAATGTAGTATATCACATTAATTGATTTGCAGATATTGTACCAACCTTGCATCCCAGGAATAAATCCAACTTTATCATAGTGCATGATATTTTTAATGTATTACTAAATTTGGTTTACTACTATTTTGTTGAGGATTTTTGCATCAACATTCACAGGAGATATCGGCCTATAATTTTCTTTTTTTGTAATGTCTTTGGTTTGGAATGAAGGTAATGGTGGCCTCATAAAAGGAGTTAGATAGACTTCCTTCTTCTTAAATTTTTTGGAATAGTTTAAGAAGAATAGATGATAATTCTTTGAATGTTTGTTAAAATTTGCCTATGAAGCCAGGATTTTTGTTTTGGGAGAGGTTTCTGATTACTTATTCGATTTCATTGTTGGTAATCAGTTGGTTCAGATGTTCTGTTTCTGTTGACTCAGTCTTGGGAGATTGTATTTTTCTAGGAATGTATCGATTTCTTCCAAACTGTCCAATTTGTTGGCTTATAATTGCTTACAGTGTTTTCTTATGATCCTTTGTATTTCTGCGGAGCCCATAGTTATTTCTCCTCTGTCATTTCTGATTTTATTTATTTGAGTCCTCTCTCTTTTTTCCTTAGTGTGTTTGATTAAGAGTCTGTCATTTTGTTTATCCTTTCAAAGAACCAGCTCTTAGTTTCATTAATCTTTCGTATTGTTTTTCTAGACTCTATTTCATTTATTTCTGCTCTGATCTTTATTATTTCCTTCCTTCTATTCACTTTGGATTCTGTTGTTCTTTTTCTAGTCCTTTTAAGTGTAAGGTTAGATTGTTTACTTGCACTTCTTATTTATTGAGGTAGATATGTGTTGCTATGTATTTCCCTCTTAGTACTGCTTTTACTGTATCCCATAGTTTTTGAGTTTTATTTTCATTTTCATTTGTCTCTAGGTATCTTTTGATTTCTTCCTTGATCTTATTAATAACCTATTAACTGTTTAGTAACATGTTACTTAGCCTCCATATGTTTGTGTATTTTCCAGTTTTTTTTCTTGTAGTTGATTTCTAGTTTTATATTATTGTGATCAGAGAAGACAGTTGATATGATTTCAATCTTAAATTTACTGAGACTTGTTTTGTGTCTTCACATGTGGTCTCTCCTTGAAAATGTTCCATATGCACTTGAGAAGAATGTATATTTTGCAGTTTTAGGAAAAAATGTCCTGAAAATATCTATTAAATCCATCTGGTATAGTGTGTCTTTTAGGCTTATTGTTTCCTTGTTGATTTTTTGTCTGGAAGATATGTTCATTGGTGTCAATGGGGTGTTAAATTCTCCTACTATGAGTGCATTACTGTTGATCTCTCCTTTTATGTCATTCAATAATTGCTTTATGTATATAGGTGCTCCTATTTGGTACATATATATTTACTAGGGTTATGTCCTTTTATATTGATATCTTTATCAATATATAATGCCCTTCTTTGTCTCTTATTATAGCTTTTGTTTTAAAGTCTATTTTATGTGATATAAGTATTGCTACTCTGGCTTTTTTTTTTCATTTTCATTTGAATGAAATATCTTTTTCCATCCCTTTACTTTTAGTTTGTGAGTGTCATTTGATTTGATTTGATATGCTGTCTCTTATAGACAGCATATGCATGGACCTTGTTTTCTTATCCATTCAGCCACACTATGTCTTTTGATTGGAGCATTTAATCTATTTACATTTAAAGTGATCATTGATAGGTACATAGTTATTTTCATTTTATTATACATATTTGTGGGGTGTTTCCCCTTCTTTTTAAGAAGTCTCCTTAACATTTCTTATAATACTGGCTGTTGATGAATTTCTTTAGTTTTTTTCTTGTCTGGAAAGCTTTTTATCTCACTTTCAATTTTAATTGATAGCCTTGCTGGGTAGAGTATTCATGGTTGTAGATTCTTGTTTTTTATAACTCTGAATATTTTTTGCCAGTCCCTTCTGACCTGTAGTTTTCATTGAAAAATCAGCGGACATTGTTATGGGGGTACCCTTGTAAGTAACTAGCTGCCTTTCTCATGCTGCTTTTAAGATTCTCTCTTTGTCTTTGACCTTTGGCATTTTAATTATGATGTGTCTTGGTCTCTTTGAATTCCTCTTGTTTGTGATTCTTTGTGCTTTGTTAACTTGTAATTCCAATTCCTTTGCCAAGTTAGGAAAGTTTTCTGTCATCATTTCCTCAAACAGATTCTCAATCCCTTGCTCTCTCTCCTCCTTCAAGTACTCCTATGATATGGATATCATTACACTTCATGTTGTCCTAGAGATATCTTAAACTATCTTCCTTTTTTTTAAATTCTTTTTTCTTTTTATTGTTTAGATTGGGTATATTCTTCCACCTTATCTTCCAGTTCACTGATTTGGTCTTTTGCTTCATTCAATTTGATGTTGAATCCTTCATTTCAGTTATTATATTCATTTCTGTCTGGTTCTTTTTATGGTTTCTATGTCCTTTTTTATGCTCATTGTCTCTCTGTTGAGGTTCTCATCCATACTCTCTCTAAGTTCATTGAGCATCCTTATAACCATTATTTTGAACTCTGTCTCTGGTAGATTGCCTGCCTCCGTTTCATTTAGCTTACTTTCTGGAGTTTCTCCTGTTGTTTTATTTGTGGCATGTCTTTGTTTTCTCATTTTATTAGCCTCCCTGTGTTCATTTCTATCTGTTAGGAATATTTGTTTCATCTCTCAGCCTTGGCCAGATGGCCTTATGTGGATGGCCCAGTGGCACACTTTTTCTGATCTCCTGTGGTGGGGGCTCTGGATACAAATTTTGTGTGTGTTGTGTGCAATCTTCTGTTGAAGCTAAGACTTTATTGATGTTAGTATATCAGTGTATGAGATTAATGCTCAGGCTTACTAATTGTGGGAATTGGCTGCACCCACAGAGTAAGAGTTGCTGTGTGGGGACTAACCTCACTTAGTGGGATTTGCCCTAGCAGGCTTGTGTACTTTTTGAGAACAGTCTTGTGTGTACTACTAATGGGACTAGTCAGGAGTTACTCTGTTATGGTCTGGTGCCAGCCTCCAGGTGTGATGGTTTTGTGGCCTTTTGGGAGACTGCCTTTGATTGCTCAGGGCTACCTGGTGGGAGCTACAAAGCGATCTGCAGATGGTTGTTGCTTAAGCTGGATCTATAGGTAAGTGAAAGAGACAACACTGTAGGCAGCAGTCCGGTTATCCCTCTTCCCTCACCCAGGGTGGTTTAGCAGAAGGACCAGTGCTCCTCAAGGACTGACATTGCCTGTCAGTTGCCCATAAGTCTCTGAAACTAGAAGAGCCTCAGCCCGTAATTTGTGGGTTAGGAGGGGAGTTGTCTCAGGTGTCCCTGACAGGCACAATACTAGATTTGCTGCCAAAACTGGGACTGCAGGCTCCACCAAAGTCAGATATCACTGTGGACCTACTATCCACAAAACCCCTGAGATCTGAGCAAAGGATATGGTATCTTCTGCTGGCAACAGTGATCTTCCCTTCACTGTATTCCCTGAACTTTGCTCACTTTTCTGGCTGAGATTTGTTGACTGAGCAGAATGTGCCATCTCAGGGCAGTGGCAGCTGCCTGCCAATGTGCCACAGGTATTTTGTGTGGATGGGGCAGAATCTCAGGGAGTCAAGGGCCATCAGGCCAATAGCCTCAGTTTTCTGCAGTTTCTATTTCTGCACTTTCTCGCAGTAGTCACAGATCACAGGGAGACAAGTTTCTGTCTGGGACTATCCCACAGACCCCTATGATTCCCCCAAGAGATAATTGAGGCTTGTACAGGCATCAATGGTCTACCCACAACTGTTTTTCCCTGAATGTGTTCATTGTTAGCCAAGGTCTATTGCCTGTGCAGAATACGTAACCCCAGAGAAAAGCACGGCGGGGGAGGCTGCCTGTCAATGGGCTGCAGGTACTTTGTGGTTTGGGTGAAGAGGAATTTCAGGGAGACAAAGGCCATCAGGCCAATACAGCCTCAGTTTGCCCGCACATTCCCATAGTATTCACAGATCACAGTTGTGACCAGCTGCCATCTGGAGCGGTCCCACAGACACCTTCAATATCCCCACATGATATTTCAGCTCTTGCAGGCAGCAGAAGTCTGCTTTCTTTTCAGTGTTTGCCCTGTGCCAACCAAAACTTGTTGTCTATGTGGATTATAAGATCCACCCAAGTTCATGTTGGCAGCAATGATCTGCCTGAAACTGTCCCTAAAAAGCGCACTCACAGCCCTGGCTGCAAGCTGTGAATGTTTAGCCTCGATATGGTGTTAGGTGTGGCAGCCACCCAGCAACAAAAGCCCAGGGCAATCTGCAGGTTGGGTGGGGCGGGCTGATCTCCTCAGACCTCAGCTCCAAAAGACCCTGTGGGAGGGTCAAACTGGCATGGTCTGTAGATTGTCTCACAGGGGCACCAGACTAAGGCACAATGGTGGCTGCTCATCCAGCTCTTGTTCTAATGCCAGGAAATGCAGTCTTTCCCAGTAAGAATTATACGTGAGCCTCTGACCCATCACTAGTGTCCCAGGTGAGTGTCCGCAGATTAAAGAGCTTGTGCGTGGGCCCTTCAAAGGGGCATCTAGGGTTTCCGTTTCTTTCCGTCTCACCCAAAGGGCCAGAATCCCCTTTGGTTTTTACAGTAAGAGTTTTTGGAAACTCTTCTTCCCTGGGCTGGGACCCTGGGCTAGAGAGTCCCCAGTTGAAGCCAAGAATCCCCCTCTCCTTTAGGAAAGCCTCTGAGGCCTTGCTCTCCCCCGCACCCCGGTTTTCTTCCACCACCCGTGGATGTGAGTCCAGCTCAATTCACAACTGTACCACTCCTACTGGCTTTGATGCAGCTACTTCTTTACATTATCAGATGTACGTATCACAATCAGCTGAACTTCAGGTGATTCTCCACATTGATTATTCTGTAATTTGGTTGCAATTTCAATGAGAACCTGCGGGGAGGCAAATCCTGCTTTTAGCTAGTCCACCATCTTCCCCTGGAATTCTAATATCACAAATTTGATCTTTTTATATGTCTTTAAATATAAATTAATTTAATTACAGGAAAAATCATAGTACACTACACTTTACTAGGTTCTAGTTGTTATTTACTTATTTGATCCATACGCATATAAATATATAGTGAATATTATAAGTAAAATCTGTGTTTTATTAGACACAGATTGTATTCTATTCTAAGGGCCCCATCAACATATATCTTTTCCAAGCACTTGTATAATTTTACCCTTTTGCCTTCAATATGCAATAAGACCAAGCTTTACAGTTATATAATTTCTAATCAAGAGATTAAATATTCATGTGCGTGTTCTTACTCTAAGGTTGTTAGAAAATCATAACAACTGTGCTAACTGTGGTGTTTCTGATTTTGATTTATATAGCATATCTGTAGCTTGCTTGAGAAAGCAAACTTATTTGTAAATCATTTTTATGAAACCTAGACATAGCAACCTCAAAGCACACATAGAACTTCTGTGTCTACCCAAATATATGACAATAATTGGGATTGACATTATTTTTTATTCTTTCCAACTATTTTGCTCTTTTTTTTTGGATTCTCATTTAAAAAGGAAGGCACAAAGCTCTTAGCATATCTCCTTTTATATTGATGCAATAGGAGATTGGCTGATTTTTTTCTATCTTTTGTTTTTTTCATGGTGTTGTTCTTATTCTAGTTTCTTCTTAAAAATAGAACAGAACTTTATATAATTTTTCTTTAAAGAGCCAGATGCTAAATATTTTAGACTTTGCAGTCCATACATGTCTCTGTCATTTTTTTACAAGCTTTGAAAATGAAAACAAAACAAAAAACAAACAAAATATATTTTTAGTTCATAAGCCATATACAAATAGTCCTCGGGCCAGATTTGGCTTATGGGCTGCTGTGTAATGATCCTTGTCATAGACTATATATTGAAAAACTGTACAAACCATTTTTTTTAGGCCTAAATTGTTGTGCAGTGAAGGATAGACAAGAGAAATTACTATTTATTTAACAAACCATTATATATTGATTAGTATGTCAATGTCTATGCTAGATATACTCATCTGGGTTCAAGCGGTAAACAATGATCATAGATTTCTCTTCATGGAAATTATATTCAGGTACAATAAAAAGGAATGTAAAGGGTGTTATTATTTATAGTACAAGGTGATGCAAAACAGTCTGAGAAAATTACATTTACATTGAAACTTAATGAATAGGTTAGAGTTTGTTGCATGAATGGTGAATTGAAAATAGAGACAATCTATGGCTGATAGCAAAGTGGAAATGTTCTGAAAGTGGTCAGATGTATATTCAAGGAAGTAATCTTGAATTGAAAATATAGATATAGTTGTTATCAAATATACTTTTTGTTTGATGTCATAAGATTTGGTGATGTGACCTAGAGAGTCTGCGTAGAAAGAGAAAAAGTATAAGAAACAGCCTTGGAATTATTTATTTAATCTGTTAATAGTGGTTAACTGCTTAGGATACTGAGAAAAAAAATTCAAAAGGGTGAAAGCTAAATAGTTAACTTCAGAATCACAGATGAGAAAAATGATTGTTTCACAAAGAAAAGAGTCATCAGTAGAGTTTACTGTGGAAAGATGAGAAATGTGACTGTGGTAGATGCAGTGTGAGAATACTATATGGCTATAGGGACACAGTAGGGTTGAAGGAAGGATATCTTCACGACATTGACACAGGAGTAGAACACACAGTCGAATGGCTTAGATAAATATTTCCTAAGCCAATGCTTAATTGTTACAATGTCCCCACTGAGGAGGGGAGGTGAGAAATTACAACTGTTTCACAGGTAGGACATGTCCTTAGATTTGACATTTATTTATTTTTTTAATTTTTCTGTCTTTAGTTATTCTTTTTCCAATATTGTGTTCAACTTCATGTATAACTATAAATTATGTTAAATCATTTATGAAATTTTTTTGACCAAACATTATTTATATTAAGTCCTAAATAATACTTCCCTGTGGCCCACCAAAATAACCTTCTTGGTTAGATTTTAAATTTTTATTGAATGTTCAATTTTCATCATAATGTTATTCTCTTATATTTTACTTACTTTGGGTTCAATATAAAAAAGTTAATTCATTTTTGGCTGCACAATAGCCATGCCCAACTATGGTCCAACTATGGTCCTCAATATTTCCTCTTCTCATGTCGAAGCGATTATAGCACATTCTCACAGATAGATTATCATTACAAACTTTCAACATAACTGTGCAGGCATGATTTCCGTTTTTCATTTCTATATTTAATCAAATGAAGGTCCTATCAATTAAAAGTTGCACTGCTTGTATGATCCATTAATTAAGAAGAATACCTCAGTTGGATAGTGTAGTCATAGATCCACATATAAACCTGGAAAATACTTAGAATAAAGATAATAAGAAATAGGTGCACCATAAAGGGTCAGAAAATATTCCTCTGTGTCTTGAACTTAGAATTGGTTATTGGAGGTAAAGTAAAAACAGATCTTCTAAAGTGTGGTCAAAAATTCTTAAGCAGAGATTTTGATTTTAAGTGGTTTCAGATTGGCAATGATGCAAGGTAACACAAAAACAAGACTCTCCCTGGAAGAAAATCTATTTCAAACAAAGCCAACAGCTGCAGTAGGCCTTCATCAGTTATATTATGCACCCAGGATTCTGAAATATTAAAATATGAAAAGCATACCTGTAAAAATCAATGAAGTATGACATATAACCTATGCATAATACAGTGATAAGGCATTGTTGTTGTAAGAAACTGTTCTCAGAATCTGAATGTATAAAGTTATTCTCTCTAAGTTCTTTTTGCAAACATTCACCATAATTATGTTGCAGTTTCTTGATGGCATGGCTAGGAGAATGATGGTCGAGCTTGAAAATCTTGCTTTAAGTTTCACTGCAACTTGGATGAGTCCTATCACCTTCCGCTCTCATACCCTGGAAGGTACCCTGGTGGGAGGAGACAGGAACTACACCCATCAAACTTTTTTTCTTGATTATATCACTACATCTCTGCTCCTTTGCTAAAAATTGTCTTCTCTAAGCTCCATGCATTAAGTATGATTTGCATACTATCTATATGTCAATGGTTATCTTACAGATCCTCAAAACCACTGTTGGACTAATTGACTTTGATTATGCAAAATATGATAAAATGATATGTACTTAGAGACAGTTGTTTAATATGGTTCAAAGAATCTAATAGAGTCATAAAGCAAGTAAACAATAACCCTGATAATAACAATGATGATTAATAGATAATAATAGAAAATTTTGAGAATTTTCAATTAGGTGGAAAAGCTAGGCTGCTAATTAATGCTACAGATGAAGTACAGTTATGTAATGTGCAGTGCTAAACTTTTCACAGACACTTCTGCCTACAAATTGCTAAAACAAAAAACAAGAGCAACAGAAATTTCAGGGCAGCCTATTTGTCTAGTGACTATTTCAACCTGACGCTGGCTTGTATACATATCTGGGTTTTGCATATTCTATGAAAAAGAGGAAAGTAGTCTCTCAAGTCCTTTGATGAATGATTTTGTTCCTCCTAATTTCTTATAGAATAAGTTACAGAAATATGCCAGATTTCACTATTTTCATCTTTAAATAATGTAGCTTATAAATCAAATAAAGCTAAGTGAATGAAATGTTTTCAGTGAGTTTCAAATATTATATGTAATTTGACTTTCTGTGTTTGTCTACCACATCAGTAATGATAATCCACTCTTTTGCCAAAATATTCCAGGCATATTTGTATATATTTTATATGCTAATCTATGGCTAGAATCAGTGCTTCTAGGATTCAAAAATTAAATGTTTAAAATTCAGAAAAAGCTTTTTCCAGGGTGCAAATCAACTGTATATTTGATTAAGTTATTGATGTTTTATTTACATTTTATTCCAACAGAAAAATAAATAAATATATTTTATTATATATAATTTTGAAAAGTAGAATATTAAAAAAAAAACAGATATTGCAACTTAAAGTAAATAAAACAATCTTAATGATAGTAACCTAAGCTTGAGTTTATGTGTTTAACTTCTGGTTATCCTTTACTAAGGATCTATGAAAACAGATATGTATTGTTTCCAATTTTGTTTTTCTGCATAAATTTCTATGAGAACAGATATATGAAGAAAAGGTAACAGAGATTTTATCTGTCTCTGCATTATTTTTAAAACAATTATTACTTATGACCTATTTCTATATGAGAGAAATAAAATTTCCAAGAAAAAAAGCCCTGGTATTTTGACATTATTATTTATATATATATGAGTACCGGGTACATAAGGCTTAACAAATGCTATAGCTTTTGTAATTTCAAAGATTATTTTATAGTACATATAAAATATTTAAATATTTTCTGTTATTCGTTTATTTACTGTCAGTCTCAATAAGTATTATTTTGGTGATGATAAGAACATGTATATATTTTTATTTTGCCATACAAAACCTTTGTACTGAATATACTTTCTGAATATTTATTGATAGAATAAATTATAGCTATAGCCCTATATTCTACTTAATACTTAATCTTTCTTTTTTCATTACTGCCATTATTATCCTTTCTTATATTTTATGATATTCACATAATTTCTGTTGCTTTTTGCTTTTTATGCAAACTTTCTGGTTTCTCTAACAGAAGGAATATATTTTTTGATATATTTTATTTATTTGATACGTAAAAATTTCTATTTTCTAAAGTAATTTTAATTAATTTACATTTATTTTATAATAAATATATATTTGAGCTCCCTTAATTTTCTTGTTATATGCTTTCTGTTTTTATTGTTTTTCAGTGATGATAGTATTGGCTAACATTTTCTTTATTATTCTGTTTATCAAAAGAGAAAGTATAGCATAATATTTAATAAGTCAGCTTGCATCACACTGTTTACTTCATCATTTATTAGATGTATGGTCTTGATCAAGTTAATTAATTTCTTTCATATTTATTTTTTGTTATATAAAGCAGTGATGGTAAAAGAATATATGCTAAAGGTCAATTTAGCTTTAATCATTGATTTTGGAAACATTTGTGTTTAAATCACAGAAAGTTAAGAAAAACAAAAATTCTATCTTTTTTTAATTTCAAAAGAAAACAGTTTTAGGTTGCCAACATTCTGACTATGTATAATATGGTAAGATATTGTAATCAGGGGTTTCTATTCATAGAGAAATTTCTCTTTATGCATGTTATTTGTGTTTGGTCCTATGGTCTTGAGTCTGATTTACATTATGTCTAGTTTAGATATTTTGCGTTTGCATTTGTATTTGCATTTTAAGTTCATTGTAAGAATTATTTAATTAATTTTTCCCATTTTCTTTGAGTGTTCCATTTTCTTCAAGGTCTATACTTCCTCTATAGTATTATTTCCTGTTTTACAGACAGCAAGATTATTGAATTAACTTGAGGATGGCAAATAGTTTTCCACAAGTTTCTCCTAGATACTGCAAACATTTTTTGCCAATATGCATTTTTATTTTTAGTATGATAATTTTTTAACTTATACTATGGTATTTCCTTTACCTACCATTTTTAATCTTTTTTTTTTTTAAGAAATTGAGGTCTATTTAAAATTTGATTTTCAACATATGGACTTGATGACTAATCCTTGGCTCCCTCACTGTCTACCGAAGAGAATGTGACTCCCCTTCTGGAAGTCCTCATTTGTAGCACACATTGACTTACATGAATTTCATCACAAATTTATTTCTACCTTGGTAGCTTTGTTGTCTCAAGGTGAAAAATATTTCTATTTTTACCTCTTATTTCTTGAAACTCTTAAATGATATAGCAAGTAGCTGAAAATGTTAATGCCCTGTGTGCACTGCTAACTGCATTTATCTCTCTTCTTTCTCCTGCATTGATTTATAGCTCTCATATCTATATGTAGTCAGATTTTAGAGCATACTACTCATGTTATCTTAAATAAATATCTTTTAAAGCATAATTATAAAGTTTTAATTTTTCTGTTAGACGAATTTTTTTCCCCATGATTTTGGAAATTGAAGCAAAAGTGGAGGTTATTATTGCACGTGTTATATGAACTGATTGAGATAACATAAGCCAAGTACAGGTCAAATATAAAAAAAGTCAACTGTTATTCTATATACTACTAATAAAAATTGGAATTTCAAGGGAGAATAATACTATTAAATACATCAAAAAGGAAAAGAAAAAAAGATATTTTCAATTATAAATCCTACTAAGTTAGGTACAGATGTGTGCAAAGAACACTATGAAAAACTGTTGAAAGAAATTAAAGAAAATCTACATCAATGGAGATATATTCTTTGTTCATGCATAAAAGATGCAATGTTATTAAAATGTCAGTTTTTTTGCACTGACCTATAGATTCAGCACAATCACAATATATATCTCAGCAAGCTATTTTGTAGATATCGACATTCTTTTTTGTTGTTTAATAATGCACCATATTTTTTTCTTTTTACTTTTTGACTCTTTTTACCTTTTTCTCTTGCCTTACACCCTCTCCCCATCTCTGGCAACCACCAATATGTTTTTTCATCTATAAGCTTGTTTTGTTCTTCTTGTTATATAGATTTTACATATAAAAGAGATCATGCAGTATTTATCTTTGTCTGACTTATTTCACTTCACATAATGCCCTCGTAGTCCATCCATTTTGTTGCAAATGGCAAGTTTTTATTTTTTTTGTGACTGAATAATATCACACACACACACACACACACACACACACACACGCGCGCGCGTCACATCTTTTTATTCATTAATTTATGGATAAACACAGGTTGTGTTCATATTTTGACTATTGTGAATAATGCTGCAATGAAAGTGCAGGTGCATATATCTTTTCTAGTTAGTATTTTTGTTTCTTCAAATAAATACCCAGAAGTGGAATTGCTGGATCAAATGGTAGTTCTATTTTTAATGTTTTGATAAACCTCCATGGTCATCTGTATATCTCTTTTGGAAAAATGTCTATTTTGGTATTCTGACCACTTTAAATCAAATTGTGTCTTTTGCTATTGAGTTGTATGAGTTCTTTATATGTTTTGGATATTAGTCTCTTACCAAACATATGGTTTGCAAATACCCTGTCCTATTCAGTAAGTGGCCTTTTCACTTCATTGATGGTTTCCTTCTCTGTGTAAAGACTTTTTAACATGAAAATGTCCCACTTATTTATTTTTGCTTTTACTGCTTTGGTTTTTGGTATTAGATATATATATATATATATATATATATATATATATATATATATATAGTTTCTAATATATATATATTAGTATCGAATATACTAATATTGCAAAGACATATATTATATATATAATATATATATATATATATATATATATATATATATATATATATATATATATATTTTTTTTTTTTTGCAAAGACATGTCAAGGAACTTACTGCCTGTTTTTTTCTTTAAGAACCTTTATGGTTTCAGGTCTTACATTCAAGTCTTTAATTGACTTGGAATTAATTTTGTGTATGGTTTAAGACAGTAGTTGAGTTTCATTAATTTGCATGTGGCTGTCCAGTTATCCCAACACTATTTATTGAAGAGACTATCTTTTTCTCATTATATATTCTTGGCCCCTTTGTTATAAATTAATTGACCAATATATTTATGGGTTTGTTTCTGAGCTCTATTCTGTTCCATTGGTCTATGTGTCTGTGTGCAGATACCATACTGCTTTAATTGCTCTAGCTTTGTAATATAGTAACACATTTATCAAACAAATGGCTTCCTGATTTTCTTTTTTGTGGGCATACAAATATTTAAGTTTAATTATAATTTAAATTATAATTTTTAAATTATAATTTTTAATCCAGGTTCACAGTCCATAAACTGATAAAATTAGACTTTTGTTTATTAGTTTTTTAAGTGTATAAATATAGTTGGTATACAATCATATATTGATTATATTAGTTTTAGGGATACAATGCAGTGATTCAACATTTTTATTCTTTACAATGAGATCATCTACTAATTCTAGTAATCATCTGTCACGTGCAAATTTATCACAATATTATAGAATATATTTCCCTCCCTCTTTTACCCATCCCCCTTCCTTCTCCCTTCTGGTAACCATCCCTTTGGTCTTACTTTTTAGAGTGAGAACATACATTATAGATATTTTAAGCATTTTTCTCAAAAATAACTTCCAGTTAGTGATCTATGTTAGCAACATTTTAAAACAGCCAACAACAAAACACATAATTATCACATTGTGCTATTATATATTATATGTACAGTTCTGAAATAGAAAGCTGTATGCTGTATACAGTTGTGTTTAAGCAGATTTAAGGTGAAAGATCTAGTCTCTTGATCTAAAGACCAATCTGTTTATCAGTTTAATGTTCAGACAATTGACTAGGTCTTCCAGAAAGTAAAATATTCCATGTCTATTTAGGATTACTAAACTAGAGTTTTAATATGGGAATGCAAATGGAAATATTTGGGAATAAACTATGATTTATTCTTAATTTCATATAAAAACATTGTTTTAAATTTTGTAGCAAATACATAGTGATTCTCCAGAGGAAACAAAGAATATGTATTCCTTGAATTATAAACAAGATTTCAACAATATATTTTTGATACTCTGTACCTTTTTTTTTTTAATTTTGAGCTTTTTTATTTCAATGGACATATCATCAGGGAACATACCCTACCAAGCCTAGATTTCTCTGAGATAGTATACTTAATGATTTTTATTTACTTTATTTTTCAATTCTATTAAGTCTACATAATCTATTCTTTCTATCATTTGTAAAAACATTTTTTTATTGTTTTCCACAAATTTTATAAAATAGCAATGGCAAATACAATGAAATATTTAAATAAATCTTTATAAAATTGACCCTGAAATATATCTTCTGGACTTGAACTTAGATATCACTTTGTTAGCTCATATGGGGAATCCAAAGGTGTTTTGGAGTTACCAGTGAATACTGAATTGATATGAAGTTTGTATGTGTTCTTTACAAATTTTTTAGATTGCTAATCATTGAAAATTATAATTGAGCTTGCATATGAATTTAAATTAGACATATCAAGAAAAAATTTAAAAAATATATCATGATGCTTCTTCATGACAAATCAGTCTCCCAGCTTTTTGGTATCATTTTAGTCACTAGAGTTCGCTAAACCTGTGTCTCATTTTGACTCTCTTTTCTCCTTTTTCAATATTTCTCAGTATATTACCATTAATCTCTTCTGCTGAACTGGTGGCTCTCTTGTTCTTTTATGCTTTGCAGCGGTGAATAGACTTGGTTTGCAAATATTACAGTGTCTAACTGTTAGCATCAGGATTTGGCTGGCTTTAGGATTTTCCTTATTATATACAATCACTGATCATTTTTTCTTTTTTTTCAGCTTGGGTTCTGCCTTCTGAATTGAGACTTTTCTCTATTTCTTTATTCTATTTTTTCTTTTTTCCCATTTATTTTTTTTACTTTATTTTTTTTTCATTTTCCATTTTATTGTACAGTACATGATACATAACCCTTTCTTTCCTTTTTTTTTTTGCTCTCTATTTTAAGTTTAGGTTACTCTAGTCATTTGGGAAAATTTATTTATTTATCACCCAGAAATCTTATCATTTGAGAGAAGTGGCCATGTTTTCTGATAGAACCATTGGAAGAATATCACTCTTGGAAAATAAACTCAACTTCTCTAGTACTTTCAATAAACATTGTGATCCATAAAAAGGCAGGAACTATCAAAGGCTATTTTTATTTTTAAATTACAAATCATTAGTAATAGTTTAGAGAAAAAAACTCAGAAACTGCTGAATTATTTCTAATCTTTTATTCTTATTCATATACAAACTATACCTGAATCTTACATTTGAACTGTACCAGGATTAATTTTATCAGAAATATTTATCTATCTAAGCATACCTAAAAATTTTTCTCATGGTATCACCTAAGTGTCATAGGATAATAATTGTAGTATCTCTCTTGCTCAACTCGAGTCGTTCATCCTTGCTAAATTATTTTATCTCCTTGCTTAAAATGGGTTAGTATAACTAAGTTTGACTTAAGAGTTAGCATCAAATATTAACCTCTAAAAAGATGTCCATTTCTGTCCATCCATACACTTAAAAAAGCCTATTGGATATCTATCTGTTGGGAGCCATTCTTGCTGAATGCCCTACAGACAGGGTTAAAGTTGCCTGCAAGCTAGAAGTTTGCAGAGCAGGTGGGCTCTGTACTGAAGGAGGAAGTTTGGCTTAATGGATAGTCTGTTGCAGAAGGAGGAAGTTTGACTTAATGGAAAGAGTTGAACATTCCTTGACCCAAGGAATAAGAAACGGAAAACAGGAACAAGGATGTTTTAAGAGAACTTATGTAAATGTCAGCAATTGTTTGCATATCTGTGGGTTTTGGTTCTCATGCACATCCTAGGGTATAAATATGCTATGCTAAATAAACTTGAGGCGGCAGTATTTACTGTTAGCCCTCCCGACTCTATCTTTTGTTTCTCTTTTTTTTCCCTCAATCCTCACTCCCTCTCTTGGAAACTGTTCGATCGTAGCCAACAGGGTTCATCATTTTTTTTTTCTCATTGAGAAAGCATTGCCTGCTACTCCTCAAACCCTAGTTCTGATAGCAGCAATGCATCTTTGCCATGGAAACCACCTATTATCAATTGTGATTGATCAAAGTACTCTGTTCTCTCCTGACCAAGTAATAATATTTAATCTAAGCTGGGAAACCTGAATTCTCTCTGGCAGAAATGAAATAACTGTGGGATGTGACACAAAAAACAGAAGTGATTTTCTCCATGATGAATTAATTAGTATCTTCTGTCTAATCACCATAGCTACACTTAGCGCCTGTCCTTCAGGGACTTAGTTCTTCAGCTTCACCTATGAGTCTATGAGTCTACAAATTATCTTGTATCTTCACAGTATTTGGGTAGAAAGGGTAGAACTGTATCCTGTTCCTTACAAGCAAAAACCTTAAATAACAAAAGAAGTATAATATTGACTGAATTATATATCCCTGGAACAAAATTTTAGTGGAAGAAAAAAATTATTAAAAGTCGTACAGTTTCTATAAAATGTTCCTCCCCTTCGGTTTGACTTTGAGTGACATCATTCTTAGGATTTTTTCATTCAGTCTTTATTTTTATAATCTAATGTAATAAGATAGATTAAGAATCATTATGCCACTGGAAAGGTGGTATCTACTCCCTGATTATCCCTTTCTCCAGGCTCTTAAACTAAAGAGAAACTGAGATTTAAAACAAAGGAGGGATGAAGAATGTTGCTTTATATATCTTTTAGCTTAATCTTAAAACCAGAAAGTAGAAAAGTCTCTTAAAACCACATTTGCTTAGTTCATGATCAGAAAATGTTCAAAACAATCATTAGCAATCCACTGACATCACTGTTTCAGTTGAAATCTTCTATCTCAATTCTAGAGACTTAGCTGCATTTAATATTCAAAAACCAAGCAAGATTGGTATCAATTTTAAAGGTGATTGGTAATTACATGTATATAATTTTACAATCAATAAGTGCTTTGATATATATAAGCATATATATATATGCAAATTGAATATGTTCTTTAAAAATAGAATATCCAAACAGCCAATAAACATATAAAAAGTGATCATTTTCTTGGTCATCAAAGAAATACAAATTAAAAATACAGTATTCTATTGCTATACACCCATCAGAATGGCTAAAATAAAAATAAGGAAAATACCAAATATTGTTAAGGATATGGAACAACTTAAAGTCTCATATGTGACTGATAGGAATATAAAACTGACAGGCAGAATCTGATAAGACTGCTGTATGAATATATGACTGATCTATAAATATATAAAACTGATCTATGACTCAGCAATTTTACTCTCAGGATAGTCCTAAGTAACTATATACATATACTCATAAAATGATATGTACAGGGATGTTCAAGTGACATTAATTATATTTTACCCAAATGAAAACCAATATAAATATCATCAAAAGTAGAATTGATAAGTAAATTATATTTATATAACAAATAGTACTATATGACAAGGAGAATGAATGGACCATAATCACATACAACCATATTAATAAATCTCACAATATAATGTTGAATGAAAGAAGTCAGCCTGAAAAAACATATGTATAATATAATACCACTTGTGAAATATTCAAAAACAAATAAGACATTAATTTATGATGCTACAAATCAGGATAATAATAATGCTTGAGGGATGGTGGTATGTAGAAGGGGCAGAAGGGGTTCAAAAGTTTCTAGCTAAGTTCTGTTTCTTTATCTATATGCCAAATATACCATTTAATTCATTTGGTGAAAAATGCACCAAGCTGTATACTTTTGATTGGTGAGCTTTTCTGAATATATGATATACATGAATAAAATATTTATATTAAGAAACAATTAGAATAAAATCAGTGTTACAGAGTTTGAATATCTCCTTCTAGGATACAGGCTTATATGATACTAATGAGCAAAATGTGTTTATTTTTTTATATTGCACCAAATGTGTTTATTTTTTTATATTGCCTCTTAGTTTCTCATCTGCTGTTTCAATATCTTATTTTATACTTATTATTGAACTAAAATAAATTCCTAGTAATCAAAGATATACTTATTTACCAATGCAGAAAGGGCAGAATTAGTTCTATTAAGAGTAATAGAGTGAAACAACTTCTGAGAAAGACACAGAACATTAGGTACTACTAAATATTACTACTGTGAGCATTTGCAAACTTTTACAATATTTTTGGTGTGAAATTGCTCAGGCTATGTATGAGATCAGAAATTTAAACATACTCATTAAGACAATAGTCTGACACATTCATGTTCAATGGAAATGTATGTCTTCACAGTATGTCTAATTTATATAGTAAGTATAGCTTCTGTGGAACTTCTTTGAAAAAAAAGGTAAATGTAAAGATCTAAGGAAAACTGATTGAAAGAAATTAAATTTTGATATAACATAAAAATTTTTAAATTAGGAGGAAAATATGCATGACCAGTGAGAAATAGCTGTTTTTCTCTCCAGGTCTGGTAAATATAGAACATAAAAATAGATAAGGATAATAGGCTTTAAAGAATTTTAGTGGGCTATTTTGTGGTTTATTTTTCACAGAGAGAGGAAATACATATATTTTAATATGTAATTTAATTGTTTCCTAGCAGAGCTTCTTTTCTATATCTGGTGTTCAGTCTAGTTCACTGGGCATAGCACTTGTCAGATTTGAAAACCTCCATGTTAAATAAGTGTCATCAATCAATGATGTGTTGTAATTAGCTAATAGCTGCTCCTGGAAGGAGACTGTGTACATTTTTAACTAACTCGATGTTTAGTGACACCACTTTTTGTGGCTTGATATTAACCATTGTTATAGAATTTATATCAGTAAATCAACAAATACTACAAAAAAGGCTTTTACAATTTTTTTGGAAGACTGTTTAAAAAAAATTGTCAGCATATTACTGCATCAAATCACAGATAAACCACATATTTTATAATCTAAACTTTATATTCTCCAGAATTCAGCTATTACTTGATTATATATCTCCCTCTAGCACCTCTGTAAATGAACCTTTCTACATTGTTTACTTGCTACAGTTTATTCATTCATAGTTTAAGGATATTTACTCTAATGCTTGAACTACAACTGTGTTCTAAGTCTTTTATGCCTAATAAATATTTACCTTTTGTTATCAATCTTTGCATAAAAATTTACTTTTTTCACCATGTTCAGAAATATTATTCTTTAGAATTATTATTCCTCCACTTAATATTTAATATGGCATTTATAACTTTACATTACTTTTATTGATCCCAATTACACATATATTATTCAACTATCCATTCATTTAGTTAGTTATTATATATACCCATATAGTCACTCATTTATTTATTCACTTATATAAACATCTTGAGATTAAAGATGAGAGCTTTTGATTTTGTGTACCCAGGCAGGCAGATAGTTGTTGTTCATTTTCCTAATTTACCAAAGACATATTGCCTCTAAGTTTCAGTAGATCAAGTGTTATATTCTGTAATTTGTATAAGCTATTGAGTAGTGGTGCTAAAATTTAAGTTCTCATTTTTTTTTTTCAAGATGCAAACAATTTACAAAGTGGAAGAAAAAATTAAGAAATAACTGCTGACTTCAGAATCTCACATCAAATTTTCTTCAGTCATGTAAGGTGTTTTTTCAGTTTGTCTCAATGATGTAATTTGCATTGTTTGAGTAGATTTGTCTTCAGAGAGGCATTATTAAGGACACAGAAAGAAGTCATCCAATTGAGTGTATGTCTTTTATTTGTTATGATACTTTCTGCAAGGCTTATTTAATTTATATACTCATTTTCAGATGATTTTGCTATATACCTGAACACTTCCTTCATCTATCACAAGCAATATCCTTTAGTAACTTTAAATTAGTCATAGTGTACAGTGTTTATAAATAAATTGGCTAAAGTAAATGACCCACATTTTCAAGGAATATTAGCATCAAATTACACAAAAAGCTGCACAAGCAATGTGGTAGTTTAAAAATTAAAATAAATATTTATTAATGTTGATTTAAAAATTCTTTTTTCTAGCAATTGTCAATATTTATAAATTATCTAAGCTAATCTGGTCAATTATAAATGGACTTGGCATTAGCATGGCTAGAGGTAGAGGAGTATATTAAAATGTTTGTTTTCTTTAAAAGTGAGAAACCCAATTCCATCTAACCAGAGAATATATCTGCCTCTCAGAAAGAGGAGTGGCGTGGAGCTGGTTTCAGGTACAAATTATAATCTTTGTCTTAAATTACGGTGCTAGAACACTGACCATGTTTTGGTTTCATTCATTCTCCTTTAGATTTATTCTCTCACAAGATTTTACAAATGGAAAAAATATTTTTTCTCTGTCAGTATCTATATGTAAATCTCAAGGAAATATTTTTTGTAATACTTGCAATAAAGATTTGTTCCTGATATGTCATATTTATGTTGTATGGAGTGGATGAGGTGCAATAAGTTAAGCAGCTTTCATTCAAAATGAAGGAGTTCCACTAATCGTCTTGCCAAGAAATTATAAGGATGAGTCTGGGAATGTGCTACATCAACACAATAGTAACTTACTACACTATGATTTAAAACTAGTGATAAGTGAGTGTATATATATACACACACACACACACACACACACACACACACACACACACACACATTTTTTCTTAAAGATCTTAAGACTTACAACTATGAAAAAGTCAGTAACTTTTAGAACACTTTCATATCAATTTTATCACAAGTAAAACTGAGAAACAGACAATGATGTGATTCTTCGCATTTTATGGATAAGGAAAATTTTAACCATAGAGTTTAATGTACTGGGTTTACATAGTAAGGAGGTTGAGATACCATGTCTTTTGTCTAGCATAAAAGAGTCATCAGAAGTATTTAGAGTGAAATTCCATTCATTCATTATAAATGAAAACAATTTACTAACAAAAAATTTCTCTTTATTATAAAAGTGCTATATTACATTAAATTCTAATTAAGTAATCTAGCCCCAATGCTCATCTGATCATTACATAAATTTTTTAAATGCATGTATTAGATATTTATTGTATTAATTTAGTTTCCTATGAAAATAGACTGATATAAAACTTTTGTAATATGATTTTACTAAGAAATACAACCAAAAGCTGTAAAAATGAGAAATAAAAGGGTCTGTAATCAAGTAAAGCTTAGGGTTACAGGCATAAGATGCACAAACTCCACAACTGGGTTGATGGGAGTAATAATGAGAGATCAGTCTTAACTTTATTCTTTGGCTACAAGGCTCATGATTGAGTTCTAGCTATGGAGGAGAGACTCATGTTGACTATTTGTCCAGGGCATATATTACATATCACAGGACAGTTCCCTAACTCTGCAGTTTGTCTGTAAACCAGATTCCTTTGCTAAATCTTCAGTAGATGTGATCCACTATTCTTTCTTACTGCTTCTGAATGATGGATGGGATATATAGTAAAATCAGCAAAATCTTGGATCATGAGTCAATTTTCATACCTCACTTGCTATAAAATGGACTCCCTTCATCTAAGACAATGTTGTGCATGATACCACATTAAAGGATCTGGCAATCTGTAAACGTTCTGATGATTGTGCTGGCAGAGGTAAAAAGAATATCATACCACCTCTAAGGTGGAAGATATCCGATATAAGTGATCAGTCATCAGATGGCTAGCTAGTCTTCCCAGGGATGTAGCCAGTCATATTTAAGACTCAGACTCTCCCTGCTTTTGGTAGGTAGCCTTTTCTTCATCAGGACTTTGGGAAATGATACCATATCTTCTAATGAACTTAAATTTCATTAAACAGTTTCTTACTGATGAGAAGATTACATACAGTTAATGATTAAGTGAATTATGTAAGTATTTTTAATCATTTTAAGGTGCTATATATATAAGTATCTTGAAATTATAGATTAATTTTGATTTATTCTCTTTTACTTTCTTTATGTTTATAGTGTGTCACCTTAAACAGTTGAATACACAAAGTATATAGGCAGATATTCTTTTGCTAAAATTAAAATTTATAATTTTATGCATAATCTAGATATCGTAATTAAAAAACTAAATAATTGCATCACTCTAATGAATAATATACATACATGATTTAGTAGATTAACAAAATTGTTGAGAGTTGGCTTTATACAAGAAAATATGAAATGATATAGAACAAATAATAATAAATATGGATCATGTCTAAAGAGTCAAGAAAAAAGGTAGCAAAACCTAATTTTAAGTGAATATTTCAAGTGAGTATTTTACATAACTCCATAAAAATCTACTAAAAGAATCTTCCTTGAAGACAAGCTCTAGCATTAGACCAAAAATATACTACATGTTAATTAAAAGTTAATGAAAGTAACAGCATAGCCAAAAGCTGTATTTAGCATTTCAGTAACTCTGTTTTGTCTCATGTGTGTACCTAGATTAAAATAAGGGACTTGCTAAAAAATGTTATCAGGATTAAGTAAATAAGTCAATAGATAGTTGACAATGTAATCACCTATTCAATGTTAAAGTGTTGAACTTGATATTTAAAATAGAAATGATTAAATATTTAATTAAATTAAAATTAAAATTACTTGGGAGGGTAAGTTGCTACAATTACTTTGTAAATAGCTTGGACGTACACATACTCTCTGACTTTCTAACTGTGTTGCTAGGTATGCATTATAGAGAAACGTTGTACATGCTTCAGGATGCAAATGCTAAAATGTTCCATTGCAATTAAATTTCAATAAACTGAAAATAGCCTACAAATCCACTAGCATAAATATTTATAAATAAGTTATGGTATATAATCACACATTGGAATACTTGAAGCAAGGAAAATTAATTAATGGTGGCTATATGCAGCAATGCAGATTTCACAAACATAAGGTTCTATGAAAGAAGCAATTACAAAAATAATATAATTCCACTTATAAATTTAAAATCTAGAAAACACTTTTATATTTTAGAAATACATATTTTTATATAACTATCAATAACAAATTCATCACACTTGTCAAGGAGGGATTACTATTAAATTAGAGGGAGTACTTTGTTGTGAAATGACCAGTAGGGAGCTTCTGGATTCTGGAAAGTTTAATTTCCTTACCTAGGTAATAGTTAATTGGACATTTACTTCAAATTTTACTTCTGTTTTATGTACTCTTATCTGTGCGAAATCTATCTCATAGTGAAGAATAGAGTAGCCAAGTTAATAACAGCATAGATCGATCAATAGCTAGACAAATAGGTAGATGAATGAGAGAGAGACAGAAATCCCAACTCCCAGATAAGATTGACTATGAATTTTACCACATTTATTTTGTATGTTGGAAAAATATGTAAACAGTACCCCTCTTCTTGTCATTTGATAATTATTTATCAAATTATGTTTCTTTATTCCTACCTTCACTGTTATCTTTCTGGCTGATATCTCTGATGTCTCTCAGCATCCTTGCTTTACCTCTAATATTTCATGCATGCTTCTAATAAAATAAAATTTTGCAAGCCTAGTTTTCTGGCAATAAAAAGACATCAGAGTAATAATTAAAAAAAAAAGAATAAAAAGAAAGAAGAAATCTTTAGCACGCATCCATGTCTTCTTAGACCTCTTCATTTTAATAGTAAAATCATTGAACATGCTTTTCCAGAAATGTGACACTAATTTTAGAAGAACCTATTTTTTATCTGAAGATGTGAGGTGATATATTTATAAATCTGCATAGATATATCTGAGCAAATATTTCATTGCTTTGGCCTCAGTTTAAGAATCTGTAAAATAAAGAAAATAGTAATACCCTCCTTATGGATTTGCTATGAGAATTATAGAGTTAAACATATGAAAAGCATTTAGAACCATTCTTGTACCATAAAATAAAGATAGTTATGACACTTGTCTACAACCAACACCTCTGTGTACTAATGACCAAGTACAATAATTATCAAAATTTGGCCATCTTGTTTTAACTCTGCACCCACACATTTAATCCCTTCACTAGAGTGTTTCAAGGCAAAATCCAAATGTTATAGCTTTTCATTTGTAAATAATTCAGTATATAAATAAGTATGTATATCTGGTGAATCAAATCTCCCTTCCTCCTTTCTCTGTCTGTCTGTCTGTCTCTCTCTCCTCACTCTCCCCACTACAATAACATTATGATGTTGTAGTATTATTAAAGTTAACATTCACAATAAGTCCTTAATAACATTAATATCAAGTTATCATTCTATCAGTAATTTTTCAAATTCTCTTTTTAACCCAAAGCAAGATTAAAATTTGGCATCATTACATTAAAAATGTTTGTAAAGTGTTCAGTATTTAAAATAAATGTCTCTAAAATTAACAAAACAATTTTTTTTTTTAGAATTGATCTGATGTATCAGTATAGCTTTTCTTAGTGCCAATGTTAAAATTGCCGAATGCACTACAAATGCAAAGTGGTAACAATTCTGAACCATGCCATACTTAGCTGTTGTTTACATTCAGCAAAAATGCTATAAGCACTTCATAATCTAACTAACAACCTATTTTATTCATTAAATTTTGCTGGTCTTGGAACTATGGAATATTTTATTAAACTAATGGAAAAATAGTTAATACATGAGGATAGAACCATGTTTCTTGTATACATTACATTTTCGGATCCTACTTTGGTTTTAAATATGGCTTCCTCTTTATGTTCAGCATAATGAACCACTGTGTAGATTCTCAATGTATTACACCAGTTTCCTTAACTGATTAGTCATTCAACAAACAGTTTATCAGAGAATTTGATAATGCAATAGTCATACAATGTCAACTAGATGCTTCTGCAACTGATTTTCAAATTGAATATAGTAAGTCTGATAGTTTTTAATATATCTGAAAGTTATAACAGACTTATGTGTTCTTTTTTAAAGTTTTGTGAAATAAAATAGAATTTCTAAAGATTCAGTAAAGTACCCAGAAATTTCACAAATATAGCAACAGAATTTTAAAACTAGAATTGAAAAAACAAACCAGAAACATCTTAAAAATATGTATTTAATGTGAAGATAAAAATGCTAATTTATACTCCATAGTAAATACTTTTTAAATGATTGAACAAAAGTGAAATGAAAAATTTGTTCAGCTATCTAGATTATTATTTGATTTAGCAAAAAAATTTGGTGTGAATTATCAGATAATTGCTTAAATTCTTCATTTTACTTTGTGTGTGTAAGCCAAACCAAAGATGAATCATATCAGTGAAGAAGAAATAATCTTATTTTTATAGCCATGAATTTTTCCAAATGAAGGAATATTTAAGTCGAGTGCTTAAAATTTACATTTTTTCTTTCATTTAATTATATCTGAATCTGAAGCATAAGTTGTTCCAAGTGCAGATGTTCTTATTGCTAAATACATCTGTGCCAAAAAAGTATAAATATATATAAATACAGACTTTAATCTTTGATTCACCCTGTTTAGTAGTACCATCCATATTAAAGATTAAAGTCTTTCTTTGATTAAAGATTAAAGATTTTCTTTACATTTATAATTTAATTACCCAGTATTTGTGTATTAAAATATGTTAACTTAATTATCTGATTTTAACTATACAATATCTATTACGGAAGTAATATAATAAGATGATGGTCATATTATTTTTTTAAAAAAAAACTTAAAAAATCCCACCACTAAACTATTTCAAACAATATAAATTCAAAAGAACAGTGAGCTGCATTTCTCTAAAACAAATTATTTGGCAAGTCAACTAGTTAACATCTCAGATATGACAAATGTGATGATAATATAATATAAACGATATTCTGCATTATTGACTTGGTTTTATTTTATAGGCAAGTCATATTTATACCTCAAAATATTTTCAAACATTTATAATTTTAAAAGTTCTCCATAAAGTGATTTGGTAATTCTAGTTTTTTTATCTAAATAAAATTTAGATAAAGTAGATTTAATCCTAGAAATATTTCACCAATGCACTCACCAATAGAAAAGACTGATTTACTATGCCCTGTTAAAGTTATACGAATTTTTCAATGAGCTTAATTCTCTACAATATTATCTACAAAATTTTTCAATCTAAAAATGCTAAGATGCTGAAACTTTAAATAAGACAAGACAAAATAACATGATTTTTATGAAGATTGCAGTGATTCAGAAATTAAAAAAATATATATATTTTACAAATAATTTTCTTCATTTTTGAAACAACAAATTTCTACATTAAAAAATAGAGGAAATTTTAATGTATCACAGTGGATGGAGTAAAGAGGAAAATTTCTCAGACAAGTGCTCTAAATATATATTTTTTTAAGTATAATGACTAAATAAAATAAATGCTCCTGTACCAAGAATCTCAAATTTAAAAAAAAAAACATGATTAACACATGATTAAGATTTTTTAATATTTATTCAAGACATAAAAGCAGATGAAAGTTGAAGTCATCAGTGTTTCCTTCCTCTCTTTTCTACCTCAAAGGCAACCACTCTCATAAAGTTGGTGTCTCTGCCTTTATAACTTAATACTAACTTATGGCATTGTTGACAGTTTAGCTAAATTACCCACATATTGCTGCTTTGCGCATCCATTTTTTGTGGCCAAGCAGCTTGTAGAGGCCTTAGCCCCTTCTGCCAGCACATGTTCTGGATAACAACAGTCTGTAGAATCACAAGTAGAGATAAGTTTCTGCAATGAGGCCTCCAACATTGTGTGCATTTTAGATAAAAAAGCTTACCAACTCCCCACTCTTTTTTGTTTGATTTAGCCAATCTGGCTTTAACCCAGGAACCTCAAAGCACTTCGGCTGCAGACCCTAATAATGGTATGTGGTCCAGGTCCTGCCTGCCTTGCTCTTTCTGCCTACACCCTGCCTTAACTCCCTATGTACCTTCTCCAGACCTGTAAATAATATTCTTTATTTCACTTTCCCTTGCAGTCTTTTGTTGAGAAGTGTCCTACCACCATACACATTAGAACTTAACAGATGCCAATTTAATGTTTACTTAACAAATGTCTATTTAAAGTTATACTAGGTATGTATATAAACAATATTTTTTTGACATTTTAAATTTTGTAAATGATTTTATTCTGTATTTGAGTTAGCAACCATGTTATATTTACTCATCAGTATGATTAAGGACTGTTTAATGTTAAAAACAAACAAGCATTTTTATTTCCCCAGAACTAACATTTCAGGCTTTTCCTGTTTTGTGCTATGATAACAAACCTGTGATGAATATCTATGGGTGGGTCTTCATGTGCTTCTGTGTAAGAATTTTTTTAAAGTAGAAGTGGAATTTCTGGTTCATGGGTTATTCACATTTTTTATCTTTCAATGATCACTATCCTTTGACTACTCAGAACCCTATCCTCAACTTCAGAAGTATAATTTCATCTCTCCTGCTAAGTTTTGAAGAAATAACAATATTGTCACAATATTTGGAAAGAAGCTTGTTAAAAGATAAACTGAGGCAAATTTTAAAAATTAAGAGTTTATCTGAGCAAAAATTTATTTGAATTAGACTGTGCCAAACTGGAAGTAGTTAGGAATGCTCCACAGACAGGAGTTAGGGAAGAGAGACTTTTAGAGAGGAAAGGCAGAAACATAGTAAGAAAATTATTGACTGGCTATAGCTTTAAAGCCTACTAGGCTGTTTGTGATTGGATGTCATTAGGTTTCAATTTGGTAACTTTGAGGAATTTATAGGTTTAATTTTAGTTCCTTACATAGATCTGAGGTGGCATCACAGCCACCTCAGTCAAATGGCCTTCTTCTTTAATTAATTTAACAAGTTTAATTATAGAAATGGTATCTGAAAGAAAAGGAATAATACAAAATTCGAGAAGCTATTTATGGAGATCAAAAAGTACTTTAAAAAATATTTTCTTTGAAAATAATCCTCTGAAGTGGTATGATATTTACTTTAGGTAAAATATTATATGTGCTCAAATGTGAGTTGCTGTTTATATCCTTGGTAAACCAGAGTAAGACTTAAAAATTATTGTGATTTCCTAAGCTTTGATCATAGTGCTACCTAGCCAAAATGGATTAATCAGTGTGAAATTGGAGAAATGCTTTCATATACGCTTTTGGCATGCAGTCAGTAATATGGCTTACTTAAATTTGGAAAGGATGATCTGCTTCTACGGAGAAGAAAAAAATGTAATATGGTCATGCAGTTAGTGGATCTGCCATCTAGTGCCTGGGTAATCACTTAATCTCTAGACCCTCAATTGCTCACCTTTAAAATTATTATAATAATTTCTACTCTTTTATTACTGGGTTGTATAGAAGTAATTATTAAACAGGATAATGACAATGAATGGGCTTTTAAAACTGACAGGATTATGTAAATGTATGAAGTGGTTATTCAGTACTTTCAAAGACATTCCTAGAATAATGAAGCTAATGAGCATATGGATTGGTGACAGGGAGTGTAATCTTTGAAACTCTAGACACTAAATGTATCTCCATGTATTACTGCTATGGAAACCATATGTACATGAACACACATGTACATAAACACAAGGTCTTATAATTAATTACCTTGAAGCAATGTTATGATGTTCAAAATATACTTTGAAACAAATACTACCAGAAAAGCATCCTTGATAATGTCTAAATGATAGTTCAGTTGATTATAACACTGTTCTGACATTGAATCTGTTAAGCAACAGCTTGAGTAAATGAACCAAAAAAGTGTCTTGTGATTGTTGTTAACCTCAGCAAAGACAGAGGCAACAAAGCTACAGTAACAGCTTCATGGATGCCAAGGGAATTAGTGCACAGCTATTCTTTGCAGAAGCTGACAGCTGTTAAGTCATGTATGGTATAATTGTTATTTGTTTTACTCTATAATTTTGTACATTTGATTTTGTTGTTAAATTTTAAAGTTAGAATAGAAATTATGTGAAGCTACATTGAGTTATAAGTATAATTGCTTAAATCAATCATTTCTTATTTTTAATAGTAATTTATCATATAATAGTTTTATATGTAAATATGTATATATATAAATGTGTGTGCAGACATTTATACAAATTTAGACATCCAGGTATTATTCAAATTTGGCATCTGTTAGACTTAAAGAAGTATAATGCACAGTGATTTCCGTACTGTTTAGTTCTATCTGTAATTAGTTTTCTCTAACTGTGATATGTGTGTGTCTAACAACATTTAAATTTCTTTTAAGAACTATTAATACTTGACTTTATGCCAAGTTTTCAACTTTGGAATTTTCTCTAACTATTCAGTGCGTCTATGATTCGATGAATCTATATTCTTATGTAAGATTATTCCCAAAAATGTAATACTAAGTTATACTTTAGAAATCTAAAATCAGTTATTAAAAAATCTAAAATCAGTTATTTAAAATTAATTTAAAATTAATATAATGGCTAAAATGGCAAGAATAATAGCACTTAATTAAGAAAAAACTTTATTTAAATATAAATGCTATGTGTCAGCTTAGTTGACAACTTCTGTCCCCTAAAACTGTATTTCTTATATTATCTTTACTCAGGAAGAAAAGACAAACAAGATAGACATATTTAAAGTATTTGTTTAATGAACTTACCATATACAAACCATTGTTTGCTTAATTGAGGGTGATAGAAAAATTGATATTTACTGTTTAGGTATTAAAATAAATTATAATACACTAGAGAAAGCAGTCAATATATAAACACATGTATAAAAATGCTGAATAAATATGAGAGAATCAGAAATATTGTGAAAGTTGAAATGATATTTGGTTTCTAACGTTTTTGGCAGATATGAAGTTTTTTATGTTATTTTCAGAATGTGCATCAAGAAAGGCAATTGGAGATTATGACAATCAGCCCATCTCAAAGCTACATAGATTTTTAAATAAGCTAGTTATATGTCCTAATGAAAAATTATACTCAAGTTTCATTTTTATGTGAAAAACACAAAGAACCAAACAGAACAATCCCATTTTGATAGGTAGATTTATAGATAGATAGATATAGATAAATGACATATAGATATAAATGTGTGTGTGTGTGTGTGTGTGTGTGTGTGTGTGTGTGTGTGTGTGTGTGTATCTCATCCATTGGATCAATGATGATACAGTCTTCATATATTTTTCATGCTACTTCTCAGAGAACTAACTCCAATAGGGCAATGTAGGGATTGCAGATGACATTTGCAACATACATTAAGATTCATTACAAAAGAGACATCTTAGTATGACAGGGTACTGGAAACTTTTGCAGTGGATGATAAGTATATTTGCCTTTTAATCTTAAGGAAAACAATAACTCTATCTTTCAAAAACCCTTTGCTATATAAATATCATTGCAAATATTGTTTGGAATATAGCTATTGCTGAACGTGGAGAAATACATACAAGTGACAGACTGATAAACTGACTGAAACTGTGTTAAAGAATTTACATAAAAATAAAAGTAAATTTAAACTAAATAAAAACACTTTACACTTTGTGGGATACCAATAAAACTGGGCTTAGGTACAAATTTATAGATATCAATTTTTATAATCTAGTCTTCTATCTTAAGAAGTAGAAATGAAAGGTAAACCCAAAGTAAATAACAAGAAGTAAACAATAAAAACAATAAAATAAAAATTATTAAAACATAAAATAGGCAAAATCAACAAAAATAAATGTGTCCATTTTGAAAATATGATATGTGTATATATGTAGATATATATGTAGCTATATACACATATATATAATAGAGACAGAGAGAGTAAAAGAAATATAAGGAATTTGTGTCTGCTCTCACCATTTTTAGTCAGTGTAAAACTAGAAGTGTTAGCCAGTGCAATAAGGTAAGAAAAGTAAGTAAAATTACAAATAGAAATGAAGATATAAAATGATCTTGTTTTTAGACATGATCACGTACACAAAAAAATTTGGGAAATTCATAAAAAATTAGACAAGGAATTTAGCAGTGCATTACAGTAGCATTTAAAAATAAACATTAAGGATAAATGTAACAAAATATTGAAAAAGCATTATAATCATATGTGAAACATATTACCAAAATATATTTAAAAGGCCTAATTCATTGGAACCATATGCCATATTTATTGATTGGGAAGCTCAATATTTTTAACACGATAGTTCTTGGTATATTGATCTATAAATTCAATACCATGTTGTTCAGACTCCATCAGGAATTTAGCAAAAATTGACAAGCTGATTCTAAAATGCATGTAGAAAAGAGAAAGGAACTAGAATAGTCAAAACAAGATTTTGAATAAGAATATAATTAGAAGATACATAGTATCTAATTATAAGATTGCATGCATGTAAATACAGAAGCACATTGTTGGGGATAATGTTCAGAAATACATCCACGACTACTGTTGATCAGTGTTCAACTAGGGTACCAAGAAATTTATTGTGGACAGGAAAAAAAAATTAACAAATTATCTTAGAACAACTAGATAGTCAAATATGTGTAATAAATTAATCTTCATGACTATTTTGTAGTATTTACAAAAATTAGCATGGATCATGATCTTCTAGGAGTTTCAGACTTTATATAAAGTCATATACCTATAAGCTTCTGGAACTATAAACTTCCAGAATAGAATAGGAAAAATTGTAGTTAAGACAGCAATTTACTTTGGAATGAATTCAAAATGAGGTGGATTAATGAATTAATAGAGCAAGTATAGTTACACATTAAAGGCAGGATTTAGGTCTGGCTATACAGATGTTTATTGTAAAGTTTCTTAAATTTTGCTCTTTGAAATTTTTCATTATAAAATTTGTGGGAAATATTGTTTTAAAAAATTAAAAGGCAAACTAAAAAAAGGAGAAAATATTGTACTATACAGTATAATATTGTTATTTATAATAAGATATATATATATTTGGTCTTACAACTCCTAAAACTTAGAATGTTGAGAGTGATAAAGGCATCTCATGTTAATTTGGTAAGTTTTGTGAAACACTCTGGTAACCTAAGAATGGGAGCTGGTTGTCATAGAACCCAACTATATTATTAGAGATTCTATAAGTTCCACCACCCAGACCTCCAAGAAGTTGAGAAGGGCTAGAGGTTGAATCAATTGCCAATGGCCAAAGTGATGAACACACAATAAAGCCTACATAAAGAGCCAAAATGATGGAGTTCAGAGAGCTTCCAAGTTAGTGCATGGTGATTCAGAGAGAATGGCAGGCTCGAAGAGAGTGGAAGCTCTTTGCTCCTTCCCACATGCATGCCCTATACATCTTTTTCATCTTGCTGCCCTTGACTTTTATAAAAAATAAACTTTACAATAAACTGGTTATCTTGTAAGTAAAGTGTTTCTGAGTTCTGTGAGCTGATCTAGCAAATTAATCAAACCCAAGGAGGAGATCGTTGAAATCTCCAACTTACAACCAATGAGTGAGACACAAGATAACCTGGGCTTGTGACTGGTGTCTGAATGGGAGGCAGTCTTGTAGAGCAAGACTTTAACCTGAGGAATCAGATGCTGTGTCCTGGTATATAGTGTCAGAACTGAGTTGAACTGCAGGACACCCAGCTGTCAGAGAATTGCTTGGAGATGTGGCAAAATACTCCTCTGCAAACACACACACATCGGAGTTGGGTGGTCAACTTGTTATACAAGTTTGAGAAACTGTAGGCAGAATATGAGTGGTTCCTATATTTAAACAATGACAAAATAATGCATCCAATTTTTAAAAAGATAGAGTAAAAAAAATGAAATTTCATAAAGGAAGATATCCAAATGACCAATAAGAAAATAAAAACATTTTCAACATCATTAGTCATTAAGTATCTGCCATTTAAACCATTCTAAGATACCAATCTATATTTATCTAAAATTTCTGAAATAAAAATACCAGCAACACGTGGGAATATCAAATAACTGCTTCTCACATATAATCAACATATATAATTTCACATAAAATTAGCCACTTTTTAATATTTACCCAAGAGAAATAAAAATGTGTACATAGAATGTATATGAGAATGTTTATAGAAATTTAATATGAGAATGTTTGTAGAAATTTAATTTACAACAGAAACCAGAAAAAATCCCTGTAGTCCTTGCATAACCACTGGCAGTGTTATCTTAAACCTCAATTTGTTTGACCATAACAAATGTAGTGACTGTTAGGTTTGCCAAAGAAAGAATACAAAAGGCCAAAGGGGTTAGGCAAGGTTAATTGTAACAGAGTGACAGCAGGGCTGAGCTAAAAATAGGGTCAGCCCCGAATAAGAGGGGACCTGAAACTTATATGGACTTTAGGCAGTCTTTTTTGATGAGAATATTTTGGGCGGGTAAATTGGCAGGAAAGGAAGGAAAGTTCAGTGAAACGGGTAGTGAGCATGTAGCATTGCCAACATGGACTCAAGGTTTTGTTCCCACGCAGAAAGTAAGGGAGGAGTCTAGTTCTCACACTATGAAGGTAGGGATAGGGCCCTCCTGAACCTGACAGTGACCAGATTATTTATTGCATTTAAAATTAATGAGAAGTTATAAACTTTATGTAATCAGAATATTCTTTGAGTTTTCAGAGAAAAGAAACTGTGTAATTATTTCAAAGAGATTTGCCACATTACAAATGGAAGTTGAAATCTAGTTTGTGTTACTTTCATCTTTACTATTTGAGATCTGAGTAAAAAAAATGAGGATATTCATATCATGATAACTAATTTTATGTATCATATTTTCTCAAACATCATTCTGGGTGTTTCTGTGAGAGTATTTTGGAGATTAATATTTAAATAAGTAGACTAAGTAAAGTATATTGCCCTCCATAATGTGGGTAAGACTTATTCAATCAGTTGAAGGCCTGGATTGAACAAAAGCCTGGCCCTTCCTGCAGTAAGAGAATTCTGCTTCTGATGGCCTTTGAACTGGAAAATCAGATCTTACTGGTTTCATAGCAGCTCCCGGCATTCAGATTTGAATTGGGACATTGTTTCTGCAGAATTTGAACTTGCTAGCCTACATGATACAATTTTGTAAAAAAAGTATATTATATATATAAAAAATATATAATTTTTGTAATTGATAAGAGATAGACTTAAAATTTATCAATCTGATATGCTACAGTGATAAAAAGTTATCTTCAGAATGACTATTACCAGGTAAGCAAAAGTAATACTTATTCTTGTTAGTTGTTTGAGGGGATCACATTGAAACAAATGTCTGAAGAGAGAATACATAGCCAAGCAATGTCTTCTGAACTCATGACTCTATTACTTACTCATTTCCCAGTAATATATATCCCCAAACATAGTTATTGGTTATTTCTTATATTCTCTTTCATTACGTTATATGTATTCTTAAGTTTTATATCAATTCCCATTTAAAATGATAAAACTATGGTACATACCTTTAACAAAGTTGACTAGTATGTGGCAAGCTTTGTACACAATAGTCCAAAAATTAAAGGTAGAAATCATGAATTCATTTTCAAGTTGTTGGCAGTCTCTTTAGGTAATGAGTGCATTTTAGATATCTTTTAGATCTCAGGCATAAAATTTAGGTTTCTTTGTAGAATGTAGTATGGCATCATTTTATTTTCTTTCCATTTATATTTGGGGAAAATAAGGGTGGACTTGTGTTTATTATATGAGAAAACCCAATAATTATTAATTGCCTTTAACCTGAAGATGCAGAATTCTCGGCTATAGTTATTCTTCTAAACTGCATGACTATGCATAATCAACAATATCTTCCCAGCGAAAGTTTAGTTGTTATTTTGATGTAAATGACATTGTGGCTAATGTATTTCCCTTTAACTTTACTGAATTCATAAAAGCAATTTTTTTTTCCCTTGGGAACCTTAAAGAATGACAAAAGCACACAATGACCCTGAAAAAGTTGTTTCAATATACTGCTATCTGTATCTGAATACATTCCAATAAGACTCTAAAACGATATAGGTTATATAATAGTCTTACAAATAAAGACTATGAAAGAAGGTATTTCCATATATCCTGATAAGTGCTCTCAATTTATTTGAAGACAAAGCCTTTTGAATTAATAACATAAACTCTAAGAGAAAAACACTTATGTTTTCTAATATCCAAATGATCTATACCAGGTGGTGTTTTTGATTAAGAAATTAAGTACGTGGGAAGAACAGCAGGTAAGTAATGAGATGTGTTCTGAACCAGAACTATTTCAATCTTTAATAGTAAATCCACTGTCATAGGGAGTCTAGAATATTTAAGGAAAGACACTAGTGATTTTAAAAATGTGACAGCATCTGTCAAATTAGAATTGCTACACATATTATTGTTTTATTCACTAAACATTGGTGCTCAAGTGAATTAATAAATACTTTGAATTCTTGAATTATTCTCTTCTTATTGACCTGCACTTTTTAAAAGAACTTTCTCCTCAACAATGCAATAGACTTAGTTCTTCCAACTATTCAATAATTTATGTTGTCCTTTCTTGCATCTCTCACTGACTATCAATATGGTTTGGAAAGAGCTCCAAAGATAGGCATTTTGTTATTATTAGCATTTTTAAATAATCTGAATAAGCCTAATCTTATTCTGTTTTGTAAAGTTAATATTGGAATTGGTCAATTTCAATTTTTCAACTTTATGGATTGTAGGAAGAAAATACATAAAAAACATATTTTGGTTTAAAGAAGCAATTCTAATTTGAATTGAATTTTAGAGTTAAACATAATTCTCTAGTCAGTCATTCAAATCAAAAAAGAATACACTTGAATTTCTAAACTTTTAAATTTGTACTCTACCATCCAAAATTTCTAGATAATCTGTGCCACTTGTTAGTTTAATAGATGGGTTTTTCCTTGCCACTCAAAGCCCGAAGCATTTCTTAAAGTAAGTATACAGAATTAAGAGTATCCTCTCATTTTTTCCCAAATCTCTCTTCTGTGTGCTCACTATCAAGACAGAAATTCCTACAATTAATCTTCTTTGTGATAAAGACACATCTAAAATTGGCAATGCTATAATATGTGTTAACACAATAGGACCTATAAACATCTTAGTAGAAAATAGTAAATCTCATGAGGTAACAGAGATCAGGCTCCCAGAGAACTTTTGCAGGACAATGTGGTTTTATTGATTCATTATAGAGAATATATAGATTAGCACTCAGTTATGTTTTGATAAAAGGTGATGAGAAGGGAAAAGAAGAAGAAAAGAGAGTTGGAACAAGGGAAAAGAGAATATTAAAAACAAATGTTCCCCAAATGTCCAAATTTTTGCCTTACTCATAATTACATTATATCCCAGTATATTTTAAGACTATATTTATAAACTTTAAATTTGTTTTAATTAAAATTAAATTAGAAGAGTGCCAGATAAGAAAGATTAGATACAAAAATTAATGCTTAAGATTTTCTATCTCATTCATAAATCTCCTTTGAAATATCTGTTATTTTGGATTATTCATGCTGTCACCCCTGGGATGAGGTGAAATCTGGCATTGCTCCAGCAGTATGGGGGAGGAGGAGAAGGTAGGTAATGGAGACAGTGGAATGCAGTGATGTTGTGTGTTGTTATTCCTTGGTTCTTCCCTGCTGACACAGCAAAGAATTACAGGTCTGGGAGATTGAGAAAAAGTAATATTTATTAAAAGTACATTTTATAGGCCACAATAGGGAAGACTGCAGCCCTGTAGAATTGGGGAGATGAAGAGATAAGATAGTATGCCTCAAAGGGAGGGATGGGTTTTCAGCCAGGAATGCTGTAACAAGGCAGAGATGGGAAGAGCTGTTTATTTTAGGCTGTGATGGGAGGTTCTAGATGATCCTTATGTGAGGTCACCTTGACTGACAGTGGGCTGCTATTTAACACTTTGCCTACTGAGTATGTGCTTACCCAGAATTCAGTCTGTTACAATTAGATTCATGAATATCTAGGCATAGTCGTGATATTAAAATGGTGGTATAATGAGGCTGAAGTTATGGGCAGTACTTTCTGCATATTTGTTTATAACTGGTTTAGCCAGCAGCTTTTATGGCCTTTGTGCTCTAGGATTTAGGGTAATTTATAACCCTAAAAGGCAGGTGTTTCTGGGAAATACCCAGAAAACAGAAGGTCTTCAAGGGAAGTTTCTATGGTTACAGAGCTGTACCTTGGTTCCTGTCTCTCAAGCCTGACTAACTACCTAACAATGCCAAAGGTGGAAACTGACTACATGAGAAGGAGTGTTATAAATTGAGTGAATGTCCTACTTTTCACATTGCATCGATACCTATCAGGGCTGCACAGATTAGTTTTTAACATTTGCTAATGAAGCATAGATTCTCCATTTAACCTTACTTAGTTTAATTTGTTTATGCTGTTTTTCTATAAGGCTCCAAAAAATGAAAAAGAAAACAATAATTATTATTTTAACAATAATGTTATATGTTACTAAAGTTTTAATTGTAATTTTTTTGTTATTTTATGATGGTGTTTTTAAAAGCATGATCCACATACAAATTACATGTGTTGATTATTTTAAAAATGACCACTGATCTTATGAATCTCTTTGAGTGCTGAGAGGGATCCTGCTTATATTTTGATAAGTTATAAACTCCCCAGACTATGGTTGCCAGATGGCAACTAAACAAATCTAATATAAAAAGTAGGAAAAATTAATCACAAGAGTCTAATGTGTAAAGTAGGAAAACATAATACACAAATAGGCTGAAGAAATTTAATATTGACTTGCTATCTATAGCCACCCCATTGTAGCCATTGGTCATAATCTAATTAATAAAATTAATTAGCAAAAAAGATTATACCAGGATTTCTTTTTTCTTCTGTCTATCCCTGTTCCTATTTCTTTTTATCTTAGCTGGTTGACTTCTGTTTTTGTTGAATTAGAAATAAAAATGTTCAAGCCTTCTATGCTTTCAAAAGTTCTTATCAAACCCTTAAGAAGAACAACAAGAAAAATAAAATTTAAGGTCATCGCCTAAACAGAAACCAAACTTTGAGTAGTGTAGACTATTTTTAAAAAAATGTTTGTAGACAAAACTAGTTTGAGCATTTTAGTTGCAAGATCACTTAGAGCTCATTCGCTTCATTTTTATAGTCATCTCCTGGGAAAAATACTTTCTAATACAATGGCACCTACTAGTCAAACTACAACATGTGAGAACTGCAGTAGTTCACCTATAACTGCAGGGTTTGAATATGCATTTAGTAAACATTTACACTCTACCTTTACTTTCCAGCTTTCTCCACAGAATTAACAAATAAAGGAAAGGAAGAATTTAAACATCTTTCGCCAAAATATTTTGCTGATATAAACTATTGTGGCATTCAAAACCAGCAGTAATTTTTTATGTGGCAACCAGATGAGGTTTTTTTTCTTTTTTTTTTTTTGGCCAGTACTAATCTTTCAAGTGAAATTACTAGACATAATGGCTCATATGGTGTAAAACAACAACTAAATGTTAATGATTATGGGCCTTATATTTAACTTAGAGATCAGATTTTAAAGGTAGGTGTGGTTGAGAACAAATTGATAGAATTAATTAACTTCTATGACTTTCCACAACAAATATCTATATGTGTATTTATATATTTATAAACATATATATAATATATATATATATTTAATTCAAATACAGATAACTATAGTATGACTAATTTTCAAAATTAATTAAGAATTTGGAGGCTTAGAAAAGCTGACCACTAACAACTAAAAGCAAAATTATTTTAAGAACAACACATATACAAACTTCCAAGGGCTTTATATATGTACTGGTTCATTTAAGCATCAGTCTTCTCTGTCAGGTAATCTATAATCCAGTTCACCAATGAGAAAACTAAGACTCATATCTCTTAATTTTTCTTTTGTTACCTTGTAAGCTTGTAAGAGATAAAGTATATGCAATTTCCAATATGTCACAGAAAGAAAAAGAAATTATTATTTCTTAAATACAGTTTATAAAAATTATTTAATAAAACAGAGTTCTTAAAAATAGTTTTCATTCAATCATTTAAATATTAATTTTCTTGGTTTAGTTTCAGGCTTTCTCTTTCTATTTTATTTTCTCTCTCTGCCTGCTTGAGGATTTCAGAACTTAAAAACCTCCTAGGGTGATGCTGGGAAAAAAACAACTAATCAAATTAAAGAAAGTGTCACTTTTCCACTTACTAAAAATCAAAGTAACAAAGAGGCTGATGAGTTCCTTATGAATTTATTTATTAAAAAATTCACTATCTGATGAGTATTTGTAGGAGAGGATTACAGCCTTTATAAGTATAAAATTAAATAGATAATTAACCACATAAAATTTTTCTAAAATATATGAACATATATGAATTTTTCTTTAGGAAAAATTCTCCATCCTTTTATTCCCACATTCCCAAATGTTACACTACTATATCAAGTAATTTCACATGTCACTTCCAAATTGTAGTCTTTAGTCCAATTACTTCAACAAATATTTGTTAAACATTTGTTATATTACTCATTTCCATGTTAGAAACAAACAATAAATGAATGCAACCAAGAAGAATTTAAATATAATAATGCAGTAATTTTCATTAAAACACCTTTAAAGAAGGGGCTAAATATAAGAACGTAGAAGTTTCTTTGGAGATAATTCAGTGGAAGGAAACAGAAAAGCTTTTTAACTTAAACCTGAGGAATGAGTAAATGTTTACATATATAACAAAAGATGAAAAGGGCAGGAGAAAGGAATGGGGTTAGGTTTCAGGCTTGAGCAACTGGGTGGATGTTTGTGCTATTAACTACCATGGGCGTTGAAGGAGACAGAATCCCTTCAAAGGTGTTAAATATGATTAACCAAATTTCAAAAAATATATATGTGATGATGTGCTACTGAAAAGGTCACAAAGATGTAGTAATGGGTTAAGGATAGGAGCTTACGTGCTAATCTCCACATCTCGCTTCTGGACACCTGCCTGCTTGAAAAGTTATTGTTTGACTATTATCCATGGGAACCTAACAGTTACCCATGGGAACCTAACATTTTAACAGTACACTTTCTGCTTCTGTACCCCCCACTTGCACAACCCACCTTTAGGTTGACAGGTAGTGAATAGAAGAAATATAGACCTTTGTGTTCAGACAGAATGAAAAATAAGATTTTGGGCTTAAAACCCTTATACCTTTATGTTTCGGGGCTGCTCCTTTGGAAGGACAGCCGCCGGCTAATAAACTGCCTCTAATATCAGAGCACTCAGGTTGAGTCTGGTTATTCCGGTCACAACAATATATTAAATACTAAAACTTTTATAGCACTTACAATGTACTGGTATTATTTTAATCCAAAAAAAAGTACTAACATATTTTATTCTTAAAGCAATTCAATATTTGTAGGTATTGTTATCCTCATTTTATAGATGAGGAAGTTGAAGCAGAGAGAAGTTGAATAACTTTCCAATGATTATATGGAAAATTAACGACAAAGCCAGGCTCAATTGTCGGCAGTTCATCTTCATAGCCACTATACCATATTGCCTTCAGTATGTTGGGCGTGAGGTGTTCCTTCATCTGTTCACAAATTCAGTGTATTTAAGTACTTGACTTTTATGTGCCAGACATTGTGATAGGCCCTATAGTGGCATACAGCTAACAAGAGATGTCCAGAATTTTGTTTCTTATTTGCACTTCTCAACCAGAGAGCATATACTCCTAAACCAATGATCAGACACTGGTCCTGATATAACTGAATTGTTCTCCCTTATATTTAAATGCTGAAGTCCTAGCTCACCAATAGGATGGCATTTGGAGATGCGCTTTTAGGTTTTATGAGGTCATGACTGTAGAGTCCTCATGATGGGAATCGGGCTTCATAAGAAAAGAATGAAGAGTGCTTGCTCTCTTTCTGCATGTTTGAATATAGTGAGAAGGTCTATAAACCAGAGAAAGAACCTTCACAAGAAATTGACCATCCTATCACCTTGATCTTGGACTATTAGCTTCCAGAATCATGCGAAATAAATTTCTGTTATTTAAGCCATGGAATCTATGGTATTTTGTTATGACAGCCCATGCTGACTAAGACGGTCAATTAATTGATTTAGCTTTAAATACTGTATCTCTAGGAAAATCTACAAACTTCACTCATTTTTTTACCCTCTTCATGCAAATTATAAAATAACTTTTCAGAATACTGTCTATCAAGGTGTTTTTTTTGTTTTGTTTTGTTTTGTTTTAATGTCTACTTTGAATGAATACTTCATGGAAAATGTGGTTACAGCACAAAGAGATAGTCTGGTACTATTTAATATGGTGAACATACTAAAGTTGTAATAACAACTTTAGGCCTGCTCACTAAGGAATTTTTACTGATTTTTGCATCACAGAATTTACTTTTGCCAGTTTGCAACATGGCTATAAATCAGTTGGCTAAATAATTACTTTAGCTCTATGAATCTTAGATCACATATCAACTATTTCTGAGAATTTAGAACACTGTGTAGCAACAAATTAGAGTTCTGAAGTGTTCCGGTTACTTTTTAAAAAAAGAGTGTTCAGTATATCCCAGTGAAGAACACTTTGGTTAAAAGTCTGTTATTCCTAGTTCCAGTGATCCAAGATTACTGAGGATGACCTACCAATCATAAAATTTGCCAGTTTCTAAAGGCTCAATTTATTGTTTCCTGCCAGAGTTAGTACACTGCCTCAAAAGAGAAATACAGAGAGAGCCAGAGAAATTAGGAAAGATGATTACCCCTATAAACATCTCCAACTATGTGTCCCTCGCATGGCAGAATTAATACACTTTCCCACTGAAAACTATGATCCACTGGGATACAGTAAGAGAGCAGAAGGTAGGCAAACCTTGCCTCACCACTTCTACTCGAAGTTTCTTGCTGCTTAAAGGCAGAAGCTGTTGGAAAGAGCCATTAGGCACAGGGAATCTATAAGAGAAAATGATCAAAACCTGCCTACAGAAGCAAAGACAAGAGGTTAAGAGAGTCAGGTCTGAATCTTCTTCTTTATAGCAATAATGCTGCCCTCTTGATCCTTTAAAGTAATAAAAATCTCTTTTTGTAGCATTTACTTCAAATCAGGCTTTTCTCACTTGCAAAAATATTTTTAACAATGCACTGCTATAGCTGTTTTAGTGTATATTTAAAGCAAGTTGTTTCATTTTACTTATTATATATCATAGATAATTGTCAATAAAGGTTTAATGACAAAGCCCATAGTGACCTACTTATCCATTAAAGAATCAAATATTATTATAATCTTAGCTATGTTACCTTATACAACTAGCTTAAACTCTTTTCCATAGAGAAGTTGTCATTTACCACATAGGATTTTGTGAGAATAAATTTAATATGTGTGTGTTGTGTGTGTGTGTGTGTGTGTGTGTGTGTGTGTGTGTGTGTGTTTAACTTAGAACAGTGCCCTTGCAATATAACAGAATCTCAATGAATGTTCAATGTCAGTATAAGGATGTCAGATAAATTGATAACAAATTCTGCATATGAGATAGCTGCAAGTAGAATTATGCTAATTCCTCTAATCTGTGGCTTCAAACATTTTCGCTGCAACCTACAGTATATAATATAGGTTGTCTACATGAATCAGTAAGGATATTTCTGTTACATCTGTTGTATTTTAATAAATTTATTCTGTTTCATTCTTTAATGTTAGTAACATCTTTCTAAATTAGTTTTCTATTCCACTAATGGGTCACAGCCCTCCATTTGAAAAACAGAGACGTAAAGTTTTATAGACTAATTAATTCATTGTATTTATTGCCATAGCTTTTTCACAATCAAATGGTCACTATTTCACAAAATCAGAAAGTTTACCATTTGATTCTTATAACAGCTTCATGTAGCTATTAAAATCAAAGGACAGAACCAGTGCATTATCAAGCTTTTAAAAACTAACCCATAATTGCTGAATTCAGATTAGGTTATATTTACACCACCTCTGCAAATGAGTGTAGGTTTCACATTACATTTGCAGTTCACTGCTTTGAATAATATATATTGATATCACCTTTCACTATGGAGCACAAATGATAGAGAATATTACTTGTAAATATGTTTCTGCCATTGTTAAAATAACCCTGCTCTATTATGTATTTTAATGTGCATGCCAGTACCTTCATAATTTTTGTCATTATAATATAATGCAATTGTAGCTATGAAAAGATACTGAAGTCAAACATGGAATATTTTAAAGGTCAGGTTGTTTAAACTTCAAGTTTCTTGTTGCAAATGGAATATTACTGTTAAAGGACTGATGGAATTAAACTACATCTAGCTGACAAGTTCATGAGTCTCATCATCAATTTCATTTTAGGTTATGGCAGCATCTAACACAAAATTTCTGTTATTAGAGATTCCGTCACATTAAAAATGACATCCAAAGTTTGTTTAGTAATAAAAAATATATTTTTTATTTATATATTCACAAAGATTTATCTAAATTTTATATAAATAATTGGTAATAAATATAAGAAAAGTCAGTGCTGCATCAATGCTGAGGCTTTTATCTTGTATGAGCTATATTGATATATTTCTCATTAATTCAATTCTAAGCACTTTGGGAAAGTGGGCTGGGATTATCTTTTTACTCTGCTATAAGGATAACTCTAAAGATACTATTTTATGTATTTTTTAATTATTTATGACTCTTACTGAAAAAGTGATGTTCTTCCCTATCTATCAAGCTTGAACTTCTCAACCATTTTTCAGACCTGGGCTGTTTTTTCCTCACTTATTTTCCCTGCTTTATTAAGCAAAACACTCAGGTTTTGCTTTATACTTTTTTTTTTATTAAACCCTTTTCTCTGCTTTATTATTCCTTTGAAATATTATTGAGATTCTATTGAAAGAAAAACAATAGTTTCATCCTAGTATCTTCATAGTCAGCTGAGTTATGTCATAACGTAATAAAAGCCTACTTATAGGGAAGAGTGGATAAGAACAAATTTGTACAGTCAGGCCAAATCAGTACTGTTCTTTATATCCTCTCCCCCTGGTACACTTGCATATATGAGCACATATGGTAAAAAAATATGGATATAAAAATGCTTTTTATTATCAAACTTAACATGTAAGAGAAGACACATACCTAGAAATGTCATAATAAAAGTTTCAAATATCAATGACAGAGAAATTTCTAAAGCATTAGAGGGTATTATAGTTTTCTGTTGCTATTGTAACAACTTACATAGAATTAGTGGTAAAATAACAACCCAGATTTGTTATCTTATAGTTCTAGAATTCAGAAATTTGATACAAGTATTATAGGGTTAAAATCAAGATGTTGGCAATGCTGTTTCTTTTTGGAGTTTCCTAGGGATAACCCATCTTTTTGCCTTTCTAATATCCATCTTCATTTCTTCTTCCATCTTTAATGCCAACAGTGAGTCCTTCACACACCTCATCACTCTGACCTGCTCTTCTGCCTCTATCTTTCATTTTTAAGAACCTTCGAGATTACTTTACATTTATTCATAATCCAGAATAATCTCCCCATCTCAAAGTTAGCTGATTAACAACCTTTATTATATCTACAGTCTCTATTACCTTTGTGCACACAACATAAATTCATAGGTTTTAGGAAGTAGAGTGTGGACAGTTTTTTTTGGGGGGGGGATATTGTTTTGTTTACTGTAGAGGGAAAGAACAATATGTGTATAATAAGAAAAATCAAATCTACATCATACTTCCCAGGAACAACATACAAAGAACCTTTCATAATATTGTTAAAATTTTTAAGGAAAAGAATATCAGGATTAGATTTTATATACAGCTGAACTAACAGTTAATGTGAAGGCACAGTAAATATGACTTTCGGCATATATATTTCCAGATTATCTTCTCTGAAAATTATCATGAATAAGAGAAACCATTGCAAAAAGACATGAAAATATGGAAAATAATAATGAATAAATAAATGTGTAAAGATATTGTTCTATAAGACAGCAAACAATTTTAAAAACAATATGTCTCTACCTGCCTTGGGAAGGTTATATTTATTTTTCATTTTAATTTGTTTAATTGAGTTTTAAGTTGAAATCTCATCATTGGCAAACTATCACCCATGGTCCATAGTGAGCTAAATCTGCCCACACTCATTTCTTTATGTATTGTTTATAGTAGCTTTCATGCTACTACAGAAGAGTTGAGTAGTTGTGACAGAGACTATATGACCCAAAGAGCCAAAATATTTATTATCTCTCCCTTTACAGAAAAAAAAAATTCTGTCTTTTTTATGTAAATTAAAAGAGAAATAGTCCAGTATTTAAAACTGGAAAAAAATTAACTCAAATCAAAATTGGTGTGACACATAAAAAATAAAAATAAAAATATACAACTTAAATTTATTAAAAAATAGGCAAGGTTAGAAAAAATTAGTTCAACATCAACACAGAGAATAATGGATAAGGGAAATATGTGGATGCTTACAAAGGAATTGTATAAGAAGTTTAAATATGTTAAATAAAAATAGTAATAAAAAGTTCCTCCAACTTGGCTGCTTTTGAGATTTTCTATTTATCTTTATTTTTCAGGAGTTTGATAATTATGTACCTAGATATGGTTTTCTTTGGTTTGATTCTATGTAGGATTTGTCGAGTTTCTTAAATCTGTAATATTTTACTTTCAAAAACCTTGAGAAATATTTTTTCTTTCCTACTGTCTTTCTTTCCTCTCCTACTGGAAAACTAACTACACATATGTTAGATCTTTGGATAGTTTTCCACAGGTCCCTGAATCTCTGTTTACTTATTTTTAATATATTTATTATCTTGTCTTCTGATTGAATAATTTATATAATTGATTTTATAATTCTTCAGCTTCTTTCTTTTTTCTTGAGAATGGACCATATTTTTGTGATTTATCATATATGGTATACGTATATTGTATCGTATATTACATGGACTGTTAAATTGGATTGTGAACATTAGTAACCAGTTATGTTTGTTATGAAGAGTTAGGATTTTGTTATATTCCTCCAAAAAGATATTGCTTGCATGTTTGTTCTTTTTTTCTAGTAAGCGATTAATTTTATCAGATTTAAAATGTAAACTTCTTTTCTTGGGTAGAGATTAAATTTCAGCTTTACCTTAACGTTTCAAAGGAGTTTATCATTTGCCCTTCATATGTAGAGTTTAGAGATCACTTAAAAATTTAAGCAGAGTACAAATACAGAATTTAAGACTACTATTCTATGGTTCTTTCTAGAACTTCCTCTCATATCTCAGGTGCTATAGTATTCCTGAATTTTGTCCTTTGAATCTACGTCCAGTAAGACTTTGAATGTAATCCTGAATTCTAGCTGACACTTAAAATTTACTAGGACTTGCCTTAGATAAAATATCACTCAGGGCTCTTGTTCTCTTACAGTGTTGATCCACATCTAATTTCTGCTCAGTGTGCGTCACTCTCCAATGAGTGTGATCTGTCATCTATTTCTATATGCATTAGTGGAAATGAATTTAAAATGTTAATTTTCCCTTAGACAAGTGCACTGATATCTTGACACTTAGTTCAAATGCATATAAAATAAGTTTTAACTTTATGCTAAATTTTCTAACTTAGTAATACCAGATAAAATTATACTAATAAACATGAAATTATGGATATATTCCAATATGTCAAAGTATATTCTCATTGCAAAAAAGAAAAATATTTTTAGTACTATTTTTTATTTATCTTATTTATCCTCAGTTGCTTGACTAAAAGTAAACAATTCTTAAGTTGTTAGTGAAATGCTATTAAAAAAATATATTAGTCCAATAAAAATGCATTCTAACTGTCAGTGAAGGTATGTCTTCATATGATTTCACACCTAGTTTAGTTGTTTTACAGATGAGAAGGAATATAGTCAAATCATCATCTGCCCAAAATATTTTTTTCTCTTTTTGCTGCAGACATTTCTCAAGCATATAAACATATTCTAACATGCAAACAAGAGTTGAGTACAAGACATATTTTATGACATTCTGTGACATTTCTTTTTTTTTAACATTTACTTCGTAAGTAAACAGACTGCTGCCTATTAAGTAAAGACAGACTCAAATAAATTCCCAGGAAACAAGTAGAATTGATGTATGTTAGTGACATAGCCAATTAGATTTGTGATACATCTTCTCCACAGCATTATGTAGTGATGAGATGCTGCTCGGTAGACTTCACATTCCAATTGAATACTTACTGCCATATTATGGCAGATCGTGGGAAGGATTTTATGAAATAGTCAAATGGTTCCCTTTGATTATTTAATTATCAATAATGTTGAATGTGGTTGATTTTCAGCCTTTAGTTATTAATGCTATTTTCCATGTCTAAATGTGGCCACTACCTTCAAGTAATTTTCTTGTTATCTTATTAAAATTAAAAAAAAAATTAAAACCGTAAGTAATCCCCAAATAAATATGTATATATTTTAAGTTATTAATTTCAGTATCAAACTGTTATCTACTCTGAGTTTCTGGTAAAGAAATCAACATAGAAATGATACCCTCTAAAGAGTGAACTCAGAATAGTTAGAGTCTAGGCAACTGATTATTAAAAATATGTATCTAGTTTTGAAAAATGTGTATAAATATAATAATATCAATAATAATGTTAGTGACAATAATCCAAAATTTATATTAGCAGTTAAGCTATGTTCAGGAGAAAAAAATATGTTTTTATATTGACAAATTTTATTTATTTTCCCACTGATAACTTTCAAACTTTATAAATTATTGAATTATTTTTTAAAGTATTTTGTACAGCCGATACTCTTATATTTAAACAACTAAAACAGGTAGTTATAATGATTTCAGAGTAACCTTCTCAGTGTTAGTTGGAAGGATTCTTAACAGCAATTAATATTAAAAATGTCAGCTGGTAGTCACTCTAAATCAAACCATACAGAGTTGCTAATCTGTGAAGACATTATTTTTCTATTAGATTTGCAATGAAAATAAACTTTAATTTTATATTTCATTGTTTTGGCAAAATTATTAGAAAAAAAATTTATATGTATTTGGTGATAGCACAAATTGATCCAACCTCTAAGGATGATGTAATACTTAACATGATTCAGTCACATATCATTGTATGTACCATTTTATTTATAAAATAATATACTTCAGACATACTTTCTAATAAGAATAAATTATTAAAGATTATTTAAGATTATTGTAGCACTGAATTTTAAGAAAAAGTTTTAAAAACAAAGAGAGGGTTATATAATTTGTGGGATAGTCATAAAATAGAATATTACACAGATAGGAAGAAGAATGAGGAAACTTTATGAATTGATATAAAAAGCTTTATGTAATACTTAAATTGTGAAGATTAATAAACAAAACCTCATTTAAATTGGAGTTGGGGACCTGTAAGGAGTGTTCACAAGCCCTGCTACTCATCGTCACTTACTCCAAACAGAGTAATTGAGAAGAGACTAGCATTACACAGAAAAGCCATTTCCCCTTGATCCAGCTGGTTAAGACTTGATAGAATCTGGAGGAGAGAGAAAGATTTTTTCTATCATTTTTTTTTTATTTTTATAAAATAGAAGAACAGAAAATATATGGGAGTTGTGCATACAGAGGTCCTACTAAGAAATGTATCCTTGAATGCTAGTGGAAAGTGAAAGGTAAATAATTCACAGATTAACATGTTTTTATTTTTATTTTTAAATTTAAGTATAGTTGGTATATACAATAGCATATTGATTATGTTAGCTCTAGTGTTGGGAGCCATTCTTGCTGAATGCCCTGCACATAGGGTTGGAGTTGCCTGCAAGCTAGAAGTTTGCAGGGCAGGTAAGCTCCTTCTTGAAGGAGGAAGATTGGCTTACTGGATAAGCTCGTTACTGAAATTGCATATCTGTGGGTGTTGCTTCTCATGCACATCCTAGGGTATAAATATACTGTTCTTAATAAACTTGGGGCGCAGTATTCACTGTTAGCCTTCCCAACTCTATCTTTTGTCTCTATCTCTTTGTCTCTGTCTTTTTCTCTCTCCTTCTTTTTCTTAATCCTCTCTCTCTCTCTCGGGAACTGTTCGATCTTAGCTGGTGGGCTCCGGCACTCTAGGTGTGTAATATAGCGATTCAACATTTTTATACCTTTTGATGAGATCATCCTAATTCTAGTAATTATCTTATGATGGCGTGCTACTGAAAAGGTCACAAAGATGTAGTAATGGTTTAAGGATAGGAGCCTAAGTGCTAATTGCCATGTCTTGCTTCTGGGCACCTGCCTGCTTGTTAAGAGTTATTGTTTGACTATCACCCATGGGAACCTAACATTTTAACGTTACTCTTTCTGCTTCTGTACCTCCCGCTTGCACAACCCACCTTTATGTTGACAGGTAGTGAATAGGATGATTTATAGGATTTAGGGCTTAAACCCTTGTACCCTTATGTTTCAGGGCTGCTCCTTTGGAAGGACAGCCGCCGGCTAATAAACTGCCTCTAATATCAGAGCATTCAGGTTGAGTCTGGTTATTCTGGTCACAACAATCTGTCATTGTGCAAACTTATCACAGTATTCTTTACTATATCCCCCTTCCCCTTTTTACCCATTCCCCACACCTTCTGGTAACCATCTCTTTGGTCTCTGTTTCTATGAGTCTGTTTTCATTTTGTTTTTTTTTGTTTGTTTGTTTTGCTTAGTTTTTTAGATTCCACATATAAGTGCAACCATATGGTATTTGTTTTTCTCTGCTTGACTTATTTCACTAAGCATAATACCCTCTAAATCTATTCATGTCACAAATTTCAAGATTTCATTCTCCTTTATTGCTGTGTAATATTCAATTGTATGTATATGTATGTGTGTGTATACATACACATAAATATCTTCTTTATCTTCTGAAATTTTATGAATAAATAGAAAATACATATAACTTAAATTTTTATCAGCCATTGATATTGATGTCTCAAAACTTAAAAAAATATGTGATTCTTAAAATACTAAGAAATGTAATAGTATTTCTGCATATCTATTTCTGAAAGTTGATAAAAGCTAGTGGTATGCTGGAGTTAGCTGATATGAACTGATGAAAGCTGACTTAAATATTTGTGAGTTCTGTGAAACAGTGGTCAAATCATTTCATAGATTAAAACCAGACATTTTAGGATTAATTCTCCAAAGTAATCAGCATACGTTACAAATAAGTTCCTCTTTCCCTCTCCTTCCTCCAGCTATTTCACTAAAATACAATTAATTAAAGTTCTACTGGTCCACAACTTGATTGTTTTAATGTCATCTTATTTTTAGGTTTAATTTAACACAACACTTAAGAAAGCAATCTGATTTTTTGTCTGTAAAGAGAATATATTGTTTGGGATTAATGCTATATTCTAGCTCAATGGCTTCCAAATGTTTATCTGCTGATCTGAGTCACTCTGTGAATAAAATAATAAGGTATAAACAAGAAAACTGAATAGAGCTTGTCACTTCATGGGGAGGAAAAATGAAAGAGGGAGTCAGTCATCATCCAGGCAAGTTATGGTTAACAGACATCCACTTATGTAAAATACAGCTTTTTGTTTATTCTATGTAGTGCCCAAGTACATTAGGAGTAAAATTGTGGTCCCTACCATTCATTAAGTTCCTTAAAAATTTCTTTGGAGCTATATTAAATTTGTAACAAATGACAATGAAAATAAGTAAATATGAATTTATATCAATACACTACAAAATTTTGGATTGTAAATAGAGAAATAAAAGTGCTGCTTAAAAGAAGCATCAAAGACATCTTTATTGGCTTGTTTAATCCTTAAAGTAGCTGTTCTTTCCTTTGACATGCTTTAGAATCACCAGGCATCCTTATTAAGAAAGTTTCAGATTCAGCAGGTTAGAGTTAGGGCTTAAATGTGTTTTTAACAAGTTCCTATGTGATACTGATATTGCTGGTTAGGATACAATACTTTGAGAACCACTGCCTTAAGGAGAGAAGCTGTTTCTTCCTAATGCTGTATTCTTACCTATCTTAGCTGATTAGCAAATATTAGATGAATTTGGGTTTCTTATCTAAAACAGGAAAGAGAGAATTTAATGCACTCTACTAGGTAGAAAGAAAAAAAATTAAATGATGTGATGTCTTTTGTTTTATTGCACAATTGATCAGCTGTATATCTTAATACATTTAGAATTATACCAGAGGATATTTATACTTGTATTTGCATATAGCATAAATGTCCAACTTAGATATATTTTAATATAATATATAGGATATGTGTTTTTTGTGTTTAAGACTATCCATCCTTAACATTTTTGGAATTCAAAGAATGATACTAAATGTATAAGCTAAAAAAGAGATATGCATACTTGGAACAATTCTGTTTTAGAGAGTAATGGCAAAAACATTTAAGAAAATAAATTCTTGTAACATTATGTTACAGAAAGGAAATATTAGCATGAAAATACTTCAAAGGTGTATTAATAAACTCTAACAAATATTACTATGGAAACAAAAAATAATCAAAGCAAACATAAAGAAAAAGAGGCCAAGAAAAAATGAGATAAATATTTTACAGAAAGTTACACTTATATTTGTTGCAAATTTTTTAAATTTGTTTTTGTTTTAAAATCATCTTTAGTTTGCAGAATTGCAGAAATAATATAGAGAATAATTGTATATGTTTCTACTAACCTTAACATCTTACGTAACCATAGTACACTTATCAAAACTAAGTAATTAATACTGTTACAATAGTGTTAACTAAGCTGCAAACTTAAATGAATATCATCAGTATTTGCAATAACTTTGTTGTTGTTGTTGCTCCAGGAACCAATCCAGGATTTCCCCATACCTCCTTTTTCCCCCACTTATTTTTATATTGAGGACTTCTTCATTTGATTGCAGCACAAAAAAAGTCTAGGCACATTTCTGTTTTTCTTATTCTAGCTCTAGAATCAACTACATCTCTGAAAATCATTGGTTTCTTTTACTAAAGAACAGTATTTAGAAGCTAACTTCTGGGTGTTAGATATGCTCATTACTTCTTGAGTGTCACAATTGACAGAATTAAAAAATATATATTTGCATATTAAAGACTGGATACAATGATAGTCTGCATTAATTTCTATATCTATCTTATGTATATAAATGAGTTCATATTGAAACCTGTGAAATCAATCCAAAACCACAAGGTTTATCCTAGACTCATCTCTGCATTTTTGTAATCTCTTTATCCAACAGTGAGAAAACTGGCTCTTACTATTACATATTTACTTATTTGTTCAACACTCATGTACTTATCAACTTATTGCAAATCTGATAGCCCATATTCTTGTGAGAAATGTATTTACCAACTTCTAAATATAGAATTAAACAAAGGTATCAAATAAGTGATTTAACTCTAATCTTTAAGAAACTGATGAAAGAGGAGAAAATTAAGCCCATAAGCAGTAAAAACTAAGCAGTAAAAAGAAAATAATATTCCAATTCAATTTAAATAACTTCTATATACTTATCTTCAAGGTCTCTATTCTCTGACTGTGTCAATTTTACTGATGAGTTTGTCCAAGGCATTCTTTATCTCTGCTACTGAATTTTTCATCTGTAACATTTCCATTAAATTATTTCTTATATCCACCTCCCTGCTGAAATTACCCATCTTGTCTTGCATACTATTCATATTTTTCACTTGGGCACTTAAATATTCACATACTTAAAAAAAATCTGTCAGATATTTCTAAAACTGTATTATACATAAGTATTTTTCTCATAATTGTTTTGTCTCCTGGGAATGTTTTATCTTTTCCTTTCTTATGCTCCACAGTTTTTTTTTGTTGTTGTTGTTGTTGGAAACCAGATATCTGTGTAAGATAGTAGATACTGAGATAAATAGCTTTTAAATGGACACACCTTTCCTAATGCTAGTTCTCTAGTGAGAAGTTTAAGTTAGTCCTATTAATAATTGTGCTAGTATTGGGTGGCTTTTTGTTTCCTATTTTTACCTTAGCACAGTATATGTTTTACATTCTTTTACCAATATCTTTTATTCAGAGTAGAGTCTGATTTGCCAGAGTGGTTTTTGTCATGCTGGGTGCCCCTCCCAATTTTAGTTCTCCTTTTGCGCTGTCTCAGAGAAGGTCTGTCTTACAATTAACTTGCTACCTAATACTTACTTGTTAGCTTTGTTTGTTATTGACTGGTAATTGTCTATTGGTACGAACAGGTGTAGGGCATATTTTCTGCTGTTCTGATTAAGCTTTAGTCTTTGGCAGTCACAGTGTCTCTGGATCTAAGAGGTGTGACCTTTCTAGTGTTCTGGCCTCTCCAGGGTGGTAGCTTGAGTCCAGCATGCATTGTTAGTTCTCCCTCAGAGTCAGACTTTTTTGCTAGTTTATTTGCTACATTTCTCTAGTTGCAGTGGATTTTCATTGGTGCCTTTCTTCCCATGAATTAATGCTTTCGCTCCATAAAAGAAATAGAATTCTGGTGGGTTGTTCTGCCTTTCTTACAGTGGTTACTGCTTCCCTTCCTCAGTGCTACATCATTCGTGAGACTTTCGAAGGACACCCCAATCTTTGCTGTGAGCATTCTGTGGGATTCATGGAGAAAAACCCTATAAGTAGGCACAGATTTCCCACATATTCGCAGAGCCCCAGGGGTTTCAGGCTCTTTCACCAGTGCATACTTGGTGTTCACCAACAATTTGCTAAATCATCCTAGCAAACTCTACTGGTGTCCAATTGTTGCTTGCTCTAGTGAGTTTAAGCTTGCATCTCATGTATCCCAGCAGACTACCGTCTCTCCTTAGATTTAGGGTATATGGGTTTCTTTTCATCTAATCATTCTTAGTTTAAGAGAAATTGTGAATTTGCTGTATGACTTTCTTTTTTCTTTTTTTTTTGGTTGTAAGTTTGGAAGTGACACTATTCGTAGCTCTTTCTATCCCCAAGAGAAAAGTAGGAGCCAAAAATGATATATGTTTTTTAATCAAATAACTTATGAGAATACTTGCTGAAAGTCATCAGGTAAATTCATTTAAGCTTGAAACACTAATCTGTTACTTTCAAATTGCATTTATTTTCTGTACTGTACCAACTAGTAATTATTTACATATTACCTTGTTTTATTTTCTTATGAATAAATTTGGTCTCATAAAAGACTGCAGATTTTGAAAATGAAAGGCTGTAGTGTATATTGGTTTTATATATTAACAGACAGCATCTAATATTAGATTAATTACATGTTCTTATCTTCTATTATTTAATTAGATTTTCACTGTTAAATAATGTCTCATATACTTTTAAAAATAACTTCATTTTTTTCAGGATATTTTTAGATTTACAGAAAAATTGTGAAGATAACACAGATAATTCCTATATATACTGCATTCACTTCCCCAATTATTAATATCTTATGTTAGTATATTTGTTAAAATTATTAAACCTTTTTGTAATTTTTTTTTTTACATGAGATATTTGACTATCTAACTGCCCCACTTCAGGATACACACAAGGATATTTATTTTATATTTTGGTTTATTATGAAATATTGCATGATTATTTTGTTGCTCATTGTTCCAGCTTTGGACACTGGGAGCTCATTCCCTTGGTATGTCTCTTTGACATACCTCATCATTGTGAGTTTTGTTTGTTTTTGAGCATTTCCTTACTTTCTGATAATGCTTCAGGCTCATCTTGTATATTTCCTTTTCTGTTCTAGAAAGAATTAACAGTACCTCAAATGGGAACTGGTTCCTTTTAATGAATAGTGAAATGAGAAGGAAAGATTTTGGTGCTAAGAATGTTCATACTAAGCTGCCCTTGCTCTAAAACCTCTCAGCTGACAAAGTAAGGAAATATATTTATGTGTACTAACCATGTACATATACAGATCTATAAATCTGATATATAGTAAGCAAAATATAAGGTTAGACCGATATCTCCAGCTTTAACCCATTGCCACCTGGCTAATTCTAGCTTCTTGCCCCTGTTGTTAGTTACTAACATTCCAACAGTTAGAAACCTCACAACTACACATTTGCTTAATTGTTGAATTTCAGTATGAAGGCATGGTAGTATCAGAGTTGTTAATTCACATTCCTTGGGAAATAACTTTATCAACTAACCTTCAATAACTATATATACACTTTATTTTGTCTTTAGTCTTACAGATTCTACTCATAATCAAAGTTAATTAGGCCATTGACTTTTCCTCAAACAATTCTCAGTGAGGTCATTATATACATTTGTAATACAATGTGTTTCCTTACATTCTGATTTCATCCTAGGATTTCATAACCTCCAAACAATCGTCTTTTAAATTTCTTAACCACATATTTCACAGAATAGAAAGCTTTAATTTTAATAAAATCTAACTAGTTTTGTTTTTCATTTATGGATTGTGTTTTTGGTGATATAGCTAAAAAATAACTACCAAATTTAAGGTCACCTAGATATTCTCATATATTTTCTTCTATAAGTTTTATAATTTTGAGCTTTACATTTAAGTTTTCTACAATCCATTTTGAATTAATTTTTGTGAAAGACTATTTTTTCGCTCTTGAATTGCCTTTACTAACTTGTCAAAGGTCAATTAAGTCTGTTATGTGGGTCTATATCTAGGCTCTCTATTCTTTTCCATTAATCTAGATGTCTATTATTTTGCCAATACTATGATTTCTTAATTACTGAAACTTTATAGTGAATCTTGAATAAGTTAGTTGAGTCTTTCACTCCGGTTCTTCTTCAGTATAATGCTGGATATTCGAGATTTTTTCATCTTTGATTTTCATATAATATTAGGAATCATCTTGTTGATATCTATGTAATAGCTTGCTGTGAGAGTGGATTGCATTGAATCTGTAGATGAGATTGGGAAGAATTAGTGTGTTAAAAATACTGTCTTGCAATCCATGAACACAATATATTTCCACTTATTTAGATCGTTGATTTCTTTCATAAGCATTTTGTAGTTTTCTGTGTAAAGATTCTGAATATATTTTGTCAGTTTTATATTTAAGCATTGCAATTTTTGGTGTTATTATAAATTGTGTTGTATTTTTTTTCTTTAATTTAAAATTCTAATTGTTCATTGCTTGTATTTAGGAAAGCATTTGACATTTATATATTAACTTTTTATTCTTGGATAATTGTTTCCTAAATTTTGAGAGACTCTTTATATAGCCAATCCTCTTCTTTGTGAATAGGCATTTATTTTTTCCTCTCCAATAAATGTATTTTTATTTATTTTTCTTGTCTTATTGCACTAGCAATGATAGCATTTGCACTACGATGATAAACAGTAGTAGTGAGAGATAACATGCTTTGCTCCCTAAAGGAAAATGCAGCCAGTTTCTAACCATTAAGAGTCATTTTAGTAGAAAGTCTTCTCCTCCTTCTTTCTTCTCCTCCTTCTTTTCTTCTTCTTCTTCCTTCTTCGTTCTTTCTTTCTCCTTTCTTCACATTTTTTATTCTTAGTTTACTGAGAGTTTTTCTTATGACTGGGTGCCAGATTTTGTCAAATGACTTTTTGGCATCATTCAATATGATCATATTGTTTTTTCTTCAGCCTCTGATGTGGTGGATTACACTGCTTTACTTTTAAATGTTGAACCAGCCTTATTTACTTGAAATTAATCTTAATTGGTCATGGTATATATTCTATTTTAGATACTGCCAGATTTTTTTGCTAATATTTTATTTTGGATTTTGCATCTGTGTTGACAAGCAATAACCATCTGTCAGTCTCTCTTCTCATTATGACTTTATTGATTTTGGTCTTAGGCTAAATGCTGGTTTCACGAAAGAAGTTAGAAATTCTCTCCTTTGCTTCTATTTCCTGGAAAAATATTGGGAAAAGTTGATATAATTTCTTTCTCAAATGTTTCATAAAATTAACCAGTGAATTCATCCAGGCCTAGTCTGCCCTTTTTTGAAACTTATTAACAATTGAATTAATATATTCTTTTTATAAGCCTATACAATAGTCTCTAATAGTCCTTATGTTAATTTTGATAGTGGTGTCTTTCAAGGAATTTTAACTAAGTTCTCAAACATATGGGTATATAATTTTTCATAGCATTCTTTATTCTTTTTACAGATATAACTGATTATGAATTCTATATAATTTTATATATATTTTTTCTCTCATTTTTTTTTTTGGTTAGTCCAATTAGAGATTTATCAGTTTTATTAATTTTTTAAAGAATCAGCTTTTGGTTTCAAAGATTTTTTCTATTGCTTTCTTGTTTTCAATTTTATTGACTTCTGTGCTTGCTTTAAGTTTACATTGCTCCTCTTGCTTTAAGTTTACATTGCTCCTCTTCTACTCTAAAATGGAATCTTTGGTTGTTGTTTTAGATCTTTTTTATTTTCTCTGAGTTGCACTTAGTGTTGTTAATTTTTCTCTCAGCACTGTTTTCACTATTATTTTATTTGAAAAATAATTTTTATTTCTCAAATTTTGATGTTTTTCTGCTGTTTACTTAGTTCAAAGTATTCTTTAATATCTGTTGAACCTTATTATTTGACTCATGTATTATTTAGAATTGTTGTTTAATTTTCTAATATTTGGGTTTTTCCATCTATCTTTCTGTTATTGATTTCAAGTTTAATTCCATCATGTTAGAGAATATATGATTTCTATTATTTTCAACTTGTTAATGCATATTTTATAATCCAGAATATTATCTTTTGGTGAACATTTTATTTAAGCTTAAGAAGAATGTGTATTCACTAGTTTTATGATAAAATATTTTATAAATGTTGATTAATTAAGTTTATTGATAGTTCTACTCAGGTCAACTTTATTCTTACTTATTTTTTTGCCTGCTTATCAGTTACTGAAAGAAGAGCATTGACGCCTCTAACTCTAACATTTGTTTGTCTATTTTACCTTGATGTTCTTTTTTGTTGTTTGTTTCATTTGACTATTTGTTTATTTTTGTCTTTTTTAAAAATGTATTTTGATGATCTCTTTTTTAGCCACATAATTATTAAAAGATAGTTATCTGAGAATTGACCTATTATCTTTGTATAATGTTTTTCTTTACTCCTATGAATTTCTTTTTCCTGAAGTCTTCTTTGTATGAATAAGACTTTATATGAATAGCTACTCCAAGTTTCTTTTGATTAGTGTAGGATGATGTATGATTTTATTTCCTTTAGTTTTTAACAGATTTATTGAGACATAATTTACTATCCCTTTTCTTTTAACAAATCTGAGTCTTCTTATTTACAATTGGTTTCTTGTAGGTGATATATTATAGAGCATTTCTTTTTAATCCTTTGTGACAATCTCTGTTTTTTTAATCAGCATGTTTACACCATTCTCATTTATAGTGATTATTGATGTAGTTGGTTAATATTGATCATGTTTATAACTTCTTTTTACCTTTTGCATGTGTTACTTGTTTTTGTCCTTTTTTTGAGTTCTCTAAATTGGACACTTGAAATGGTTCTATTTTATTTTCTCTTTTAGCATATAACTTATATTTTTATTTTTAATTTTAATGATTTCCTAGAGACTGCAATATACATTTTTACCTTATCTATGTAAACTTTCAAATAACACTGTACCACTTCATGTGTAGTAGAGGTTATTATAGCAGAATATGCTCCATTTCTCTCTTCCATCTCTTTTGTCATTGCTGTTATTTATTTCATTTATCCACATCTATGGTCATCCAACATATTATCACTATTACTTCTTTAAATAAACAGTTATCTTTGAAATTAAGCAAGAGCAAAAAAATATTTTAACTTTATTTTTCCTTCTCCAACAATCTTCCTTTACTAAGTTCTTAGTTTCTCATGTTTATCTTTTTTTTTTTTCTCTAAAAACTTATTTTAATGTAATGATGTTTGTGCGGTACCATCAACCTCAACACTAGAACAAAATTTTGAGTGGGAGTTCGTTCTGCCTATTCAGGGTATTCAGAACAATCATGCTAGGACCATAGATGATAGAAGCTTAAAATTCTCCCAGTATCCTTGTTTTTGTCTTCTAGCTTCACTAAAAAATCTTTTTAAATAGTTTATGTCATGAAGATCTGTCAACCATAATCCATGATTATTATTCAGAGGTTCTATTGATGTAGTGGTAAGGCACGGAAGAAGGGAAGTATTATATAATCTAAGTTTCTCCTTTTAGTTTTAGTTGAGACAAGTAAACTAAAGGGAACTTGATTAAGGGAAATGCTCTTTCCCCAGGCAGGATGAGTCTCTGATAAACTATCCTCCTGAGCATTCTAGGCCTTTGTTACAGAGAAAGCTCTGAGACTTTTCCACAATGGTTACTTTCCCCCCACATCCTGTCACAGCCACTAGAGATTCAATCTTGTCATCACTTTGATAAGCTGGTGAGGTTCGTGAAGATAAAACCCATGAATGTGGAGGGTGTACCCCTAAGACTTCAAGATTTCTCACTTTTGTGCTGTGACAGCCTGCTGAAATGTGATAAGGTCAGAGTTAATTTAAAAACCTGAAAACTAGACAAAGGAAGTCTATACTTTAGTAATGTTTAATTAAAACAAAAAGGCCTCGTTCCTGGAACCCTTAACCACTTCCTGCTAATCATGCTTATGATTATACACTAACTTATGCTTATACACTAACTGCCAATTTTAGCTTGTGTCGCCCTGCTCTCTTGCATGACATGAGAAACAATCAATTGTATATAAGTTGGACATGATTCTTGTTTGGGGCTGCTCCTAGCAAGGACAGCCACTGGCTAATAAACAGCCTTTGAGAGCATACTTGGTTTGATCTATTCAATATTAGCCACAACAGTGCTAGTCCACAGTCTTCAGTGATTCATCAAAATTACCATTTAAGTGTTCCTACCAGCTTATTAGTCCAGCAGTTTATGCTCCAAGTACAAATTCACCTTTCTAGATTCACTTGTCTTTCTAGATTTCAAGGTGGTAGTTTACCTTTGAACTCAGTTTCTTATGGGCATTAAAGAAAAAGGGGCTCTGTAATAAATCTGACAAATTCAGTGACTGAAAGTAACCTCACAGGGTGATGTGATCATAAATTTCAATTTGGGTAGGTCATAGTGAGTAGTTACAACAGATTCTAACTTCTTTAGTAAAAAGGTTTGTCTTTGCCTTAAGCAAACTCTGTCCATTGTTTTTGTGCATCTAGATTAACACATCTTTGAAACGCCAGAAGTAATCCTCTTTCCCAGACTCTTCAGAGGCACAACCATACTCTTGGTAGCCAATAGTCTTGTTAACTATCTGTAATCAGAGATTTCCCTTCCTTGCTTTCTCCTAAATTCTTAGAATCTTCCTTAGATTCTCTCCTTAATTGCAAATGTATTAAAAAGAACAACAAAACTGTCATTCACCAGAACATTTGAGATCTTGCTTTCCAGCATGTCATCAGTTTGACTCAAATAAATTCTTATAAAAATTCTCCACAGGTTTGGATGTACTTATGTTGATACTAGGCCAATAAAAGTAATTGCTTTTCAGTTTCTTTAGCTTTTGGTTGTTGTTTTTTTTTTCCTTACTTTTTAATAGGATGGGAATAACAACTTCCAAGGTCTTTACATGTCAGACTAAAAATGGAATTTCTCCCAATACACACTTTGAGTTACTCTAAAACATAAGAGACTTCTTCTACTTTACCTATACTTACCTATCCCATATCATTTAGTTCTGACTCTACATCTCTACTCTTAAAAAATATTTTTGACTGACAACAGATATTCTCCACCCTGAAAATTATAAGAAATGCCAAATGTGAGTTAATGTTAGAGACTCATTTTCTTTAGATAACCTGAACCAGCTAAAAGATAATGTGTCTAAACCAGAGCATCATAGATAAAGTACTTCACAATTTGTACTTTTAAAGTTATGTAGTTTTCTAGTGTCATTTTTTTATTCACTTTGACTATAAAGTTGACCTCTCACAGAAGAATTCCTCTTTCCCTGAGTTTCGACTGAACTTCATACATTTGAAATTTTGCGTAGTGCTATTTCTTCTATTAGAAATTCTCTCCTTTCTATTTGACAATTCTTATTCATTCTTTCAGACATAATACAAATTTCAATTCTTCTGAAAAATATTTATCTCAGCAATTGGTTATTTTTTTAATGAAATTTTATTGAATGTTTATTTTTCTTTTTGTTTAGAGTTTTGCTCACACTATAAATTCAATAAATATTTGTCAAATGATTAATGTCTTAAATTTAAGTGAACCTTTTTTGCTCCTCTTATACTTCATAAGAATCTTACTGAATCAAACCAAATATGTCTCTAAAATCTTTCTTATACCCTGTTTATTCTTTTTCAATATTTTTTTCCTATATTGTTGAAAGACTTTTAAGAGCTCAGGATATATAAACTGTATCAAATATAAATGATATTAAAATACAATAAGAATTTTTAGTGTTTCTAGAAGGTAAGTCTAAACCCATATATGAGCAGTAAATGTAAGCTATTTATTGGACTTACTGTGACCTCATATAAGGATGTAGAATGCAAAAGTATCTTATAAATTAACATTGGTTCACTAGGGCATTTCCTTTAAAATCTAAATGGTGTCAGAAATGCTAGTCTATTATTGATTCTTTTGCCTTTTATTATAATCATTAGCTATTTTACATTTTAATTGCATTACATGAAATGTTAATAAGAAGTGTTTCAGAAGAAATTGTAACCTTTTGAGAACTTCTTATCTGTTTAGAATATTAGTGTAATTCTCAATGCTAATGTATACAGAGGATAATTCACCAGATATGACAGGCAAATGAAGTAAATGATGAATTAAGATTTTAAATGATGTTCTAGGATTACCAAATATATATTTACTAGTAGAGAAAATCACTTATCTTTAATTCTTCAATATTTAAATGAGTATTTCTCATATTCTTCCATATTTTACATATTTTGTTGATTCATCCTATAAATGCTAATAGTTTCAATCTTTTTTTTTCATTTAGTATTCATTTGTTCATTTATTCACTCATAGAGATAAATTAAAATATATACCTTTAGTGCAAAAAATACACCCCAAAAACCAGATATAGATAACAATTTAATAAAGAAAATATATTCATTTTATAGAAAATGGCAGATGACTGCAACTATTTGCAGTTCTCACCAACATCTTTAGCTCAGCTAACTAGAGAGATAACTGAACAAGGTCTTTTCCTTCCTCCTTGACCATATCGCATATGACTTAGTCTGTCCACATCACACATGAACCTGCTATACTAGCAATGGATAGTATGCCCTCCTTTCATGCTTTTCCAGTTTTACTACTAAGAAAATATGGAAACAGAGTACACTGCAGTTATTTTTCTTTTTCTAATGAAATATCATTTGTATCATGAAATTGCAATGGGAAAAAGACAAAAAATATAAGTGCTTAACATACACACAGAGAAAGTGTAAGGAACTATTCCTTGTTCCTTTCGGAATATCAACTATGTACTCTCCTTGCCTCATCTGTATAACAGTTTTAGATGTCGCCAATCTTAGAATGCTTCAGGGATTATTGAAAGGTTATGGCCTTTATTTAAGCAAAAGTTTCAGTTTGTGGCTGAGTGGGTAAAAAAAAAAAACCTTTATTTCCACCTTTCTAAATACTTCTGGTTGGGCTAATCATCAAATTAACATAAAATAGATGAACAGTAGAAAATGTCCAAAATTTATTATAGATATACATGTCAGAGTGCCATAAGAATATGAGGCCTGAGGATTGCATTGGGTGGTTGAGGTTTATGTGCCATTCTGGACTAAGGAGAAGAGAGACAGCGGTCTGAGATTTCAAAGGGAAAGTGACAATTCACAGGTAGACGAGAAAGAGCAAATGTGTAGTAAACAAAGGTGTAGTAAACAAATTCTTGCTAGGATCCAGAAACAATAGGACACAGAGGAAAGTTCAACAAATAGGTTTTGGTAGATTTCTCTCTGTGCGTCCCATTTACTTTATACCTTGATACGAAGATGATGTTTCCTTTCTTTAAGCAGGTTTTTCTATCTAATTTCTTTAGGATCAAAGGTTTTTTCCTAAGTCTTTTGTTTCTTAATAACTAGCTTAAAATCAATATCCTAAAAAGCATATTTTGGGTGGCCATTGTGCTATAGTCATTCTTGGTCATCCTGACATTTTCCCAATGGCCAAGGCTCTCACTTGCTGATTTTTACACTTGGGGATCATTTGTCTTCTGCTGTCATTTTCTAGCTACTGATGTCAATGATAACATTGCTACAAATAGACATTGCCTCAAGAAATCACAAATCATTTCTGGTTATAAGTATACTATGTCTCCGCTAAAATTGCCTCTGCATCACTTGTCTATGAGAATTACTGACAGGATTATTTTTCATTTGTACCCCTGGGAAAATAACTCTTCTACATCCCGAATGTCCTTTGAAATCTGTAGTAAACATAGAGTGCCAAAAGAAATTACATTCTAATCTTTTATAATGTACTTAATAGTATATACTCTGGTAAAAAGATTTTATAGGAAGGTGAATAGTATAAACATACATTCTGAAATGCTGAGTGAGAAATAGATAACCAGCTTTTTAATTGTATTTCATATACATACACACACACACACACACACACACACACACACACACACACACACAAAGTAACATTTTTATAGCACCATAATTAAGAATTGTAAAAACTGGATTTTCTTTTGATTTATGACTCTTAATAGTCAGTAAGCTGCCCTCTAGTTTATTAACAGATAGTATTTCCACCTCTGAATATAATGTTTTTCTCTATTAATAAGAATTCTTTGAAATTTATACTTTCTATTCTTCCTTCTCTTATTCTTTATCTAAATATATTAAAAATAAATTTATCACAAGGGAAGGTATTTCTGGCATATTATTTCTAGGATTGATGAGTATTTTTGTGGACCCAAGAAAATTAATCAATAAAGAAGGAGAAATTTAAAATTAAGTTAAAGAAGGACAGCTTATGAAGAAAAACTCATGTCAAATTGAGAGAAGACTCAAAAGTGAATATAGCTAGAAAAGTCATTCATATTAAGTAGAGAAACTTGATAATGGGGAACAGATATAAAATAACGGGCAAGGAAGAACAGAAATTTTGAAAAAGAAGATAGCAGAGTCAAGGAAGTTACTATTATTGTCTAATTTCTCAATTAATTAGAAATGAAGAAATCTGTGGTTGAGATAATCTATGAAGTTAAGGTTGTGAACTTGAGTTTATTAATTTTATGAAATCTGTAATGAGGTTAATGTGAATAAAGTGATAGCTGAACAAGATTCAATTTACAATTTACCAAAGAAATTGTGAAATTTTGTTGGAGACAGACAAAAGGGTTATATATCTTATAATGAAAAGCATGTATATCTAAGTGAGGAAGAAAAAATAAGACATTGATGGTTATCCAGACTGAGGACTAATAAAATGGGGAACAGACTTCAGTGAAAAAATGAAGTCTGAAAAAATATCAAAATTTTTACTAATTGAAATAACCAAGATATTTCCAAGAGACATTCTCATGTAGTTTTATTAAATTGATCTACCTGGACTTTTATCTAAAATTAAATTAAATTATGGACTGTGAGTATATGTATTGTATTCATGATCAAGTAATCAAAATACATGGTTCTCTTTTAGTTTTTTTTTATTTTAATGTTCAATATGTTTACTACTTTTATCTTCAATATACTATATATGCCAATACTTATCATTTTATCCATTACCATTTCCTCAAATTATATATATTTTAATCATGAAAATACCAGTATATGAAATATGTTTCTTTCTTTTAATGACAGCAAGTCAGACTATGTGCTCTGAATCGTCTTTTTCTTTCAAAATAGCTAGATTATGGATTAAATCACTTCTAAAGCATTCTAGACCCAAAGAGAGTAAGAAAAAAAAAACATGCAAAACACACATAGAACTTCCTCTTCAAAAAAAAAAAAGTGAATTGAAAAGAGAAAAGAAAGCAGCAAGCAAAATGCAGACATTAGCAGCATCTAAATGGTGAAGGGTGACATCGATGTTGATATTAATGAGGCAACTAAGCCTTAAAAGACCTTCTGTAAATTGGAGGAAATGAATAGGAGTCTCATTACTAGGCTAAAGACTTTCAAGGATGCATAGATAGTATATTCTGGGCACCAGAAGAAACATTTATATCAACTATTCAGAAAACAAATTAAAAATTAGAAATACATTTCTAAATGTCTCAAGCACAAAATATGAAATTATAATAAAAACTTTAAAAACAGCAGTAAATAAAACATATATTTTTTTTTTTTTTTAGGTGAGGCAACTTTTGGTTGACCTCACAGATTTCAAGGACCTTGTCAGCTTACACTCCCTTATTTTTTTTATTTTTTACACCTACAGCACCTGGTCTTTCTAGATAGACTTCCATTCTAGTACTAACCAGGCCCGGCCCTGCTTAGCTTCCCAGATCAGATGGGATCGGGCTAGTAAAATATAATTTTAATAGTACTCAATCATAGGAATGCAGTGAATTTGGTATATATATGAATATTTATAATTTTATGCTTAAATTAGAAAAGAAGTAATAATTACATGAGAAAATTCAAAAGCTTAAAATTAATAGGCCCTATCCAACTCAAAAGTTAAAAACAAGAAAAAAAAGGAAAAATAAAATAATAAATTAAAAAAACATAAAATTACAAAGAAACCAGATGCATACTAAAGAGAATCAACAAATCCAAACTGGAAAAGTATAATAATAGAAGAAACAAATTTTTAGTCAGGTGGGATAAAGTGAGATATAGAACACAAATGAAACTTATGGAAATAGAAACATATGTTATACCACAGATTAGAGAGAGACTACAAATGATTGCTTTTTACACCGGTGCGTATTAATATATAAATGTGGAAAATTACTAGAAAATAGTAATTCTAAAAACTATTTCAAAAAGAAAGAGAAAGCTGAGTTGTTTAACTGTTAGACATTGAAACAATAGCTTTCTGAGTGTCAGCCATATTTACAAACAGATCATATCAGTCATATAAAAAAGTCTTTCAGAGAATATGCAAATAAAAAAAAAGATCTGCCCCACTTTTTCTATAAGGACAGTCTAACCTTGCTTGATACTATAGTTGTACAATGATAGTTTGAGCTGACAGATCTCACTCATAAATGTAGAAGAAAATATGCATACCAAACAAACCAGATGGGAAATTTAAAAAGCCATACCTGCTTTATATAAAAGATATTATACCAGGACCAAAGCACATTTATTTAAAATGTGAAGAGAGTTTATCATTAGAAAATATGTAACTGGCATTCGCTACAGTAAGATCTAAGATTTTATAATTTCATCTGATGATATTTTTTGATAAAAATCAAAATGCATTCATGATTTAGGAAAAAAATGATAATCTAGAAATAGATCAAAGGGAGATTTTTATACCTGGTAATGGGTTTTACAAGAAATTACAGCACAGCACGTTGTTAACAGAGAAACATTCATAGCTTTCCCTTTAAAATCAAGAAAGAAATAAGGATGTCTGTCATTACCGTTTTTATTCATCATTGTCTGGCACTATGAACAAGAAAGGTAGAAAGGAGGAAAAAGGCAAATAAAGACATTAGGATTTAAAAGACAGACAAAAACATATTTTGTTCATAAATGACTTAATTTTCTATGCAGAAAAACCCTTAGAAAGTCCACATACAAATTATTAGAAATCATGGAATGTTAGCAAATTGTCTGGATACAAGCAAACAAAGCAAAAATCTTTTATATCTATATAGTATCAAAAGCAGAAAATGTGTTTTTTTTTAGATAATATTTTTATGGTCATAATGACCTTTAGATACTAGAAGGAATGTAAAAGATAAAGTCAAAAGTCATAATTATAAATTTTATTTAAAAATTTACCACAAGATATCTGATCATTTGTACAAAGACTCAATATTATTAAAAATTAAAAATTTGACATTTTGACAAATCAGTGCAATAAATTCAATGTAATTGAAAGTCAAACAGTATTTTCTCTAGAATATGATAAGCTTACACTAAATTTATATGGAAAAGTAATTAAAGCAGCAAGAGGAGGAAAATCCTTCTGAAGAAGAATAGGGTAGGCAACTTATCCTACTCTCCATTCTTAATTACAATGGTATGTGATGGTCAAGGGGGTGATGGTTTGCCCTGAATGCAAACAATAATAGATATTTACAGAATTTAAAAGCAACAATAAAACTAAAAGGTATGTATGTTCTTATATTAGTAACATGATTGCCAATTCTAAACTGTATCAGTGATAAATTTCTCCTCTGTAGAGAGGCTAGTACCTCTCACATACTTCCCTCTTAGTATCTTAATAGTTCATTTAAAAATTAGAATACTTAATTTAGTATGGTGAAGAAAAAAAAAATGTATAGAGTCCCCAGACACAGACATATGCATGTGTAGATATATAAAAGTGATAGCATTACAGCACAATGTATAACTGGTAGCATGATGGAGCCATTTGTGTGCCAGAGGATATAAATTGCACAGTTAGAATTTTAATTGAGGCAAGTATAGTAAACATATACGTCCAGAGTTATGATTAGAGCTAAGGAAACCAAAATTGATTATAAAGACTGTAGGTACCAGCAACAGGTCTGAAAAGCAAGAGAAAAGTGAGCATTACCTGAGCCTCTCCTAGTCATGGAAGTGGACTATCCTTTAGGAGCTGTGGTCAGTGACAGAAGAGAAAGACTGAAAGAGCAAACAACAATGAAAGCCCATGAACAAAATGACAGAAAGAAAAGAGAAATTAATACCTTCATTTCTTTCTCTTCTCACTCATCCATGTCCTGCCTGTGGTACCCATTGTTAAAATCTAACCAGAAGCCAGAGGGCAAAGTTCTTCAGGCAACGCAGTCCGCAGTGGTTGACTGCCCATGACAGAGAGCAGAGAAGGACTAAGTAATGATCCAGTGAGATAAATGGAAAATAACTAGCACACTCAAACCTTTCATGATTCAACTTAGAACTTTATACTTTATATTTTGCTTGGATAAGTTGTCAGCAAAGACTTTCTGTAAAAATAGTCAATATTTTTGCTGGCCATACAAGTACATATCTCTATCACAACTACTTACCTCTGCTGTTGTAGAATGAAGGTAGCCATCCAGCCATATTCACTCCTGAAACCTAAATTGCAATACTATCCACCAAATTATTCATTATAAAAAGTAACAGAAGGAGTAAAGGGATAGAGGAGAAAAAAATTATTAAAAGTAATAATCAATCATGAGGCCTCTAATAATTATGCTTTCATGTCACTCTATGGCAAATATTTCCCACTGTCATCTTCAGACTAATGAATGATAATGCCAAAAGTATGACAGAGACAAGATTTTCAATAAATTTTAACTAGGCTGACCTTCCTATCCATACACTTTATAATGCTTTAATGGAGTATCCAAGAGCACTCCTACAGGGTATAGTTAGAGGATACTTGAGCAGGCATAGTAAATGTACTCTGACACGTATGACCTGATTCTTAGAACTCCTTTGTTAACAAAATAACCAAGAAGCCCACTGACTTAAAGGCATGGCTTCTCAATTTTTAACATGTGTACAATTCTTGTTAAAATGCAAAGTATAATTCAGTAGATAAAGTGTGGGATCTGAGATTCTGCATGGCTAACACTCTCTACCAGGCCCCCAAAGTTTTCTGACTATACTTCAAGTCAAAAAACTGTGGGTTACTATTAAATTCAGGCTTTAATTAGCCAGGCTAGCAGATTTAACACCATTCCCTGTGCATTGCATCCCTAATCCCTAGGGAAGCGAACCCATACCATTAGATTTAGCCTGATTCAATTTTATTCTTTGTATTTAGTGGTTGAATTCTCTTATAATTCATCACCATTCTTGTCTCTAAGCATTTTGTTAATCTAAGTAGGAAATACTCTATAATTCCTATATCTTCTCGAGAAGTCTCAGCACTTCTGAGCTATGCTGTCATCAAAATCTCAATATGGGCTTGGAATGAAAGAGGGCTAGTGAGAGAATAAGTTTTTCTTTTGAGGAAGTTACCCCAGAGGGCATTTAAAGTTGTTTGTTAATTTTAATGAAGAAAGTCTGATCTCTTATAAGGGGAGGGGATTGGTTTTACTTCCAAAGGCTAGCAAATTTCAAGGGAAATTGAGATGTCAGAGATCTAGACTTCATTCAAATCTGTCCAGATGTCTCTGTCCCAAGTCCTTAAACCCAATTTCCATATAACAGCATACTTACTTTAGCATGTAATCCTTTTTGATTGTGCACTTAAATGATTTAGCTTCTCTACTATCTACCACCAGACTCTGGATTTAATCCTCAGGCTTGTCTGCCCTGCCACTTCAAGGCTTTCTTTAAGGCTCCACAAAAACTTTCTGATTCTTGAATCCTGATTTGGAAAATTCAAGGTTTTCAGTCTCTCTCTCTCTCTCTCTCTCTCTCTCTCTCTCTCTCTCTCATTCTCTCTCTCCTCTGTCTTTCTCTCCCCTCCTTTTCTCCTTCCCTCTCTTCTTCCCTTCCTCTTTCCCTTTTTTTCTTTCTCTCTCTCTCTCACTCTTTCTTTTTTAAAATATGCCCTTAAGGGCATTCAGAAGCAGGTAGCAAGTCCATCACAAAAGTCTTTGTTGTCATCAAGTGTCACCATTCATTTGTCACTATAGTGACTAAATCTCATAACCACTTAAATTCTCAAAGCTTTTCTTTCTATCTGTATTACATCCCATTCTACAACTTATAATAATTTGCATGATTTCTGTTCTACTGTATACTATAGATTACTAGTATCATATTCCCTACCAAAAAGTTAACTAAGAATTATCCACTATCTGAACAATCAAATCTCAAAATCTTATGTTCTACCTAGGACAATTTTCTTTCATTACTACATTGTATGGCTATCTCAAAGTTGGACTGAAGTGTGACCTCAGTTCACATGTATTGAGCTAAACATTTTGATTTCAGTATTAATTTAGGGACTGTAAAATTAATCACTCTATGATACAAGCCATTACTTATATCTCAATAACCTAAATTGTTTTGTATTCTTTAATAATTACTCTAATTTGGGTAATTTCTCCTGAATACAAAAATTATAATATAGAATTTTTTTACAAAAATGTTAAATTAAGGATATTTTATAACAACATGAAATAGAAAATAAAAATAATGTTTAAAAACTATGTAATGTGATTATTTTTAATCCTGTTGGATTTATTTTTAAAAGCTGGATTAGAAATTTACATATCATTGCATGTAAACCACAAAAATGAACAAAGCAATCCATAGACTTTGGATTGTGAAAATATGGATGCTGTTTTGTTTCTTTTTTATTCGTTATTAGTCTGAAGAGAGAATAGTTTTAAGTGGCTTTGGACACTCTGGTTAAATTGAATTTTTTTTTTTTTTTTATTAACCTTGGTTTAAAAATGTTGCTTTTCTCAGAGTTCCAAGGTTATAGAATTGCCATTGTGTTCTTTCTAAATTTGCAAAAGTGTTAAATCACAAAGTACTGTTTCCTAGGTCCACAAAAGTTCCCATTTATCTTAATCCATGAAGCTGCAAATACAGCAGATAATTATATTTCTCTCAAGATAACAAAGCCCATTCAGTTTAGGTGGGAATGGAAACAAGTATACTACAATATTGGAAGCCAAAATAATTAATGAAATTATTCTGCACTGTCTGCATTATTTCTTGTCTTTTAATCCATGTTTGCCTTGTTTTCCGATAATTAATGTTAAAATAAATACCCTTTCCTGCTTTCCTTACTGGTAATGGCTATTTACCATGATGGACTGAGCAGGATTTTTTAAAGAAATCCAAGCATTATCACACACATTGTTATCTTCCTTGATGGAATAAAATCTTGGTGAATAAGTTAATACAATTATCTTGTCACTAAAATTGACTCCTCCAAATAACAATAAAGTCATCCGGGATTGGACACATTTGTTGTTGCAAGGAGAAATATCACAGGTAATGAGTGCTAAAATTTTTAAAGCTTTTTAATTAATGTAAATACCAAAATAATGAAAACTGAGTTTATCAGAAGTGAGAAATTAGTGAAAAAATAACTCATGTTTTTATTTTCAAATTGCATATTTCTTAGCATTTTTCTATGATAGTTTTCTTATATCAATTAGTATGGAAAACCTAAATTAATTGATATACACACAAAAATTAAAGACTTTTTTTAATATTAAATGTTTATATTTGCTATCACAGTGTTATAAAGATGTCCAAAAGGCATATGATTTATCCATGTAGTCTTATTACCTTATATAAGTGTATTTTTATTTATTTTTATTTTTTAATTGCAGTTGACATTATTATTATTATTATCGATAATATTTTATAGTAGTTTCAGATATACAGCATAATGGTTACATATCTATGTAATTTATGAAGTGATCCCCCTCATTAAGTCTAGTACCCACATGACACCATAAATAGTTATTACAATTTTATTTATTATATTACTTATGCTATACTTTACATACCCATGACTATTTTGTAACTACCAATTTGTAGTTAATTCCTTCACATTTATCACCCAGATTCCCCAACCTCCTCTTCTATCTGACAACCATCATTTTGTTCTCTGTATCTATGAATCTGTGTCTGTTTTGTTTGTTCATTTATTTTGCTTTTTAAATTTCACCTATGAGTAAAATCATACAGTATTTCTCTTTCTCTGTCAGACTTATTTCACTTCATGTAATACCCTATAGGTCTATCCATGTTGTCACAAATGTAAGATTTCATTTTTATTTTTTACGACTGAGTAATATTTCATTGTATAAATGTACCACCTCTTTTTTATCCAGTCATCTATTGATGGACACTTCAGTTGCTTCTATATCTTGGCTATTGTATATAGTGCTACAGTGAACAAAGTGGTGCATATATGTTTTCAAATGAGTGTTTTTGGATTGCTTCAGATAAATACCCAGAAATGGAATTGCTCCATCATGAGATAGTTCTATGTTTAATTTTTTGAGAAACTTCCAAATGTTTCCATAGTGGCTGCACCGATTTTCAATCCCACCAACAGAGCACAAAGGTTCAATTTACTCCACATCTTTGCCAATACTTGCTGTTTTATGATTTATCAAGATACCATTGTGACAGGTGTGATATCTCATTGTGGTTTTATCTTGCATTTCTCTAATGATTAGGGATGTTGAACATCTTTTCATATGTCTATTGACCATCTATATGTCCTCTGTGGAGAAATATCTATTCAGGTCCTCTGACCATTTTTAATTTTGTGTGTGTGTGTGTGTGTGTGTGTGTGTGTGTGTGTGTGTGTGTGTGTTAAGTCATATGAGTTCTTTATAAATTTGGCATATTAACTCCTTGTTGAATGTGTCATTGGGGAATATCTTCTCCTATTCAATAGGTTTTTTTTTTTTTTTAAATTTTGTCAGTGGTTTCCTTGTGGTGCAAAAACTTCTTATTTTGATATCCCATTTGTCTATTTTTTTCTTTTATTTCCCTTACCCAAAGAAATATATCATAAAAATATTACCAAGAGCAATGTCAAAGAGTTTACTGTCTATCTTTTTTTCTAGGAGTTTAATAAATGGTTTTAGGTTTTATATTTAAGTCTTCAATTCATTTTGAGTTTATTTTGTATGTGTTGTAAGAAGGTGGTCTTGTTTCATTTTTTGCATGTGTCCATCAAGTTTTCCCAACATTATCTATTGAATAGGATATCTTTACTCCATTGTATATTTTTTGTCTCCTTTGTCATAGATTAATTGTCCATATAGGTGTGAGTTTATTTCTGGGCTCTCTATTATTGTTGTGTGTGTGGCTATTTTTATGCCAGTAGCATGCTATTATGATTTCTGTGGTCTTGTAGTATAGTTGAATATCAGGTGCCATGATACCTTCAATCTCTCTCAAGATTGCTGTGGCTGTTCTGGGTCTTTCATGATTTTATATAAATTTTAAGATTATTTGATCTAGTTTGTGAAAAATCTTCATTGGTATTTTGATAGAGATTGCACTGAATCTACAGATTGCTTTGGGTAGTATGGACATTTTAACAATATTAATTCTTCCTATTTGTGTGCATGGTATAAACTTCCATTTAGTACCTTCAGTTTCTTTCTTCAGTGTCTCATAATTTCTGAGAGCAGGTTTTTTTTGTTTTGTTTTGTTTTGTTTTACCTCCTTGGTTAAATTTATTCCTAAGTTTTTTTTCTAATTTCTTGGTTAAATTTATTCCTAAGTTTTTTTTCTAATTTCTCTTTCTGGTAGTTTATTATTAGTATGTAAAAATATAAATGATTTCTGAATATTAATTTTGTATCCTGCTACTTTACTGAATTCATTTATCAGATTGGTGAGATCTTTAGAGTTCTCTCTATATAGGATCATGTCATCTGCAAATAATGACAGTTTACTTCTTTCTAATTTGGATGACTTTTAATCTTTTTCTTATCTGATTTTCATGGTTAGGACTTCTAATACTGTGTTGAATAAAAGTAGTGAAAATGGACATCCTTGTCTTAGTACTGATCTTAAGGAAAACACTTTTAGCTTTTAATCATTGAGTAAGCTGTTATTTATGGGTTTGCCATATATGGCCTTTAATACATTGAAGTATATTCTCTCTATTCCCACTTTGCTAAGAGTTTTTATCTAAATGGATGCTGGATTTTGTCAAGTGCTTTTGCTGCATCTATTGATATGATCATATGATTTTTATCTTTCATTTTGTTTTTGTGGGGTATCACATTAATTCATGTGCAGACATTAAACCAACCTTGAACCCCATGAATAAATTCCACTTGATCATGGTATAAACTTTTGAAATGTGTTGCTAAATTTGGTTTGCTAATATTTTTTGAGGATCTTTGTACCTATATTCATCAGAAATATTAGTCTGTAATTTTTTGTAATATCTTTGATTTCAGAATCAAAGTAATGATGGCCTCATAAAAAGAATTAGTGAGCCTTGTTGGGAGCCATTTCTGCTGCCTGTCTTGCAGACAGGGTTAAAGTTGCTTGCGAAGTACAAAGGCTTGCAGAGCTGATAAACTTTGAGGTTAATGATTGCTCAAGGAAGGAGTCTTGCTTGAGAAAGCAGGCTGAACAATACTTGATCTAAGGAACAAGGAATGACTGATGGGATTTAGGAGAGGGTTGCTGGAACAATGGATGAAACACAGGGAGCTAGTGCAAAGGTCAGCGATTGTGTGCAAAACTGTGGCTTTTGTTTGATATGCAATTTGAAGTGTATAAATATGCTGTGCTAAATAAACTTGGGGGCAGTATTTACTGTTGCCCTCCCGACTCTATTCTTTGTCTCTCTCTCTTAGCCTCTCTCTTTTTTTCTCAGCCTTGCTCCCCCTTTCAGGAACTGTTCGCTCTGAACCCTTCACTGCAGGCTGGCTCCGGCAGAGCCTTCCCTCTTCTCAAAAAGTTTTGAATAGTTTGAGAAGCATAGGTGTTAATTCTTTTAATGTTTGATAAAATTCACCTGTGAAACCATCTGGTCCAGAATTTTTGTTTGTTGGGAGTTTTTTTAATTACAGATTCAATTTTATTAATAGTAATTGGTCTGTTCAGATTTTCTGTATCTTCTTGATTCAATCTTCAACGATTGATTGTATGTTTCTGGAAATTTATCCATTTCTTCTAAATTGTTCAATTTGTTGACTTTCTTATTTTATTTATTTGGGTCCTCTCTCTTTTTTTCTTGGTGAGTATAGTTAAAAGTTTATCAATTTTGTCTATCTTTTTGTAACGGGTCATGAGAACTTATGTATTTAAGACGGCGATGTAAGATCTAAGATGGCGGAATGGAAAATTTTAAATTCCCCCAGCAAGGTAGACTGCAATCCCCTCTGACCAAGGGCCGGAATTCTCCGCCCAGACATCCTATTTGCTTGCTTAAAGGTCAGGCCATAATCAGGCCATATGGTTAGCCAATAAGGAACTGCAACCTGTCCTGCGTGTGCCAAGTCAGCCCGCCATAAACCTAATATAAGGAACCCCATGCTAAGGATTGGGGCTCTTGTTCTCACTGCTGCGGCAGTGGAGGCTTGAGCCCGGATTCGAATTCATAATAAAATTTTCTTTTTGATTCTAATTCGGCTCTGAGGTCATCTTGTCCGGGTGCGGTCCATAACATTTTCAAAGAACCGACTCTTGGTTTTATTGATCTTTTGTATTCTTTTTTTTAGACTCTATTGTATTTATTTCCACTGTGATCTTTATTATTTCCTTCCTTCTACTTACTTTAAGTTTTGTTTGTTCTTCTTTTCTTTTAGATGTAATGTTAGATTGTTTATTTGAGATTTGTTTGCTTGTTTGTTTTTTGAGGTAGGCCTGCATTGCTATTTTGCTATGTCCTATAGATTTGGGGTTAGTGTTTTCATTTTCATTTGTCTCAAGGTATCTTTTGATTTATTTCTTAATCATATTGTTAATCCATTCATTGCTTAATAGCCTCCATATGTTTGTGTTTTTCTTTTTTTTTTTTATAATTTCTATTTTTATATTATTGTAGTCAGAGAAGACATTTGATATAATTCAATCTTCCTGAATTCATTGAGATTTGATTTGTGGTCAAATATGTGGTCCTGCTTGGAAAATGTTTCATTGAAAAGAATGTATATTCTTCTACTTAGGGGTGAAATACTCTAAACATATTAATTAAATCTATCTGCTCCAGTGTGTCATTTAAGGCCCCTATTTCCTTGTTGATTTTAGGTCAGGAAGATCTAGGCACTGATGTCAATGGGGTCTTAAAGTCTCCTATTATTACTGAATTACTGTTGATGTTTCCCTTTATGTCTGTCAATATTTTTTATATATATTAAGGTGCCTCCATTTTGGGTGCAAAAATGTTTATAAGAGTTTTTTCCTCTCATTGGATTGATTCCTTTATCATGATGAGATCTCCTCCTTTGTTTCTTCTTATAATCTTTATTTTAAAATCTGTTTTATCTGATATAAGTATTGCTACCCTAGTTTTTCTGTTTGTTTTTAATTTTTAATTAATTAATTAATTAATTTATTTATTTATTTATGCTATTCTGATTGGTTGCTTTCTGCTACCTTGTCTTCCAAATTGCTGATTCAGTCCTCCTCTTTATCTAATCTGGTACTGATTCCTTCTAGTATGTTCTTCATTTTAGTTATTCATTTCTGACTGGGTCTTTCTTATGGCTTTTATTCCTTTTTTATGCTATCTGTTAAAATTTCTCCTAAGTTCCTTGAGCATTCCTGTAACCAGTGTTTTGAACTCTGTATCTGGTAGATTGCTTACCTCTATTTTGTTTAGTGCTTTTTCTGGAGTTTTCTCCTGGGTTTGTTTGTTTGTTTGTTTTTAATTGAGTCTTTATCTCCTCATTTTGGCTGTCTTTCTGTGTTTGTTTCTATGTATGAGGTAGATCTGCTACATCTCCCAGCATTGGCAGAGCGGCCTTATGTAGTAGGTGTCTTGTGGGGTCTAGTGGCACAATCTCCCTGATCACCTGAGCTGGGTACTCCAGGAGTGTCCCTTGTGTGAGTTGTGTGTGCCCTCCTGTTGTAGTTGAGCCTTGATATCAGCACATTAGTGGGTAGGATTGGTCCTCAGGCTTTCTGGCTGTGAGGACTGGCCATGACCACAGCATATTAGCTCCTGTGTGGTGGCTGACCCTGTGGAGCAGAATTTGCCCCAGAAGGCTCTGTTTCCTGTGAAGACCACTCTTTTGGTGTATCATTTGTCAGTCTAAAAGAGTAGTGTTCTCTTGTGGTCCAAAGCTAACCACAGGGTGTGTTGATTGTGGCTCTCATGCAGGCCAAAGTCAGCAGCTGCATGTGACCAGCCCAAGGCTACCTGGTAGGAGCTACGATGTGATCTTCAGTTGGTAGCTGCCTATGATGAACCTGTAGGCATGTGGGAGAGACCATACTATGAACAGAGGCTGGCTGGCACCAGTAATGGGCCTGGAGAAGCTCAGCAAAAGGCTCAGGGTACACTGTGGCCTGCTGCCACGTATTGCCTGCTCATATGTTTCAGCCACTGATAGAGCCCAGGGTGTTACACAAGTTAGATAAGAAAGGGTATCAGGGAGTCACAAGGGTGGGGTGAGTGGTGTTTACCAGGTTAATGCAGATTCAGATTTGTTGCCAGAACTAAGCCCAGGGCCACTCAGCAAAAGGGCACACTGAGGTCATCTGCCACCTATCTGGGTCCTATGGACCTTTGAGAGTTTTTTAAAAAAGACTAAAATGAAGGCCAAGTCCAGCTGCCTGTTGCCAAAATAGCCTCCCTCTGATGGTATGTGAGTTGTTGGGTAGGACAGGGTCCCAGGAAGTTACCAGGATAGAACAAGTGGAGGATGGCTCAACTCAGGAAAGACGTCTGCCTGCCTGCTGGCTGTGTGGGAGAAGGGCTCAGTACAGAGACAATGTCAGCCATCCCTCTAGCCCTTGCCTCGCATGCACACAACCCAGTTTCTCCCTGTATTCTCTGGTACCCCTCGAGCTGCTGTTCATCTGTCAGAGCCCATGGTGAGTACCTGTGAGTGAATCTGAGTGCAAGTCCTTTAAGAGAACACCTGGGTTTTCAAAAGCCTTCCGAGGGATGAAATCCCTACTGCAGAGGCTGGCAGCCTTATCTTTTGAAGGGAGAGAAAAATGATTCCTTTTCTCTCTACTTTTACTAGATTTAAGCCATTAGTCATTTATATTTGACCTCATCAGTAACGAATAATATCTAAACCCTAGCTTAAATTAATATGACATTTGGAACACTTCTCTATTATTTTAGAGTTAATCGTTTCTTTTCTGTGTTTTCAAAGTGCTCAGATTTCAACCATAGCTTGGAATTTAATGGAATCATTAGAGATTACATTATCAAAAGAATGCCTTTTTGGGTATTTGGAATATTTAATACTGAATTTCAAGAATGACAACAAAATGTCCCCAAGTGAGGAGTATAAGTGGAGCCATTATTCCCTTGAACTTTAAATCCTAGACCCATATATGCATATTTATTGGGGATACAAGGTCATATGGATGTCTCTGATTTAGTTTACATACTGAAATCCAGAGCACATCACTCCATCATTACAAAATACTGATTTAGTGCTTGATGTTTCAGTTGTATCTGAGAAAGCTATCCCAGGACTCTATTATGCCAGCTGTTTCTGTTTGATATAGTATATGATACAACCAATGGATTCTATGGTCATGGGCTTACTCCTTCAGCTCCTTCAAGATCAAATAGATCCTTGTTTGGATGCTTTGTTGATTGGGATTCCATAAGTGTGAATCAAGGTCTCAGTGTTGCTGATTGAAGATCTATGAGGAAGAAAAACAAACCCACCCTGGAATTAAATGTTCATTCATATAAGAAAAAAATTGATACTTTCAGTACATTAAGAACCTGATGTAGTCAGTCAATTTGCTGCCAAGTGCCCAAATGCTCTCTACAAGTAATGATGTTTATAAAGGAATCTCAGCACTGAGATGTGTATTACAGATGTGTCAGAAACTCAGGGGTGGCTCTAGCTAGATCTTTCTTGATAAGTGGTCTTTCATGATATTGAACCTAATCACAGCCTCCATCTCTGCCACCATGAACCTTTAATGTATATATGTATAATCTCATCATTGGAATTCCCACCGGGAAAAAAAAATGCTGGCTGGTGTCAACTGGACAAGTTTTTTTTGTTTTTGTTATTGTTGTTTGTTTATTTGTTTTTAGCTACTCAATTATTATTCTTCCATGGTGAATGTTTCCTGGTGTGTGTTAAGATATGATTCAAAGACCTTTGCACTTTATGCCCTCCCCCATATGTCCACCATCATGCTTTCTGCCCATGATCTCCTATCTCCAATATTTCAAATTTTTGCCTTTCAGTTAACCACTATTATTGCCACACAGTCCATTGAGCCTATGAGTTCAAATATATTCTACATTTGTACCACTTACACTTTCACAGACAGTAAGTGGAGAGATGTACCTTCCAAAACTAAATCTATTAAGATGATTTTTGCTCACCACTTCTTTCAAAGCTATCTCTGATTATTCTCTATCTTCTGATTATTCAGTCATCATTCATTTTTGTCTTGCATATACATCCTAAGCCAACCCATCTGTAAATTAAATTTAGGCTGTATTCTTTTCCTCCAAAATGTTGTATGGGATGTCTTGTATATATGTAGGTATGAGCTAAGGGAGTTGAGATGCAACTGTGGTAATTTCTTAAATATCTGGGCTGGCTGCTAATATATCTTACATGTCCTTTAGTCTAGCTTGAGCTTGATTATTGATATATCATTTCTGCCTACAGTAGAATAATGCTAGGTCAAATAAAATGTATGCCTTGGTGTGTCCAAAAGGATGCAGGGCCCAGTACTTTTCTCAAGGAATGTGTAATTATATGTTTAGATGGCAAAGTCTTGTTCCTGAACTTTAGGGCCCTTTTCTATAATTCTAATAGAATTTGCTGTAAACTCCACATGGCATCAATTTCTATCACTGATGCCTTCATCATAATAGACTTGGTGGTTATTATGGTCCAAATGGTAAGGCTTGGGATGCTTTTAAGTGGGACCTTTTTCAGGTCCCACTTAAAAGGAGCAGCCTTTTGTATTTCCCACATATATACCAGAATAGTAATTCTAGTAGTGTTATGTGTTGTCCCAAGAGTCTAAAGAGACCCAAAGGCTGTCGTACTTTCTTATTAGTATAAGGAGATGCAAGATGGCCAAAATGTCTTTTCCTTTGAAGGGGATGTCTTGGTTTGCCCTGAGTAATGAGCCATTGTAAACTATGCTGAAGTGGATAATCTTTGATTTTTTTATAGGGTTTATTTCCAACTCTCCATAAACGTACTAAGGATTTCATTATATAAGACACCTCTTGATCATCTTGCTTAATAATATGGTGCCAATGATGTAATAAATCAATGTGATATTTTTATGAATATCCTGATGGTACAGATCTCTTTGAACTATGTCAAAAAAGAGTTGATTGGCCTTAGCATCACCCCGAGGCAAAAATGCAAGTATATATTTTTGTCTGTGTCATATGAATGTAAACTTTGATTTTTTTTTAAATTTGAGAGAAATACATGCACTGAAGCTATGGTTGCAGACCATGTTCTAGAAGCAGCATTAATCTTCAGCAGCAATAGTTTATCTGGCATGTAAGATGCTCCCAGCACTAGTTTCGTTGAGATTGTGATAATCTACAACTATTCTCTGGTCTCTACCTCCTTTCTACAGGGATCGTGCTGGTAAATTAAACAAAGATATGATAGATACTACCACTGCTGCATCATTTATATCTTTAAAGATAGCACTAATCTTTCCCACCTTCCTAAGACATGATCTTGTCTTTCATTTTCTTGTCTCTGTAGGGGAATAGTCATAGGGACTTCCACTTGTCTTCTCCACTTTGATAGCTCTCATGGCACAGGCCATGGTCATATATAAGGGAGTTACTTCAACTACTAGGTACCTCAATTCAAATTACACATTCATAGGCTGAGGAAAGACATCAGGTGGTTCTGTGGACCCAATACAACAGTTAGCTGAACTTTGGTGACCAGAATTCCACTTTTTAATTGGCTTCCACCCCAACAGGAAAATCCTAATGACATTTTAGTTCTCCAGGTATGAATATTAATTCAGATCCTGCATCCAGCAGACCTCAACATGTCTGAGTAATGTTTTTTTGTTTTTTGTTTTTTGTTTGTTTGTTTTTTTTTTACCAGTAGTCAGCTGTAGGAAAGAAGAAGGGAATCTTTGATGTGATATTGTTGAGTTCTTTGATATGGGGACCCAGTTATCTCTTCAGTCAATGGGACAGAACAGTGATTCAGATCTGGGAAATGTCAAGGAATTGTGACTTTATAAAAAATTATTTATTTTAATTAGTCATTTATACAGTACATTAGTTAGAAATCTATATAGTTCATAAAACAATCTCCCCAATTGCTGCCTACCTCCCCTTACCCTCCATCTAGCCAACATATTAATGCTAACTGTATTTCCTATGTTGTGCTTCCCATCACTGTGACATTCTATCAGCTACTAATTTGTACTTTTTTAACCCTTCACCCCATTCTCTCAACTCCCTCCCTTCTCTCTGTCACCAAATTGTCCACTATATTTGTGAGTCTGTTTTTGATTAGTTTATTCTTTTTATTCCTTAGATTCCTCATATAAGTGAAATTATATAGTATTTAGCTTTATCTGCTTGACTTAAATACCTTCTAGGTCCATCAAAGCAATAACTTTTTCCATCTTCTTTCTTTTAGTCTGTGTGTGTCTTTTAATCTGAAGTGAGTCTTTTTTTTTTTTTTTTTTTTTTTTTTTATTCTCAAAGAAGTCCCTCAAGCATTTCCTGTAATACTGGCTTGGTGGTGATAAATTCCTTTGGCTTATTTTGTCTGGGAAACTCTTTATCTGTCCTTCAACTCCAAATGATAGCTTTGCCAGATAAAGTATTCTTGATTGTAGATCTGGGTCTTCATCATGTTGCAGTATTATATGCCAAGCCTTTCTGTCTTACATAATTTCTTTTGAGAAATCAGCTGCCCGTTTTATGGGTGTTTCCTTATAAGTATCCGTTTTTCCCTTGTTGCTTTTAACATTCTTTCTTTGTATTTAACCTTTGGCATTTTAATTATGATGTATATTGATGTGGGCCTCTTTTGATCCCTATTTTTGGAATTCTCTGAACTTCCTGGGATTTTGTGTCTATTCCCTTCACCAGGTTAGAGAAGTTTTCCAGCATTATTTCTTCAAACAGCTGTTCAACATCTTGATTTTCTTGAGTTAAGTCAATCAGATGGATGTTTTGGCCTTTAATAGTGTCCTGTATGCTCCTTAAATTATTTTTATTGTTTTGACACCTTATCTCTTGTCATTCTGCTTGCATGGCCTTGGCTTTCTCATCCTCCAGATAGGGCAATTGATCTTTTGCTTTATTCACTTTGTTTATTCCATTTAATATATTTCTCATCTCAGATAATGTGTTCTTCATTTCAGAATGGTTCCCTTTTATAATTTAATGTTTTTTATCACTTGGTTGAAGTTTTTTACACTTCCTAAAAGTTCGTTGAGCATCTTTATAACCAGTGTTTTGAACTCTGCATCTGTTAGATTACTTGATTCCATTATATCTGGATCTCTATTCTGTTCTCTCATATGGCTTCTGCTTCCTCATATGGCTTCTGCTTCCTTGTCTTCCATTTTAGTTGTCTTTCTATTTCTGTTTCTATGTACTAAGCAAAGCTCCTAAATCTCCCGGTTTTATTAGTGTGGTCTTGTGAAGTAGGTGTCTGTCCAGTGGTACAGTACTGAAAGGAGTTCAGCTGCAGGCCAAACTTAGCCAAAGCATCTAGCCCTGTGGGGCCACCTGTTAAGATCCATCAAGTGTTCCACAGATGCTGTGCATTTAGTTGCTTCAAAGGTCACACCAGAAACTGAGGCCAGATGCCTCCAGTGTGAGTCTAGGCGCTGCTCACCAAGGAGCAACTGTCTCACTGAGCATATACCTGGATGTAGCTTGGGTGGGGCTGTGAGTTGGGGGAGGTGGAGTTTCAGGGAATCCACTGGGCAGAGCGACCTCTGTTATCCAGTTTGATGACATCACAGCTATGGCAGTGCTGTGTCCAGCACACTGGTACAGGGGAGAGCTCAATAGGAAACAATGGATACCACCAGCACCTTTGTACAGAGTGAGTCTCACCTTGGCTCTCACTCTGACAATGTGTCCCTGTAAGTCCTTGGTGGCCCCCGCGCACGCAGCTGAATTGGCACTGGCACTCAGAGCAACCAGGTCTGTCATCGTGAAAATCCACTTATGGACATAGCCCCTTAAGGGGTGTCTGCCACTGCCACAGCCTCTGTCTCATTCAGCCACTGGAGACCAGGCAGCTCCATGTCATCACCCTGTCCTATGTTCTGCCATTGCAGAGTGATTTCTTGTATTTCTCCCTATTTGTATGGCTTGTTCATCTAGATCCCAGGTGATTTTTCCTTGCTGCTGCTCCCTGTTTCCGTCACAACTTTGATTTGGTCACCAGAAGGATGAACAGAGCCTCTAGCATCTATGACATCTTTTTTGGTCTCTCTAAGGATTGTGACTTCTTATTGAGACATAACTTCACCTTTATGTTCATCATTCTTGCTTTTTTTTTAAAAAAAAATTCTTGTTTGCTGCCTTTTTTTTTTTTACCTTGCCCCTAAGAATGTAAGGTTTTATTAATCATATCCACAACTTTCTATAGGTCAAACCTCCTTGTCTTGCCTTCCAACCATGCTGATCATTTTGATAACAATTATGCCCTATCTGAGGAAAGACATCAGGTGGATCTGTGGTCCCAATGTAATAACAGCTGGACAGTATAGTTTAAATACTGCCATTTGATGTCAAGTGGTTCAGATTTCTTCATCTCCATTGGTGTTAACAAATAAAGCACTGAATCATCCTCTTCTACCAGCAACCCTCATTCACAGTGCAAAGCCACTGCTGCATTTTCTAGTGATGTTGGTGACTCTTTCTTTAGCACATGTTGAATAACATGGTAACTGGTAAGTACTCTGGGCCTTCCTATGAAAACAAACGTTCTGGGGGCATACTTGTTCTTACATAATATATCCACTCCATACTTTCCTGATTATTTTAATTGCTACTTGCACCTGAAATTTCAGACATTTCAATTTTGTTCACTACGACCTATTGCTTGAAGCCGACCTAGCATTGAGTTTTCATCATCCCTTAGGGTCCTTGCCAGGGTGGGAAAAGCTGTACTAAGAGAGAGTGCTCCAAATTTAATAAACCCTTCATTTAGTTTGTGGTTGTCCCTCTTGATCAAGCACCTTCAGAATCCAGTATCAAGGATACTCTCTTGGCTCCTGCTGGTACATGTTGGTTAATCTTATAATGCCTTTGTTCCTTTCCTTACAAAACTCAATGTGCGCCATGCTGGGTTTTGCTGTGATCATATTCTAGCTATTGACATAGAATTCAAGAGAACAGGTAGGAAAGATCCTAAGGATAACTACTTTTGCCTTTTCAAGGAGAGATATCTGCATTGTCTTCCTGCAAGAGGGGAGTGTACTCTTTATTTAAATAATAAGGTGTAATTAAAATAAATTTTACATATACTTCCTTCTGAAATAACTTCTGTATTAATAGTAATACAAATTTCTCACGGGCTTAAATTTAAATAAACTCATATTTTACAAACTGCCAATAATTTCACAACTATTCTATGTTGTGGTTGAAGCCAAATTACTGTATTTTCTCTTGTTGTGTTGTTTTAATATGAATATACATAATACTGTTTAAAGGGGCTTAAAACTGTTTTTATTTAGCTTGTTCATTTAACATTTAAGCTAATGTTATAAGTAGTTACCTAATAATCATAAATAAATTCCCTGTGCAGTGAATACCACAATGCCAAGGAGTTCTGTTTAATAACACAAATATAATACTCTTGTGGTTGGTCTTTAGTTAACAACTTCTATTGGTCTATTTAACTTAGTCATTTCTAGTGAATAGGCCTGTAATACAAATCAATGAGTTAATACTAGACCAAGAGTCATTAATAGAATATTGAAGCAAATGCTTCTTGTTTTACATGTATGTTAAATTTCCCCTCAACTTCACTTATTACTATGTAACTAAAATATTTTAAAAACTCACTCATAAAAACACAGATTAAAACACCCGATTACACTTATGAAAATTTAGAAAGCAAAACTATATGACTTTTAAAAATAAAAAAAAATTGGTAGAAAGTTACATATTATAGGATATATTGTCTTTTTTTTTTCCAACATGACTCAGTTTTAAAACGTTTACTTATTCACTGGAATGATATTTGGATGTTTGGCTATTGCTTATAGATATTTGGTCTGAAGTTAAAATTCCATGTAGAGTCCATTTATGTTCATGTTTGGTTTGCTGGGTTATAGTCTCCTTGCTGATTTGGTTGCCTCAAAGGGAGCAAAGTACTTTAGCCTAGTTCATTTTCAGCAAGTTGATAACTTTGCCTTTGCACATCAGTTATCTTGAATCACAGCTGCCTCTGTTACGTGTTATGTCATTCCACATTTCACTCTGTGCAAAATACAGATTTGGTTTAATGCTTTCTGACCTTCCATGCAAGCTGGATAACTCACACAATATTATACAAAAATAATGAGCATTTAACAGGGTCCTAGTCTAATTTATAGTGAAGTTTTAGTACTCAAAATCAAAATCAACTGAGTAAGTCATGTTGGGAGAAAGTGGCCTAGAAAAAAAAAATGAAATGATAGCAACCATTTTTTATTGTATTTCTTTATTGTAATATAAAATAGAAAAATCTTATGACTTTCATAGTTGATCTGCATACAGAACATTGAAAATTGGTTTTTGTAGTCAAAACCCCTAAATTTGTGAGTAGACAGAAATCAATGTGAGCATTCAAGTAGGAAAAGTAAAGTCTGTAATTTTGGACAGCCTACTGTGTATTCAGATATGTATTCCTTTGAAATAAAATTTACATTTCATAGAAAACATTTTAAACAAATTCAGTGATAGACTTTGGTTTTCTTCAAGTCTATCACATTTTATGCATTATATTTTTCTTTGTTACAAAAAAGAAAAGAAGAAATTAAAGTGTTCTTACTGGTAAATGTTCTCATGGCTATTGAAAAATTTAAATAGAAGAGTTAAGCATATGTGCTAAGAGGAAATATAAACAAATTCAAGGTATATATATAAATTTCCATAATTTTATGAATTAGTATTTTTCATGTTTGCAATATTCCACAATTTTTGCTCTGATGAACAGGGAATATCCAGCCTTGGCTTTCACATATCAATCTTGCTTCATAATTAGAGACCCATTCTCCCCCTAAACAACTGATTTCCTATTGTACCAAGTTTAATGAAGAAGATCCAGATAATATATTACTCTTGCCACTTTAAGTAGTATTTTTACTTGTTCTCTCAGTGAGTTTTTTCCTTTTTTCTTGATGGCAAATCTCATATGTGACTAAATAATGTATGCAAAAACAATGTAGTTCCTAAAAATTATTTTTAATATTTTTGAATTCTATAATTTTCCTGTTTGTTCTTTTATAGTACTTAATATTCTTCATATCAGGCTTAACAAGTGATGCCAAACATACCAATACCCTGAGACACCATGGTTATGAAGCACTGTCTTATAGCTTTTCTTCTGTACATACAACTTATGTACAAAAAGAAACTGTAAACTGTGACTTAACAGACATACAGATTATTCCCACAATAGGGATAGCTGTCTCATTCTTCCTTTGCCAAGACTAAGAGTGATGGGTTATATGTGAAGTAGTGATAAAAAGCTTGTTGGGGGAACACTTGATCAGGAAGAAGGGAGAGGGAGAGTAAGAAATACACATAGAGAAGTAAATATAAAGATAAATTAAAATATATTTCAAAGAAAAGAGGGAGTCAAATGTCATTCATTTGTATAATTAGAATAAAATATAATTCTACAAAATTCACAAAAACAGATATGATAGCAATGGAATAGGCAGAGCAATTCCCAATGGTCACACAGGCTGGAAATAGTTTGCTTTCTTACCAGAGGAAAAAGGCCTCACAACATATGAAACACTGGGTACAGTGCTCAGAAGAATCATGCCTTAGATTTTTCATCAGAAATCATGCATGTCAAGCACAATGAAAATAAAATTTGTAAGTGCTAAGGAAAAAAAATCAAACTATAATCCCATACTTAGTGAAAATAAAAGACTTTTTCAAATATTAAGGAAGTTGAGATAATTTATTGCTGGCAGAATCATCTTAAAAATTTATTGGAATTTTTACAGGCACAAAGAAAACAATAGCAGATGGGAAACTGGATAGAGATGTTTTAATATCTGGGTACAGTTGTTGTAAGGGCCAGTATACTGATTTACCCATATTCCTGGAGTTTGTACCCAGCCCTATTTCCTACCAGGTAGACCCTAGACTAAATGTCTATGACTCAATGGCTTGGGACTTTAAAAAGTGCCGTTGAGCCTTTTAGCCTCTCAGCTTCATCTTCCAGAAAGACTTTCTTACAGGTAAGACAGCCACAAAGCTACATTCACTTCTCTGGATTTCTCTTTTTCTACATCATGGCCCAGTATCTTGTTAGGTCTCTGATGTCTTCAAACAGACATTTTAAAACTATATTTTTCAAACAGCACAGAAAAAAAAATAAGGTGAAATCTATATGAGAACTCTCTGTACTCTCCACTTAATTTTGCTCTGAACTTAAAACTGTTCTAAAAAATAAGTCTTTATTTTTTTCAGATTTTTAGTTTTATTCAAGTGGATGATTCAAATTACCTAATATTCTGTAATTGGAAATCATTTTTTAAATTAATCAGTAAACATCCTAATAAAACTAAAACTTATAATGGAAAAATCAACATTTTGTTCTTCTAATTTTTCTTTCCTCATGATCACAACCTTTATAGTCTTTTACCTTCTAGTGCACAATTGAAGCATTTTTTATAATAATTATGAAAATATTCTTCAATGAAGAGTCAAGTGCAGTTATTTTTTTTTAATTTGTTACTTTTTGTTGTTTTCTAGAGTTAATAATTGCTAACAAACTCCTTACCGCTCCCTTGAGATCTCTTTTCTGAAATACTTTATCCTGTGATCGGGCCTGGTTTCTGAGAAATTTGCTTTACTAATCTTATTTGATTCTCTATATCCTGATCACATAGCTATTCTTTCTTAATTTTATTTCTAATACAGAGCAAAGCACAGAATCTGGTTTATTAAGAGAAAAACTGTACATGTAGCAATGTTTTTGAGATATAGACTATCTGAAAACACCTTTAAAAAACAAAAATAAGCAAACAAAAATGACTGTACCTCAGTGAGATGTCATTTTAGAAAGGTTGGACCTGATTTCCCTCCAGACTTTTGAAGCCAATACATGTACTGTCTTCTTTTATCTACCTTTGCTGCTGAGAATGCTATTATAATTCCTATTCACTGACATTTTAAAATTATCCCCTTCTCTTTTAATTCATTGGCAGGATACTCACTGATCTGTTTCAACATGGATACTTATGTTCATAATTCTGGGAAACTTTCTCATTTATTTGATTTACTCCCCTCTAGTTTTCTCTATTCTCAATTCCTAGAATTCTTATTAGTTGAATGTAGGATCACTGTAGGATCTGTACGTTTTCATTAATTTATTTTTTTCTTTCACGTTCTATAAATCTCTTAGAATTTAGGTCTCAACATCTTTTATCTCTGTCATATATTTAATATCTGAGAGATAATGTTACCAAGATAAAAGGGGTTTCATTTGCCTGTGCACATCAAAGCCAAACAAGATATGAACAGAGGTTTACTGCAAAGAAAGCGATGGTTTATTTAAGGGAATCATTCCAAGCTCACAGAGGTGAGTAACACTCAAAGATCTGGCTCCCAGAATACTTCTAAAGAATGAGTTATATAGAAGAAAACTGATTAGTCATGGTAACTAAGAAAGTTGGGTCATGGGCTCTACTGATTAGTCAGGGCTTAGGTAGGGGGCAGTTGACGATTGCATCAGGACCCAATGTCAGTCATGGCACTGTTTTAAGGGGATGTGGCTTGTAGGGTCTTCTGCCTTCATTATTCTGGAGCTGAAACTCAACTGAGGTCAAAATGTTATCTTAATTTGGAGGAAACTCTGTTTCTGTGGTCAGCAGACCTGAGGCCTTATTCCTAAGACTGTTTAATGCTAACCTAAGATCTTAATGATTAAGGGAATGGTTGTACACTATGGGCAAAGGTGGAAGGTTAAAGAAAGAAAAGAAGCAAGTGAGTACAAGGGCAGTTTGAATCAAGGAGAAATAAAAGAGAAAAAGTCATTTTAAAAAAGTGAAGTTTTTGTACAGTTACAATTATTATAATTTTCTTGTTTTTTTTATTACATAATCCTGCTCAGGTTTCATGATCAATATCAACTTAATCTGATTGTTTCATTTATAATTATATATATATATATAATTATATATATAATATTGTTTCTTTTGTATGTTTCTTGTCCTCTCTTTAACCCTCCTTTCCCACTTTTGTCTAGGTTATTTATCTTACACTTTAAATTGTTTTTTAAATAGTGATTATTAGTGGTTCAATCATATTTAAAATTGAAAACACTAAGTAATTGATTGGAAGCTCTGTGTACATTGGCAAGACTTATAAAGTAGTGGGATTTTCTATGGAGAATGCTGATGGGGATCCAGTTATTTTGTTGGAATATAGATAGATGTCAGAATATAAAGACACCGTCTTTGTCTACTCAGATTCACCAAAGAAACCACCACCCTCCTCCTCTGTGCTGTTTTTTGAGTGGGATAGTCAGAGAGGGAGAAGGTGAGGTGGTAGTTTGAGAAATATTCCAGTGCTCTTGGATGTTTGTATTAGAAGGAGGATTGCTTAGCTACCATTTAGAAAGAATAAAGTATTTCAGCACCTCCATGATTTAGTAAATTGGCTTTTAATATTTCTGTTTTCTCTAAAACATAGTTCCCTGCCTTCTGTTATTCATGATATTGAATACAGCAGGTGTAGTTGATTTATAGTTTATAAAATTTTCTAAAATTTGTACTTTAGAAAATTCTTCTCTGTTGTTAGAAAGATGGGGTAGTTGTGGTGTCTAGAAGCAGGATAATTGATTTACAGCATAGGATGTAGGAGAAAATGTAGGGGCCTAATTGCCCTTAGAACTTTCAGCTGTTTTCTTATGACTCTCCCACCCTTATTTTTAATAAAACTTGAGTCTTAGCCACATGTTGCCTGTTTCAAAGACTTGTTTTTTCTCTTGCAACCACTCGATATTAAACTTTCTCAAATTTAGTTGCTTCTCTAGATATTTTCAGTCTTCCAAAAGCTTGTTGATATCTTTAATAATACTTTCCACCTCTTGCTTGTATTGAATGTTGGATTAATACCAGTTTATTGTGCTAGTCAAATATATTACAAATACAGGAGGAGAAGATAAAAATATGTTTCTAATTAATTATATTTTACCGGGAATCATGTAAAATAAAGTTTACTCTTTAAACCTATCATTTAAGAAATTTTTCTCTCTTTGCTATTGTCCTGTGAGCTTAATTTACTGTTTTGGTATACATTGATGCTAATTATTTGTAAACATATTAGCAAAACACTTTACAGGTATGTGATTTTAGTTGACATTTCATTCTTCATAATACAATTACATTTTGAGTAATTTATTATTACCAGACCAATTTAGTTAGGAAAAATATAAACAAATCAGCAGTCAAGAAGCCATATTTAAGTGGTTATGTGAACTATATGCTATCTATGCTTAAGAAGTAAGTTTTGATAAAGAAGTTGTGATGTATATACAATAGAATATGATTCAGCCACTAAAAGGAAGGAAATCCTGCCATTTGCAATGGTATGTGGTATCTTTAGTGCATTATGTTAAATGAAGTCAATCAGTCAATGTGAAATCTATAACTGAATTTATAAAAACAGAAAATAGAGTGGTAATTATCTGGGACTATACATGGGAAAAATAGGGAAATGTTGATTAAAGGGTATAAGCTCCCAGTTAGAAGATGAATAAGTCACAGGGATACAGAATGATGGTTATAGTTAATAAATCATATTACATACTTGAAAGTTTCTAAGAGAATAGATCTTATATGTTTTCAACACATGAAAAAATAAATGGTAATTATGTGACAGGATGGAAGTGTTAGCTAAAGCTATGGCGATAATCATTTTGCAATATATAAGTATATCAAATCAAAATGTGTACACCTTAGACTCATGTGTCAATTATATCCATAAAGTGAGGGAAAACAAGTTCAGTGGAATGTGATTATGTGGGTACAAATGTTGAAAGGGAATAAACATGTGTTTGTGTGTGTGTGTATATATATATATATATATATATATATATATATATATATATATGTATATATAAATAACAAAAAGGGATTATAAAAGAAAGATATTATATAGAATAAAATAACTCATCAGTACTCTCTACTCATCTATGAAATAGGTTTTCCCTGGAAATAATATTCTAGTAGTTCCACATTTTTTATTATAGAGAAAGGCATGGGTTGGACCAAGTATATTCTAAACTCATGATAATATCTGATTTAGTGTTTTGTTAGAACTTTATGTTATGTTTAACTTTTATATTATGCAAAGAAAAATGGTTTTGGTTTGAAAAAATTATAAGCTGATAAAATTTGCAAAATGATGAATAGTTTCTTTTTTTTCCAGCCAGGAACTAGAGTTTTCTTCATAATTAAACTTATATTGAGTAAAAATACAATTTCAATGATTTCAATATGCCACTCATTCTAAGGTAAACTTCATTTATTATATGTCAAAAATTTCTGTAAATGTGTGATATTAGGAATGCAGTACCTCCATGAATGATTCATTATTTAGTATATTAACTTGTGAAAAGGAAAATTAGAGTAATAATTCTTCTATGTCTAACTTGAAACTTATTTTTGTGTAAAGAAAAGATAAATTATTATTTTTTTTATATTTTGTATATCTTAATGGTTTACAGTCAAATAAACCTTAAAAATAAAAAAATGCTTAAAAATTTATTTTGTATTATTTGCCCCAAAACAATTTAAAGACTTCATTTCATGTCAAACAAAAATCCTATAATTTTATTGTCAATAGAAATTTCGGACTATTATTGATTTATAAAAGTAATATAAATGCCATTCTTTAAAGAAAACAAGTTTAGTAATTCTTGCATCAGGAAAGTTAAACTGAATTTTATATGTTTATTAAAATCTAGCTTGTGGATATTGTATGAGTAATTTTTAAATGATACAAAATCTGTAATTAATAAAATATTATATAATTTCATCAGTCTTCTTCCTGTACTAGATCTAACTGACCACCAAAAATGCTGATTTTTTTCTCAGAAGATTCCAGGCTATTATTTTTTTTTCATTCTTTACATTTCAAATGATCTCTTCTAAGATTGTTATAAAGTATTTCCCCATTTTACAGACAGAAGTCTGAAGTCTGGAATAGTTTCTAATTTGTCTGTGATCTAGATCCTATTAATTCTTCAAATTCATATTCCACTGAATCTTCACAAGGTTCTTCAATCCAGATTTTAGAACATAAATCTTTTGCAGAAAACAAACAAGCAAACATAAAATTTCTCACTTCTATATGTTGTCACAATGCACAAGTAATGTACCCACTAAATATTTAATGAGTAAATGAAGACAATGAAATTTGAGTTTATTATTATCCATTTTTTAAAAATTTCTCATCTATTACTCACCTAACTTCTGTTCCAATATTTTGCATTTATACAATTATGGTGCTTATAACATTTTTAAAGCTAATTGTGTGTGAATTTATTACTAACCACCTTTAGACTATATACTTATAATTAGATGCCATCTCTTATTTGTATTTTAATTGCTTATCATGTGAATGTTGTTAGTTTCAGTTACTTATTTCTAAATAGCAAACCACTGTAAAATTTAGTGATTTAAACCATTCCAAAATTTAAATAAATAAAATAGCCATTTTTTTTTCTCCTGTGATCTGGAATTCAGGAAGAGCTTAATAAGGATGAGTTTTCTCTGCTCTCCATTGAGGCTGAGGGATTATTATGGTTTTATATGTTTGATCCTAAGATCTCTCTGTGCTCATAGTTCATTATCCTTCAAAACTCCCCCTCTTGTTGTTTTGCGTGCTTCCATTCTTTAGGGCATTTATTTTCATCTAGCCTCCTCTAGGTTTCTTTATGTGGTAGCCGAGGCTTCCTAAGAGAGTAAGAAAGGAAGTTGCAAACCTAGGAAGTTAAAACCTAGTCTTCAAAGTAATTTCTACCTTATTATACTTGTAAAAACAAATCACAGGGTGCCCATATTCAATGTAGGAGAAATAGATTACACCTGTTGATGAAAGGTGGGACAAATTCCATTGCAAAAGGGAAAAATTATGGCATTTATCTTGGAAAAGAATCTTCCACAGTCTAACACTTGATAGTTATTTAGTTACTTAGTTGATGTTATCTGAAAAAGAGAAGTTGAGAATAATTAATTTCTAAGATACATTTCTCTCTACTATATTGGATAAGCTCTTTAGACCTAATAGATATGTTTAATAAGTAGAAAGTATGACTTTTTACTTATCTTTTCTAGTACAGCTCTGGCCTGCTTTCCTAGGAAGGCTAATAAAACCCAAGACAATGATAAAGAGAGCATCACTCTTGCTTAATTTTTAATAAAAATTAAAAATGAATAACTTGAATTTCCAAATATTTTTTAAATTATTTTTTTATCTCCATTAGTATAACTTAATAAGACTGGCTTCTCTACTATGAAAATTCTTAACAGTTTTGATATACAACATCACTAAGAATCATGTTTTTAATCTACCCTACACTAGATAACTTAATAAGCCAGAAGAAGCAACATAATTTACCATGTTAAAGAATTTTAATATTGACATATGCATTTTTTTCAAAGTACACATATAGGTATTTTAAATGGAGAATTATTTAATTCATAAGTTGTGTTTATAATTATAGAACAACAAGTTGTGATGTGACAGTGATTCTTTATAAACTGTCTACAAATACACTTTCAATAAGCAACATGAATGTTGTTACTGATTCTTTTTCAATTTTCTTTATATTTGTTCTGATTATACTTATTAGGCAATATTTTAGGGGGAGACTTGAATTCATTGATAAATTGGGGGCTTTTACTTTGTATATACTTTATTTAATTCCTCTAGTAATTCATTTTTAGTGCATTAACAAAGTATATATGAGTCAAATATATATATATATTTTATCACAGCTCATGAAAAATCCTCTATGTTGGGATACTTTAAGCTGGAATAGTAAAAAAAATGGACACAAATCTTACAATTGCTAAAATTTGATTGTTTATTTTCTCCTAAGAATGTGTTATTATTTATTTTATGAACAGTGGCTTGTAAAAGGAGGAAAAACATAATGGACTTCTACTCTCACCCATTTTAATAATTTTATATATCTGTCTTACTTAAGAAATGCATTGATCCATACACCCCAGTTGATAAGTAGAAAGTTGGAGATGATTTAGAAACAATTACTCTATAAGAAAATGCCACCTAAACACAAACTTATGTTTCATATTTTTTCTCCTCATTAACACAATATTTTAAGCTGTATTTCAAATAATTGTTTGTCACATGTTTTATAGATGAACTGATGGTTTTAAATTTCATAAAACCCTGCTTATACTTATTTTAACATCTTTATATGTGCTCTCTAGAGGGAGCAGATTTCAGAAAATTCTGACAGCAATTGAGTTACTTGAAAGAATTTAAAGCCCAAGATTTTAGGATTATTATAAACCTCAGTAAAAGAACTATTTACTAGCAAATTAAAGATCTGAAAGAGACTGGGAATTTATCCCATTAATCTGAAGGAATCTTCACTTGCAAACTGTCCTATCCTATTAATATGTCACTATCAATTCAGAAAGAAGACAACATAGCTTGACTGTCCAGCTGGAAGTAAACTGCAGAACTACATTTTTCCTTTTTAGTCTTTTTTCTATATTTTATCTACTACTCTTTTGTTTGGGTAAATTTTATTTCTTGTTTTTGTTTTGTAAGTCAATGATATTTCTACTTATATATACAGTAGAATATAATCCTATATTCTCTTTTGGACTTCGATTATTATGATATATTTAATAGTTATAGGGAAATATTTTTAAGTCTCTAGGCTAATGTGCAATTCTGAAGGGACATGTTAACTATGGATATTTGTCAGAGTTGATAAGATAAAAAAAATAAATTCTTAATAAAAAATGGTATGAAAACATTTTGTCCTCTAATCAGGAATGCATTGGACTTGAAAAGGACACATCTTTTGTGAGTACAGCAGAACAGTTCCATAGTTTAAGTTTAATTTCTGTTGTTACACAGCATGACTCAAATATGTTTTTTGTTTTTTAATAGACTTCTTCTTTAAGAGTGGTTTTAGGTTCATGGCAATACTGAGTGAAAGTTAGAGATATTCTATATACTCTAGCCCCACACAAGTACAACCTCCCCCACAATCAGCATCTCACACAATGGTACATTTGTTAGAATTGATGATGCTACATTGGCACATCATTATCACCCAAAGACCAGTTTACATTAGGATTCACTCTTGATGTGGTATATTATATAGCTTTGGATAAATGCATAATGTCATGTATCTATTATTACATTATCTTACAGAGTAGTTTTGCTCTCCTTAAATCTTCTCTGTTTTGCTTATTTTTCCCTCCCTTACTCAACCACTGATCTTTTTACTGTCTCCATAGTTTTGCTTTTTTTAGAATGCTATATAGTTGGAATCATACAGCATGTAACCTTTTCATATTAGCTGCTTTGACTTAGTAATATGCATATGTTTCCTCCACTTCTTTTCATGGCTTGATTATTTATTTTTATCATTGCTTAATAGTTCATTGTCTGAATGTACTACAGTTAATGCATTCACCAACATTTTGTTGCATTTGGGTGGCATTCAAGTTTGGGTAATTACGAATGAAGCTATTATAAACATTTGTATGCAAGTTTTTGTGTGGACATGTTTTCAACTTTTATGGGTAATTATCAAGGAACATGATTGCTAGATGATATGGTAAGAGTGTTTTTAGTTTTGTAGGAAACCACCGAACTCTCTTACAAAGTGGCTATACTATTTTGCAACAGCATTTGAAAAAAAGTTAATATTGTTCTACTTCCTTGCCATAATTTTATTTTGTCAGTGTTTTGGATTTTGGCCATTCTAATGGATGTGTAGTGATATCTTATTGTTGTTTTAACTTGCATTTTCCTTATGACATATAAAGTGGCATATCTTTTCTTGTGTTTATGTTTATTTATCATCTCTATATCTTCTTTGATCAAGAATCAATTAAAGATTTTTGTTCATTTTTTTAAAGAGTTTTTCTGTTATTGTTGAGTTTCAAAAGTTCTTTGTATATTTTGAAATGCAGATGTTTATTAGATGTGTCTTTTGCATACATTTTTTCTAGTTTGTGGCTTCTCATTTTCTTGATACTGTCTTTGCAGAGAATTTTTTAAAATTTTAATGAAGCCTAGCTTATCAAGTATTTCTTTCATAAATAGTATTTTAGATGTTGTTTTTAAAAAGTCATCATCAAATCCAAAGAAACTTAGGTTTTCTCCATTGTTTTCTCTAATGTTATCTCCTAATTTTACAGCTTTCCATTTAGTTCTGTGACTGCCAGAGCCTGCAGGCTAATATCGAACAGTTCCCGAGAGGGGGAGTGAGGATTAAGAAAAAAGAGAGAGACAAAAGATAGAGTCCAGAGGGCTAACAGTAAATACTGTGCCCTGAGTTTATTTAGCACAGCATATTTATACCCTTGGAAATGCATGAAAAGCAAAACCCACAGATATTCTAACAATTGTTGACATTTACATAAGTTCTTTCAAAATACGCTTGTTCCTGTTTTTCCTTCCTTATTCCTTTTGGCAGGGAATGTTCAACTCTATCCATTAAGCCAAACTTCCTCCTTCAGTACAGAGCCTGCCTGCTCTGCAAACTTCTAGCTTGCAGGCAACTTTAATACTATCTGTAGGGCATTCAGCAAGATTGGCTTCCAACATGTGACCCATTTTGAGTTATTGTGAAGAGCATAAAGTCTATGAATAGATTTTCTTTCTTTTTTTTTCTTTTCTTTTCCTTTTTTTTTATGAGAATGTCCAGTTTTTCCAGAATAATTTGTTGAACAAAGTATCTTTTCTCTATCGTATTGCATTTGCTCCTTTGTCAAAATCAGTTGACTGTACTCATGTTGGTTGATTTCTGGGCTTTCTATTCTATTCTACTTATCTATTTGTGTATTCTTTTAACAATGCCACATGGTCTTGATTAGTTATCTTTACAGTAAAACTTGAAGTCAGGTAGCATTAGTTTTTCAACTTTGTTCATTGCTCTGTTGGCTATTCTTAATCTTGTGCTTCTCCATATAAACTTTAGATTGAGTTTGTTGATATCTATAAAGTAGTTTGCTGAGAATTTGATGGGAATTGCATTGAATCTAAAGATCAAGTTAGGAAGAACTAACATCTTGACAATATTTAGACTCCATATCCATAAACATGGACTGCCTCTCTACTTATTTAGTTCTTCTTTGATTTGTTTCATCTGATGTGGTAGAACAGTTTTTTTTAAATAAGAGTTCTCTCTGTACTTAGGCATTTATTAAAAATGCACCTTTATTATACGAAATATTGTTATTTATAATCTGTTTTCTCCTTAAAGTTTGATAGGAACTAATTGGAAAAACCAGGATGTATTGAGTCAAATAGTATTCAGCATAGAGATGCTAAAATTAAGTTTTTCATTTATAAAATCTCTTAGAGGCATTATCTTAAAATAGAAAACTTAATCCTGACTCATATCTGCTAAATTCTCTTCAATAATAGAAACAATGAAAAGAGATTTGGCTAAATGAATCCATTTCAAAGTAATTGAAATCCAAACTCCACAAGTTTTGCCCTGACTCTAGTCTACCAACACCAGTTTATATACCAGATAATTTATGCCTTTGTTCATAATATAATTTTCTAAGAAAATATGTAGAAGTTTAATTGCATGTTCCAAATATTGAATGTAAAGAAAGTACAATTTCAGCACTTGTATATTCAGAGTGACACCTTAAGTAAATTTCATAAACTTTTATAAACTGTTTCATTTTGTTATTTAATGTAACTGAGAATGAATATCAGTATATTTGAAGTGCATGAGGAATAGTATAGTTTTAAGAGATATATGATTTCAAAGCAGGGGCCATAACTGTGTTTAAGAAGGCTTCTTAGCAAAACATAAGTATGTGGGATGAGAGAGGCCACTTCCCTTTTCTTATAGATGAGCTATCTACAATTCTGTTATATTATTTAAAAATTTAATAATGACTCAATCATACAGAACATTGACACTTCCTCTTGCCCTCTACTCGTGCATAAATATATTAGGAATTCATATATATTTGAGATAATCTATTCAAGGTTATTTTTCTTTATTTCTTTTCTAGAAAATGCATATGCCAAACTGCTGACATATGAAAATAATGATTGATGTTTGTCCCTACGAAATAGCATTCTCATTTTCAGTAGCCTTAGCTGCACAAATATGCCTAGATGTTAATACTTCTTTGGGATTTTGCTGGAACATGCAATCTTCCTGCTGGATACCATCAAAACAGCAGAGAAAAACATTAGAGATCCTTACATCTCTGCTGCCCTATAGTCTGTCAAAAATACAAGTCTATGAAAATTTACTTTGTAACTACTATAGGCTGTCATACTATGTTTAATGTTTATGTCTCTCTTTTTTTGCAGTGAAAATATAATACAATTATAATAACTTCAGAAGAAATTGGAAATAAATATCAGATCAGGCCAAAATAAATGTGTTACATTTGCTTTTCAATAGAAGGTCTACACTTTTTATCATAAAAATGTGAACTGAAGTTCGCGATTAAACATTCATTTCTCGCTCTGTAATTTGTAAATAAAATATTACAATAGTCAGTTTTTCAGAACTTTTAAACTTTTCTCTTAGGAAAGTTTCTAAAACATCCTATAATTTTGTGTGTGTATGTGTATTGTCCTTGCCAGGTATTCAGGGTAATGTTGACCTCATAAAATGAGTTAGGAAGTATTGTCTCTTTCTCAATTTTTTGGAAGAATTTGAGAAGGATAGATATTAAATCTTTAAATTCATTGGTGAAGCCATCTGACGCTGGACTTTTACTTTTTGGGAGGTTTTTAATGTCTGTTTCAATTTTCTTACTGTTGATCAGTTTATTTAGATTTTCCAGTTTTTCATGATTCAGTCTAGGAAGGTTATCTATTTCTAAGAATTTATCCATTTTAAGTTATTGAATTTGGTAGCATATAGCCTTTTACATTTTTTTTATATAGTTCTTTGTATTTCTGTGGTATTCATTGTAACTTCTCTTTCATTTCTGATTTTATTTATTTCAGTCTTTTTTTTTTTCCTTAGTGAGCCTAGCCAGAGATTTATCAATTTTACTGATGTTTTTAAAGAACCATCTCTGTTGCATTAATTTTTTTATTGTCTTCTTGTTTTCAACTTTGTTCAATACTACTCTAATTTTTATTATTCCCTTGCTTCTCCTGACTTTGGGGTTTGTTTGTTCTTTTTTCTAGTTCTTTAAGGTGAAATGCTAGGTTATTTATTTGACATTTTTCTTGTCTTGATGTAGGACTATAATGGTATAAACCTTCCTTTTATCATATTTGCTATATCCAAAATTTTTGATATGCCATATTATTATTACCATTTGTTTTTAGGCATTTTTAATTTTTGTTATTTCTTCTCTGACCCAGTCATAGTTTAGTAGCATGTTTTTTAATCTCCCCATATTTGTGTTTTTTTCTGCTTTCTTTTTGCATTTGATTTCCAATTTCAAAGCACTGTGGTCAAATAATATACTTGGTATGATTTCAATCTTCTTAAATTTGTTGAGGCTATTTCTGTGTCCCAACATATGGTCTATCCTTTATAATGTTCCATGTGCAGTAGAGAAGAATATATAATCTGATGTTCTGGGATGGAAAGCTCTGTAAATATCCATTATGTTAATTTAGTTTAACATGTCATTTCAGGCCTATATTTTCTTACTGATTTTCTGTTTGGATGATCTATCTATAGCTGTCAGTGGGGTATTTAAGTCCCTTACTATAAGTATGTTTTGTCAGTTTCTCCCTTGTCCCTTCCCACGGGACGACTAACGGGAGCTCCGGCCAGACGTGAGACTCAAGGAGACAATCTGCAAGAGAATGCAGGACAGGAGACGCGAAG